>CM060967.1:146893750-147493750 GCA_030765045.1 Tenodera sinensis
CACACACACACACACGCACGGATCTATTTCTTAAAATACTTTTCTCAACAAGTATTTTTTTCAATAAAATTTTAGAATCAAACTTTTGATGGAATGCAATACCTTCTTTACCTACCAAATATAGGCTTTTTCATATTACTATTTTTAAAAATCTGATATGTCGCACTCACATGACTTTCTCTACTCTTGTACTAACCATTCTTACAAACTCTTATTCCTATATCTTCCTGTTAGTTAAAATAAACATTTGTACAAATTATCTTATTGCTTATTTCCTTGTAGGTGCAAGGGGAATATTGGAATACAGTAGACTTTGTGCGATAGTCAAATCTTTTAAAGCTTTGAGATTCCGTTCTCTTTGTACACGTAACATAAAAAAATGAACAACGATGACCCATTTCACGAAAGTCCCAAGTTTTCCGAAACTCACACACATAACAAGCTATATCTCCGAAATGGTTCACCCTACAAGAAAATTTATTGAGACATAAATTGTGTATTTTAGCAAGATCTACATTTTTTGTATAGTATAATTTGGTCTATCTCTAACGGTTTACCAGTTATGCAAAAGTCGTCCAGAGTAAATACGACTACAGGGGCTATAGCCAGAAAATTCAAGATATACATTTCATTTGTCATCAAAATATCTCAAACATATGACATTTTAATCAAAATCGTTAGAGCCATTTTCAAGAAAATCAAAATTTTCGAAAAATTTTCCATGTAAAGGGTAGTTTAGGGTGGGGCTATTTTCTTCAAAATCTTCGTGTCACATTAAATTTAAATTTAAATACCAACTTTGGTTTTTAAGCGACTTTTCGTTTTTGAGCTGTGTCCACAGACTGACAGACTGACAGACTGACAGACTGACAGACTGACAGACTGACAGACTGACAGACTGACAGACTGACAGACTGACAGACTGACAGACTGACAGACTGACAGACTGACAGACTGACAGACACACAGACACACAGACACACACACACGGACCTTTTTCTAAAAATGCTTTTTTTGGATTCAGGGGGCCTCAACACATGTATTTCCGGTGAAATCTCGACCTCGAATTTTTGGGTGGAATACAATACTTCCCCTACTTATCAGTAGAGAAAGTAAAAAATGCAATAACTAAGTAAAATGCATAAAAGTAAACAACTCTTTGCTTACATGTATAACAACTGATCAAGTAATCAAAATGACAATTGATATTAAAAGTAATAAATACAGTGCTGTAAACTTGAAAGCAAAAATGTACCACTCGATTTAAAAATGAAGTAATATATAACAAACTTATATGTACATGTAAAGAAAGAAAAAAAAAACAATACAAAATATATTTTCTGCAGAAGTTTGTTTCCATTAAAATGAAGCAGATAGGAAATAATAAGCTGTCCAAAAATTAGTTTTATATACACTAATAAACCATAGAGAGTAGAGAAAGGTTTGTGAATGTAACACATCAGACGTTTCTCTATTAAAGTGTTTTCTGGAACATCGTGATGCCAAAATACTTCCTGTTGAAATTGGATGGTTAATCTAAGTCTGGCCATTCCTGGAATGGATAAGATATCAAAGTATCTTTGACCATGTTACCCCGAAGTCAAACGCTTGGGTTTTTCAGCACACGAGAAACCATAACTGCTGAATCATCATGAACAGAAAATGCTGCTCTAATTACATAAGCGCGAAATTTTGTGGTAGTTTTGCCATATCCTGAAAAAGTAAATTCCCCTTTCTACTTCACCGTCATGTATGCAGTATTGCCCCAGATTTATCTGAACCGTGTAAAGAAACTTGCTTGGTTTAACTCCCACGTGCTACCGGGCGTTTTCACCTCGTTCTTGGGTAACACATTGGATATCAGATAATATATTCACCCATTTCATTATTTTTTCACTTTCTACAATGTGTAGAGTTGAAGATGTCTCAAAATATTGTTGTATAAGACTTTCTATACTTGGTCTACTGGCTAGAGAAGTATTCTATTATTGCGAAAAATGCGAATAGAAATTTCACCTGAAATAAATGTTTTTAACCAATCTGAGAAAAACACAAAACAGTCGGTGTGTAACTAGTGAACAATATAATTCATAAACAAAAATTCGGTTATTTACAAATTTAAGCTCAGAACCTACCAAGGACTCCACAAGAAGACGTTAAAGAAAATAACACACACCAAGCCACCCTTTACGTGGAAAATGTTTGTAAATGTTGGATTTTCTCAAATTTTTCTAAGATTTTGATTAAAAGTTACAAGTTTAAGCTATTTTCATAAAAAATAAAGTTATATATTGAATGCTGTTGAATATCCTCTAAAATTTTCTTTATTTTGAATGAATTGGTCAACCATAAGATATAGAAATAGTGTTACTATTCAAAAATGAGTTAAAGTACGTTAAGGCACAAATTTTCTGTTAATCATTTTCGTGTTATTCTCTGTTTGAATGTTCAAAGTTTTTCCTCTATTGTAAATTGTTTTTTCCCTCTCTATCTCTCTATCTCCACCTCCTCTCTCTCTCTCTCTCTCTCTCTCTCTCTCTCTCTCTCTCTCTCTCTCTCTCTCTCTCTTTCTCTCTTTCTTTTGTATTCATGCAAAGAGAACTGAATTTCAAAGCTCTCACGTAGCCATCCGCAATTAAAATATTTAACTATCGCTTTAGCGATTGCATTTTTTTCTTTTTTAGGTTTTAACGTCCTTTAATTAGTTAGGTAAGGAATAAAATCCATGAAATAATGCTCAAATGAGTCCGGGGTCCATAAAGCTTAGCTATGCGACGTTCATCTTTCAAGATAAGAGAAAACCCCAGAAAGAATATAATCAGGTAACCCACCCTAACCGAGATTCGAACTCAGGACCTCTTGACTATGAGGCAAACGCGTTACCACCACATCAGGCATACAACGAAATGTCTAAACGAGTAATAATGGGAGTGCAACACATTACAAATATTTTCTGCCTGCTTCACGTTAGTGAAACTGGCGTTTGCAGAAATAGTTTCGCTTTAGGTACAAGGGCAATATAACGATAGTCGAATACTTTAAAACCAAATTCCTTCATATCTTTGCGTGAGCACCAAACAGAGAAAAGAAGATGAGTGGCCACATAGATATTGAAAAGCATGAAGTGTCTGACAATACAAATCAACAGTCGAGAAATATCTCGGAAATGGTTAGGGCACGAAAAATATCACGTAACATAAATTATGTATTTCAATGAGCTCCATTAAGCTTTTTCTCTCTAAAGGTTTAGAAAATCTACAAAATAAATTCAGTATGAAGAGCAATTTACAAGTAGTTTGCAGAAAATTGAAGAAGTTATTGAAATACTTTAAATACACGGTGCTTTAATCAAGTAGTATAATGAAAATCTCTAATGAATTTTTTATATATTTATCTGAAAACTATAATTACTTAAAGGCAGACTAGAATAAATGAATCTGTTTAAACATGCAGTAAACCAAAATACTGAATAGTTACAACTAAGGTAAGTGTTTAGCGTGACGACGCAGCGGTGATGTGTGCGACTCACAGTTGGGAGGTCATTGGTTCGATACCCGCGGCCGACCTTCCTGACATATGAAAACTGTAGGAACTCTGTCCTATATTGCCGTGCCTCCTAGTTCCGAACACGCTGACACCTCACCGTTCCCTCCCTGGGGATGCCCTGTCAGGGACGTAGGTAAAGACATATTTTCCATAGGTCGAGGTTTTAAATCCCCTTTGTTATACCTCATATATCATAGTATTATTTCAGTTTCAAAATTGGTCCTACCTAATAAATATTCTTATGTAAAATATATCAGGTATGTCACTCTTGACTAGCGTGTCAAGGGATCTCCACCCCTCTCCTTCTCGTTCGCTGTTTGCAACACACAAGCAAGTGTAAAGTGCTATACGCAATTAAGGGATGCATTCCACAATAGCTAATTGGACATTCAGGGAAGAACTGGCTCTTTGAGCACACAAACATGCTGGGAGGTGCTTTGTGTATGTGTGTATCTGCAGGTGTGTATATACATGTGTGCGTGTGTATTTCACATTTTGTATGCCAAAAATATGAAAGTACCCATTCTTCCCTGAATGTTCGACCAACTATTGTGGAATGCATATTCTTATATCGGAATAATTACTACCAAATTCAGCTTTCCCTACCGGAGGAAAATCTGTACTTACTATTATTTGTGCATTTTTGCTACAAATTTAATAAGCTATATTATATTTCTTTCTTCACCTTCATAAGTTATGAGATATTTTGAGTCGTCTCCTTAGCGTGATGGTGCCACTTCTGTTTACCAAGCAGGAGACTCGAGTTCGATCCCAGGTGCTGTCATGGGGATTTTCTCCCAATGGGAGGCCTGTTTCGTGGTTCACTCAGCCTCGTTAAGTTCCCGGGGGCCAATTAGGAGCCGCTTGATTTCAAAGTAACGTTCCCTGGTTGCGAAGACCACATATGCCGGCCGTGAGGGACCCCCGCACACCAATTGTGACGTCTTTGGTGGGCAGAGGTGGGGAATTCAGCGTATTAAGGTTATGAGATTTCTGAGTTTCAATTCTTTATCGTATGACCAATAACGAATAAAGCACTATTTTGCTTTGCAATTTAATGTATGCCCTGCGCTTTAATAGTCATTTCTATCTTTTCAAAACTAAGAAATCCATTTGGCCACTGCTCCGATAGAGGTGTGATAGCTACATTACGTCACAGTACCCCTTAAAGGCCCTCCCTCCTGCGATGCGACACACGGCTCGCCCATACCTGCCCACTGGATAACATATCAAAATGATTCACAACCGAAGGCCAACTATCTAGTATATTTCTTTTAGTAATCGACGAAAAGAATTCCAGAATGCAACTAATTTGCATCATCATCATCATCATCATCAACAACAACTATTTTAGAGGGTTAAAACATTAAGACTTGCTCCGGTCGACAGACTTTCAATCAAAATGAACACATTCGCCAATCATCTACAGATATTTTTATGGTCTGTCATAAACGTTGGGTTTTCCTTAAAAACAAGAAATGCCATATCTAATGAGACGTATAAGCTGAAGGAAAAGCATTCGTCACACCGTCGTTTCTTTACTTACTTGAGCCGTGGCTAAAGTTCAAAATCGAGATTTTAAATTTTTCGGTTTCTTGCAAGTGCATCTGGTATTTGATGGCTGCAACAGATGGCGCAAATGTTTAAGATCGCATGAGCTTGAAGATTTATGCTCTTAGGTTTCTTTCAGAATGAAGGATATAACCGTTTGAAATAGTGTTTCTTTCACGATTCTTTCATATTACACACAAACAAAGATTAGGTGAGAAACTATTCATTCGTTAGAAAAAATTATTTAGCAGTACAATGAAGTAATAGTAGTAAAGAATGCTTTCTTACATTAATGACAATTCCTTTATAAAAAGAGCTATCCTATTAATTATTACAATCGTTCATTCTCTGAAATTTAAAATCTTTATTTATTAATCAGTTAAGCTTCAATTTCGTTACTAAAATGTTGATACATAACCAAAGAATCATTGGACTGAACCATTAGTCAATAATGCCAATTTATTTTTATGACGACTCTAGCCTTTCTCAAGAGTCCTAGCTGTACGAACTGAAACCACTGAAATTGTTTCCAGCCAGTTTAGATAACTATTGAGTCAAATTTAGCGATATTTTCAAATATTCAACCTCTTCTAATTAAAGTTTCACTGCCTAATTTTTAAAATGAAATTATTAAAATTTAGCTCATGCTATACATCTAAAAAAAACTGATGTGTTACATTCACATCAGCATTTCTGTTCATTCTTATTCTTTTGTCTATTTTACGTTGGTCACGATAAAAATTTGAAGAAATGTTTTTATTGCATATTTTCTTAAAGATGTAATGGATATCAGGGAATACTGTAAACTTAAGACGCAGTTAAATATTTTAAGAGCTGGTCACTGTATCATCGCTTTAAACTTCCGTTCTCTTTTTATATCGGAGGAAAGAAAGGAGAAAGAGAAATAAAGAAAAAAGAAAGAGACAGAGAGAGAAACTGAAAATGAAAGAGAAAAGAATGAGAGAAAAAAGATATAAAGACAGAACGAGAGTAAGCGATAGATACATAGAAAGTGACAGAGAAAGAGAGAAAGTGAGAGAAAGGAGAGAAAGAGAGACGAAAAAAGAAAGAGAGAGAAACAAAAAGAAGGAAAGAAAGAAAAGAAAGAGAATAGGAACTTCCCATTTCGGTAAACTTCAGCTACTAGTAAATTCAATCCAATAATAATTAATAAGGAATATCTCGGAAGTGGTTAGTTCCACAAAAAGTACTTCACATAAATTTGTGCGCATTTTTCGAGATGTGCATTTTTTGTCGAGTAAGATTTTTTCTGTCTCTTTTAGTTTACTAGTTAAGCAAAATTCATCCAGAATGAAGAGGTACTTCAAAGACTATTCTCAGAAAAGTGAACATATGCATTTCATCTGTCATAAAAGTACCTTAAACATTTGGTACTTTGTTCAAAATCATTACAGCTATTTTTTTTTTTATTCAGGGAGTCTCAAAACGTGTATTTCCAGTGAAATCTCAATATCAAATTTATGGGTGGAATGCAATACATTCTCTATTTATTATGTGTGTGCTAAGGAAATAATAATAGCGAATAAAGAAAAGAGTAAGAAATATATTTGCAGAATAATCTATGAGAGAAAAGCACGGTTCATCAATAATTACAGCCCTAGAGGGTAGACAATCAGTGGATGTTCAGGAAGAGTGCGAACATAATAGACTGTAAGCCTAATCCCTGTTCAGGAGAAAAAGAGAAAATAAATATAGTTGACGTTATGATGCCGCCCTTTTCATTACAGTTTAGCATTCTAAAGCTTGGGTCATTTTATTTTCTGCATAAACTTGTCAATAAGCAATTCAACGTTCCGGAAGAAATGATTTTAAGGTAACAACACACTTAGATAGGCTTTGGGCTTAACGATATTTGGTGAAACCCCAATATAAATTAACTACTATTTCGTCCATTTATGGAGCCGTTAAATGAGTAACAAAGTATTGTGAAGCCCTACATATACAATGATGCGTATAATCCAACATCGATTCCATTTGGTGTGTTTTTATTATAAATTTTAGAATAGATTAAATGCATACTAGACTGCGTTATGTAGATTCGTTGATGGCTGGTAGGCCTTGAACATAGAATAGTTAAACACATTCGTTATTATATAGAAATATGCATGTATAAAGTATACGTACATTCAAATTCTGCTGATAAAATACATAACTACAACAAACTTCACACCATCTTTAGTACTCGTATATCATACTAAAAATAAAATACTACACTTGACTTTTAGAACCTGAGTCATTGCAGAATACTTTCAATACATACAAGAAGGATATTAAATTCATTTCTATATCGTGAATACATGAATTAACTATATCATCCGGAGCTTGCATGTCTATATACATTCGGCAACAAATCAGTAATGACTACACTAATACCACGAGAGGGTTTCAAGACGATAATTTTGCAAGCGCAAAGCGCCAGAAAAATGATCCTGAATATAAAAACCTCGTGGTATTTGTTTACAATATTACGCGAAATAATAATTTACTTATTTATGTCAACAAACTTAATGTTTGTGTTTTAAACATACAAGCCGTGTTTGAGACTACCTTTGTGGTTTACCGGGAAAAATACGAACTGGTTGGAGAATTCAATGTCATTCTGGCAGGTTGTCACAGTAGATTAAGCGGTTGCCACAGCTTCTTTCATTAGTTTTTAATCATAAAAGCTTAGAATCCCTATTCCAAGTACGTGTTACTTAGCAGGTCACTATGATATTACTAAAACCTGTAAGTGTGGTATGTTTTAATAAAATCATGTGACAGTTCCACTGCTTGGTATATGTGTAGAATAGGCCTAATGTAAAGAACAGGTGAATAATATTAAATAGGTAGTGTTTCCTGTAGCCACTATGAAATTATCAGGGCGACGCCCTGAAACATGCGCTTCAGCTAGGGTTTCCTGGTTAGCAAAAAAATTGAAAAATATGAACCTTGTGGTCCCATTGAGGTAACGGTTGTCTAGCCAAGAAGTACACACATCTCCCATCCAAGGTCAACAATTACACTTGTCGTGGAGGTCATAAAAAACAAATTCTACAGAAGTTAGGTATACATTCCATTCCTGTTGCTGCTAACAATTATCATTAAGATTAATTATCGTAGGATTCAAGGCTAGAGTCAACAATATTAATGATGGGTCTCCTTGGTATGAACATATTTTCTAGAAGAATCATTCAGTATTACTCACATAGACGATGCTTAAAGTCGATTTCCGTATCGTCTGGACATTTCAATCTTCTTGTGAAAACTATGCCATTCATTTATTGCGTATTTGATGTTCACCAATAAGGTTCAGAAATGCCTCGTATATCGATCAGTACATATTTACAAGGATGCGATATATCGGACTATTTCATACATAGAAGCTTTAATTTACAACCTTGCCATTCTTTTGTTTTGTACGTTTATTACTAGATCACTTTTGTTTAGTCACTGTCACCAACTGTATTCCCATTTAAAAAATCTGATGTGTTGCACTCACATGACTTTCTCTACTCTTGTACTAAACATTCTTATAAACCCTTATTCCTATACCTTCGTGTCAATTGAGATAAACATTTGCAGAAATTATCTTATTTTTATTGTAGGTGCAAGCAGAATATGGGAATACAGTAAACTTTTAGTGATAATCAAATCTTTTAAAGCTTTCTAAATTGTTCTCTTTGCACATAAAAATAAATGACGATGTTTCATTTGACGGAAGCATAAGTTCTCCAAATATCATACAAACAACAAGGAATATCTCCGAAATAGTTCACTCTACAAAAAAAAACGTGTGTTTTTTTAGCAAGATCTACATTTTTGGCATAGTAAGATCTGGTCTATCTCTTACGGTTTACGAGTTATTCAAAAGTCATTTAGAGTAAACAGGACTACATATGCTATAGCCAGAAAATTCAAAATATGCATTTCATTTGTCATGAAAATATCTCAAACATATGGCATTTTAATTTAAATCGTTAGAACCATTTCAAGAAAATCAAAATTTTCAAAAACTTTTCCATGTAGAGGGTAGTTTAGGGTGGAGAAATTTTCTTCGAAATCTTCGTGTCGCATCCTTGAAAGACAACCTTAAATACCAACTTTGGTTTTTAACGGACTTTTCGTCTTTGAGTTATGATGTCCACAGACTGACACGCATGCGGACTGACACACACACAGACACACATGGACCTTTTTTTAAAAGTACTTTTTTTTGGATTTAGGGAACCTCTAAACATATATTTCCAGTGAAAGCTTGACATCCAATTTTTAGGTGGTATACAATATTTCCTCTACTTACTAAACGTAGTTGAGAAAGTAAAAATAGAATGAGTATGTGGAATCAATTCATAAATTTCTATAATGAACAGAGATACGAACTGTGGCCAAATACTTCAATTGAAAAATAGTTTCTGTTCTAAAGGATTGCGAGATGAACATAAAAAGTAAACGAGAAGAATGCAAAGAGCACAATTGTGTTTATAACAATTGTTTTTAATATGTTATGTATTTTCCCACGAGAAAGGTTATTTGTTAATGCTATAAATAAAGTGACATTCATTTGAGATATTCAACTGGTTTTCTGTTCTAACAGACGAAAATCGAAATTCTTGGACTTCGTTTTCCTGGTTTAGTCGAAGTGCATTAACTGCAATTAATATAGTTCAGGTTTTTTTTATAGAATTTAACATTTTCTGGTCAAATTTTTGCGATGTGGCATTTAAATTCATATTTTTATGAAATAGTTCTCCGCTCTAGACTTAACAGTTAGGTCAAACCTCTGTGACCATTTTATACATTACATACTAATTATCACCTGAATATTTCTTTCTGTTTTTAAAAAAAATTGTCACTTGGACATTTCTTTGTCACTGACTGGCATTGACACTGAGGAAGAAAGATGAAAGTAGAATAACGGCTAATGAAATGAAATGAAATTCATGAGGTATACAGCAGGATATACAAAATGGGATCAAAAACACAATGAAGATCTACTAGAAGAATTACAAATAGAACCTGTAATTAACTACATAAGGAATTATCAAAATAACTAAATTGCATGCATAGAAATAGAATCCCACTGTCGTCCAATGGAAGCTCTTTAGGTCGTAAAAAGAAACCTGGGATGAAAATTCAATTCGAAGCAGACCTTATGGCCTAATACTTGGGATGAAGAAGACTTTAATGAAAGGATTCCCCCACCCCATCCTGAAATCTAACCCGATACCTCTGGGTTGAAAAGCCTGATGTTTTCTTTAGGTGCTTCTTACGTGAACCTTCCTGCTGAACATGGCCTGGCAAATACCTTTTGTTGGATCGACACTGGCTGTATCAGCTCTAGTTTCTATTCATACAGATATTTCGAAATCATAAGTTCTGGTGTCTTTCTTGAGTAGGAGAGCAAGCTTAGTAATTTGGGACAGTTCAAAGGTTGATGTCAGCACACCCTCTTGAATTGGCAGATATGTCACACACCCTCTTATGGAAGGATATGGCTCACTTCTGAGACAAGCCTCGCGTCTGAACACACACACACGCCCATCTATCTCTGTGAATTACGGGTTAGGCTTGCATGCGAGCAGGTTTAATTTCCGTTTGGCTGGTACCACTTTCACTGTTGCATAAGGCAAAGCTGCGATGAAGATCAAATTCTCCTTAACCTTGCCTGGGTGGGGATCAATGAACGGTTTATGTGGTAGGCAGAGTACCCTAAACTTGGGGATGATGACAGATACGACTATTTGTTGTGTCTTTCGCAAGCTAGATTACCGCATCAATGTTCCTATACTATTTATGTAATTAGGTAGTTATGTCTCTTGTTAACATTCCGTGTTCACTGCCTGAGTCTTCAACAACAAAGTTTTTATGGAGTGTGTTTTTATGGCGATGGGCGAAATCTATTATACAACGAATTTTTATTAAGTTGGAGATGATGGCGTTATGGGAAATAATATTCAAAAGAGACATGCACATTTTCTGTACTTTACCAATGTTATATTTTGACGTTTTTAATAAATATGTTTTAAAATTCGTGTATGTTTTTCTTTCAAAGTTGATAGTTAACATGACTAAAATAAAGTTTCACTAAGCTATCTGCAATGTGGAATAGAAAAGTGTTGTGTATCTTGGGTTGAATGAGGCATTTTACCAACCTTATGAACCGGCGCGTACATAGAGGGGGGGGGGGGATGTGGAGTGTTCTGCCTTTGTTGTTCGACCAAGCAGTGGGTATGTCAGGAACACAAAGATTGCATTTTTAGATGAGAATATTTAACTATATCATATAAACATTCTATAGACACCTGTGAATCATTTTGGCTAAATATTTTCCCAACCCGCCATTTTAAAAGTCTAATGGTTCCTTTTAACCACTAAGCACATTGGTGCTTTTCTTTATTCTCAGTTTTGAAATTCGTATGAAATGTATGTATTCCTTATATGTGAGTGGTGCTCTGCTTTGTATGTAAATTTGAATACAAATGTGTCATCTAAAAATTCAAACATGCATTTGATGATTGCTTTATTCATTGGCTCATCAGCACTAATTTATACTGAAAAGAAGAGGACTTTTAACACTAATAGCTTATAAAAACAAAAATGTATTTCTCTAAAAGTAATAACTTCAATAAACTACTTTTATTTCTTTCAGTTTACTTAAGATTCATAAAATGCCACTAGTATACTTCTCTGAAAAATTAAAGGCAGTTATAAAGAATGAATGTTTGTTCTCCTTAAACGTATTTAATTCTAATCTCAGAAACTGTTTGAGCTTCTGCACAATCATTTATTTATTTACATAAATCATATATGCCAATTTTAAAGTAAACAGATGTAAACTTGAAAAACTTAGAAAATTCAGCCTCAGTGTCCGTTAACTGTAGCGTGAGTGAGTGAGTGAGTGTGTTGGATTTAAGGGCCCGTCGACAACTTGGTCTTTAGGGCCCCGTTAACTGTAGCTGACGCAGTGTATGCAAATATCATGGAGGGGCATATAAAAGAATTGTGTTTATGTGGAAAGCCATTTGAAGACATTGCTCGAAGTTATATATTCATATGTGAATAATCTAGAACTTTGCACGTAAAACACTAAACCAGCGCAGCGTAAAAAGGTAAGCAAATACGCAAAACTTCTTGCTATACATACGCTGCCTGTGAAGCGCAGTATAATGCCTCCCAAACCTAGGGGGACGGCATAAATGGAAATGAGTGCACATGCATTTAATTTGCCTGACGTTCTATTGGAACACCTGGCTAGCATGAGAGCATAGGTCTCACGGCACCGGATTTGCAATCAGAGCTTTAGCTCCTTGAATGGCAACTCAAGCTTTGACGTTTTTAATTCTTATTACCTTTATTTATAAAAGAATTCTCGTCAACTTTGTTAATAAAATGCAATGTTCTTTCTTCTACTAAAAACTTATGTACGTTCTTACACAATTGTGAAGCAATTTTTCTTAGAGATATTTAATCAATAATCAATTGTAATTTTAACCCTTATTCTTTTTATTACAGAATTACTTGTTAGGTTTTACTTAAACCTTCCCTTACTATGAACCTAGTTTTATTTATTTCCTTAACGTGAGCTGTATCGATATCTGTTTCCATTTTCCAGTGACAAATCAATACTGTTTATCATTTCCTAATTATAAGATCTCAAGGAATCGCGGAAATTTTGTACACGTTTCTTGCATGCTACTTTTTTGACTGTTCATTCTTGGTGAAATCACTTTAATAAACTTTGATAACAACCTATTTACTCAGAAAAGTCACTTAACATATAATTTAATAATAATAACAACAACAACAATAATAATAATAATAATAATAATAATAATAATAATAATAATAATAATAATAATAATAATAATAATAATAATAATAATAATAATAATAATAATAATAATAATAATAATAATAATAATAATAAATAATAATAATAAATAATATATTGAAAAGTAAATAGCGAAACTGAACATGTGAATTTAAAAAGCTGTATATTTTTGACAATTTTGATAGCGTCAGTACGCGAACAAGCTCATTCCTCGCTGGCAAAGTTGTTTTTCTATGAAATGTCTGAGTGTCTGAAAGAGAAATTAACGTCCAACAATTTAAAGTATCAGAGTGAAGCTAATCATTAAGTATTGAGATATGAGCACAGTTTTGATTGATTGGTGAAATGTTTTATAATCTACGTACATAGATTGGCAAAGCCTCAGTGCAAGTAGTGAAAATATTGAAAGCAATTATTAAAAGATGTTTTCATCATAATTAGTGTCATCCTTTCTAACCAAAATGTACGCATATCCAGGGAGACAAACCTCAGTGCTCTATCAGCGGCAAAGAACTGAATCATAGGACTTTGAGGCATTATTAGGCGGCGTAGACTAATGCAGCTTCAAATGTCGCACCAATGTGTGGCATAATTTTGCTTTAAAATGGTCTCTCCAACGTACGACTGAATATATTTGCTTCAACTTTCTGGATTATTAATTACCATCTAGTCTTCCATATGTACTACTCAATTACGCGTGGAATATTTCGTGATTAGTATAATCTCAAATACGTCTCTACGTTTTGTAAACATGTCAACTCAACACAACTACTCCTGCGAAGATATAAGTAAATTACACCTGGAGCTAATTTCCCACAACCTATTTACTTATTAACCACTGTAGGAATATTCCTTTCATCTCAAACCGCTTTTGAAAATAAACTTTCTCACGATGTAATTTATCCCTTCTGCGTCTTGCGTCTGGTTTACGTATTTTACCTTTAATCAAAGTTCTATCCCAGGGTATTATGGGATTTGTTGTGGACAAAGCGGCGTCTGGGCGGGGTTTTTCTTATTCTCCTATTTCTGCTACCATTCATACCACGAACTACTCCATCACCTTTTATTTCATTCATTTCGCTCTCAATAAAATTCATACCATTTTCTTTCTCACTCTCACACTCACTCACTTTAGGGCTGATATCTCTGATACTCTGGCTACTCTCTCTTATGCAGTTTGTCTGCTCCTCCATAGGCGTCTGACCTCAGGCGTCCACTTGTTAGTCCTGGGTGGTGTAAGTCCTCCGTACAATGAGGGTAAACAAAAACATTATAGACACACAACAGTGTAATTGGGTGATCATACGAGCTATAGAACCTGAGACAACCGCAGAGCTTTGACTCATTCCCCAAAACCGCCATAGAATCTTGTGGTGGAAGTTTTAGGATAAAGTGTGTTCATTATCTTGAAGTGGTTGAAGAGCTTTGGATAAATTCAATATAACTTGGCCTGGAACACTAGTCGACGACATCCTGAGCTGATCCCTTCCCATGATGCTAGAGGCACAGAGAAGAATTTGGATACATAAAAATGTATGACTTCATTTCGTTCTGAATTTCATGAGTCGAAATGTTTATTCCTTTTAAGAACTGTGGATATTTTTAGACAGACAATGGAAAGTGGGGTAAAGAGATACCGTTACCACTTACGAAATATGTTTTCAAATAATTGAATCAAAATAGGAAAGCGTAACTGACATAGCTTGTGCAGAAGAAGTATTTAGTATGCCTGAGATGCATAGATAAATCTTATTATGCAGATATCAAGGGTTTTGTATGTAAATAACTTATTTGGTATTGTGAGCACGATAAAACATTTCAATGTATAGCCAGTTGCATGTTATTCTTCACTATACATGATCTGTACCAGATTCCAATAAGCCATCTGTGTTTGTAGAAATATACTATGTGACTTATCAGAAGACCTATATGTAATATTTATGACCTGGAAGACGATTCAAGAGCAGCATTACGATCTAGCATTACATCTTTTTCAACTTTCTCTACCGCTTATGTATGGTAGTAGGGAAAGCTACTATTTTATTCCATCCAAAAGTCGATATGGAGATTTCACGTATCACACACTTTCGAGGTCACCTGAAAAATATTTTATGATATACCAGTGTGTGTGTATGTGTATGTGTATGTGTCTGCTTTTCTGTATCTGTGGGGGAGGGGTGGCGTGCGTATTGTCTATGAACAGCATAACGTTTAAAGAAAAGTCATATAAATGCCAAATTTCCAAGTACCAAAGTGCAGCATATTTTATGAATGCCAGGCTTTTCTTTCGCCTTTCTTTTTGTCGATTCTAATTTGCCCCTAAATTTAGGGACATTGCACCCAAAATCAAACTTGTATCTACGCTTGCATATAACATATCCATTAAACTTAATTCTGGAATAGTATGCGTCTTATACAGGGAAGCCATTGCTCTTTCCGGCGTCCATATTGCCTATGTCAACAGTAATTATTGTTCAGGTCTTGTCCTCTAGGAGGTATTGGCTCCACTCACTATCTGAACCGGTCGTTTGAAGGGCAAACTAGGCAAGAAAAAAATTTAATTGTAGAGGGTTTTAACTGTTCACCTTGTTTCTTCGTTTTATGTGTGTATAAAATAGGCTTCTGTATGAATACTTATAGAACTGCTATGAAAATAAATAGGAAAGCAGAAAACTTTTCTCATTGCAACTTTGTGTTAATACTCGCTAAGAATTTCCTTTGAGAAAGAACAATACCCTTGTTTATGTTCGGTAGGAATTACAGACTTCCTTTCTTCGGTGCTATAGGTCTAGTTGAGTACCGTATCATATTGCTTTTCTCTCTGGGGTTGCTCCCTTCGTCGATGGGGTCCAGTTTTGGGGCGCTGGATACTCGCCTTCACAGTATTGCCCAGGGATCACGAAGTGGTTGTTAGTGCAGTTGGCTTTGCTCAGGATTTGTGGAATATATTAATCGGCATCATATATCCTCTAAGGCCATATCGAAAGTTTCCATCAAAAACATTACTGAATAAATCAATGCCTTTAGCTATCTGGGCTGCAATCTCTCTTACTTCAATCTAAAGACACAGAGATCAAACTAGCCAAATTCCAACAACTGCTGTACACACACGTCGACTACAGCCTATAAGCCTGGAAGATATTCTATTCCAAACAAGAGGTTATTGGTTACAAAATTGAAAATTATGACTTAACTTGGATCCACTCGATGAGTGACAGAATAGCGTCATGTATCACCAGTGCTTCCATGAGAAGATACTGGGTTATTAAGTTTATATTCACCAATTAACATCTAAGTTCACCAAGAGAAGACAATGGCTCAGAACTTTGCCACACAACGTGGGCAATGTCAGCATGTGTCGTTAAGAAAACTTGATCATTTTCCAAACACCATAAATGAACTTAGTTATTTCCGTTAAATATTTCTGTAACCGTTCTCTACATTCAGGAAATGATAGCAAACTTTAATAACCTTAGGCGTCATTCAAATAGCAGACACTAGGTGAAGCTGATCTAAATTACCTCATTATTATTCTGACTCCCTTCCTCTCATTAAGACAGCGGTTTTATTTCTACCTGCGCAATCAAGCTCCTTTGGGTCCAAATACGGTGTATAGGTAACTTAAGTGGTACCACTAACAGTTAGATCAACAACTTCCTATTACAGGTAAATAAGGTAGCATGTTTGACCTCTAAATCAGGTGATTGTATAAATCAGGGATCTAATGCACAAATAAGATGCATATCTACTCTGCCACGCACACTGGAAAGGGCGGGCTACTTCGAATCCTAGAGTAATTCAATTCACAAAATTTCATTAATAAATGAGAAGGGCGTGTTTTGTAGGATCTACATAAACGTCCCTTCGTAATGCGAATTAAGTATAAGGGTCAATACACCTCACAGTGCATTCTCTGCTCGTATCTTACCGTTGATTCACAGCTCGATGTATGTACAGACTAGCATACGTGTTTGTAGTGTTTAAGAATATTTCTTTCTAAAGGCTCACTTATCCCTTAAGGGGAAGGATGAGACCAAATACCTGGCACCTTAAAACTGGAAATCCTGCTTTTCCAGTTGGGAGGTTGAGCGAAAGGTTATCTGTCTGCAAAAAACTTTTAAGCTCACCACATCAAAGGAACCGAGCAGACGGATCCCTGATTACGACATTGAAAATTGACAAAATCTGGTGTGTTACACTCACATAACTTTCTCTTTCTTGTACTAGCTCTTATTCCTCTATCTCCCTCATGTTAGTCGAGAAAAACATTTGCAGGACTTATCGTATTGCTAATTTCCTTGTAGGTGCAAGGGGAATATGGGAATACAGTAGGCTTTGTGCGATATTCAGATCTTTTAAAGCTAATCACTATATGAGTCCTTTAAAATTCCGTTCTCTTTGCACGACCAAGAGATAAAAACATTAATAACGTCCTTCCGTTTAAGAAAAATTGAAGTATAATAAAACTCACACAAATAACAAGGAATATCTCTGAAATGGCTCACTCCACAAAAATACATTTGGTCATAATTTGTGTGTTTTATCGCATTTTTTGTATAGTGAAATCTGGTCTATCTCTTACGGTTTACCAGTTATGCAAAAGTCATCAAAAGTAAACAGGAGTACATGGGCTATAGCCAGAAAATTCAATATATATACCTATCTTAGGTGGAGAATGTTCTGCATCTTCTTGTCACATTCCTGAAAGACCAAGTACTAACTTTGGTTTTTAACCAACTTTTCGTTTTTGAGTAGGTAATGCTGTTCACAGAGAGGCAATTACCATTTTCTAAAACTGTTTTTTTTTTTTTTTTTTTTTTTTTTTTTTATTCAGTGGACCTCAAAACATATATTTGTAAGCGGGACTTAAGTTAACAAAAGAGCGTGTATTTTTGAGATTCGTGTCTTTTCCTTCGAGTTTTACAGCGTTAGATAAGTGTTTGTTGTTATTGGTTATCGGCATCACCTAGCGCTTAAAGACCACCTTTGAGTCATGCACATTTAGGTAACCTCAGTTTAACATGTCTGTGACTGATGGCAACGTACACTTCGCATTATTATTAGGAAGCAGTTGTTTTAAGGCGTAAGTAGTTACCATTTCGAATGATATGATTAGATAATTATTAGCCTCCATGAAGTTTATCAGTCTATTTAACTGGTGTTGTTCATCCTCACACCTGTCTATATACTTTGAGACAAAGATTGCAGAGTTCTTCACAAGAGCAGCTGTAGCAGATTCACTGAAGAACGAGACGTGGTCAAATGTGACAAACACATCTCTTCGGCACCAACAGGACGACAATTTCAACATGAAATACCAGATACATCACCCACAAAGTAATGGGAGTTATACAGGAAATGAAAGTGAGGAAAACTGTTATATTGGTTGTTTCAGAAACAATGAAAAAACTAAAATATTCAGAATAAATTGGAGAGTACGTTAATATATGCATTTTTATTCGGTAAACGGGAAAAAATAGCTGCATCAGAGCTAGGTATTATAATATACAATAGGCTAAAATCACGGATAACAGGATACAGTCGGGTTGATGAGCGTATTATAATGGTAAAATTAAAAACAAGGCATAACATTTTCACATCATTGATATAAATGCCTCAATTGAAGGACAAAGCGAAGTTTTGAAAAAACTACAGGAGATAATAGTCAAAACTGGAAAAAATGATTATGTAATAACAGCAGTTGTTTTTAATACCAGGATCGACAATTTAAAAATACCAATTACTGTTAGAATATGTGGAGAAAACGTTATTAATTTTAATAGATACAAGCTTAGAGAAATTTGGTTGAAATATAATACTTCCTCTAGAGTAAGTAATATGTACTCAAATTAAACGTAGTAAGAAAGAAGAGATACTTTTAGAGGAAGGTCAGCAACCTTGTATATTATTTCTGTATTTCTATTTACTAAGATAGTCACTTTTCATCTCTTGATAGGCATTCCTTGCCCAGAAACTCCCTTTCAACCGGCTCAACTGCATTGCACGAGACAAGAAACCAGTCCGTTTACTTCCCTGCGTCCTATCCACAACAGTATTGCACATAGTAAGTCGTTTGTTTTCTGTTGCTCAGCATTTGTTTTTATTTACGAGAGAGAGTGAAAATATCTATCGGCCTTTCAGAGACAAGTGTAGCAAAAACTCAGACACTTCATTGCTTACATAATGCTTATTGCCTGTTGACATACATCGGAACAGTTTCCCTTATTAACAAACACAATGTTGCGTGTTCGTCATCCTGTACAGCATTTTCATTTAAATTGCTATTTAATTGTAAGCGAATACTAATGATTCACTTAACTGTAATTATAATAAACGTGTTTTCGTAGTTTACGCATAAATAGCAACCTTATTAAATACTGGGACTGCATCAAATTAGTTATGTGATAGCTGACTTGGCTGAGATTCCTTGTATATCTTTTATTACTTTCTCTGCTACGAATTTACACTAAGTAGAGGGAGTATTGTATTCCATAAAAAGAGATTTCACTGGAAAGTAATATTTTGAGACTCCCTGAATAAATAAAAGAAATTATTTTAGAAAAAGGTATGTGTGTGGACTGAGCGAGATGGCTTCTCGGTAACGCGTGAGACTGCTATTCGGGAGGCCGTGGGTTCTGTTACTTTCTGACCCATGGGTTTTTTTCAGGGTTTTGCCGGGTCGCTAGGCGAATGCCTCCTCCAAATTTCCTGTCCCTCACTTCTTATTTCATTTCACTTTCATCTGCTTCGTTCTTTCAGGGTTCTAAGTGTAGGCTGGAGTTTCAAATACGAGGCGTTCTGTAAGCCTGTAAATTCTTGTTCTCCGGATCGGGGAGGTTTCCGTGTCCTAGACCCCTCCAGATGACCTTGAGCCCGAAGGAGTTAGAGGAGCCGGAATACGAGCCGCCTCCGGGAAGTTCAAATCTGTAGTTTTTAGGGACCCTGCCCTCTACAGTCGTCAAAGTTCGATCTTTAGGTTTTATTCATTCATTCCTTCTTCCAGTTTCCTTAAAAACCTCCGCGTCACGTCCTTAAAATATGTTAATTTACGTCAAACACTAATCGTTCATGTTTTTTATTCCTACTGTCCACATACAATACACACCCAATACTTCTAAAAATATCTGTTTCATTTATTACATATTATATTAGTGTTACAAGTAGGGAAAGTATTGTATTCTACCCAAATTTCATATTGAGGTTTCTCCGGAAATATGTTTTGAGGCCCCTGGATGCAAAAGAGCATTTTTAGAAAAATCCCCGTGTGTGTTTGTGCGTGCGTGTGTGTGTGTGTGTGTGTGTGTGTGTGTGTGTGTGTGCGTATGTGTGTGTAACAGTATAACTCAAAAACTACAAGTCGGTTAAAAACTAAATTTGGTATTTAACTTTAATATCTTTCATGGATGCGCCAAAAATTTTGATTTTCTTGAAGCAGGTTAACGATTTTGATTAAAATGTCATATGTTTAAGATATTTTATGGCAAATGAAATGTATATTTCGAATTTTCTGACTATAGCCCATGCAGTCCTGTTTACTCTGGATGACTTTTGTATAACTGGTAAACCGTAACAGATACTCCGAATCTTACTGTACAAAAAATCTAAAGTGTTGCACTCACATAAATTTCTCTGCTCTTGCACTAACCATTCTTACAACTCTTATTCCTATATCTTGTTCGTGTTAGTCGAGATAAACATTTTCAGAAAATATATTATTGCTTATCTTCTTGTAGGTGCTAGGAGAAAATGGGAATACAGTAGGCTTTGAGCGATAGTCAATTTTTAAAGCTTTGAGATCCCGTTCTCTTTGCACACGTAACATATAAAAATGAATGGCAATGTTCCATTAGACAGAAGTAGTAAGTTCTGCAAAACCTACACCAATAACAAGGAATATCTCCGAAATGGTGCACTCTACAAAAAAAAAAAAAAAAAAAAAAAAAAAAAAAAAAAAGTATTTGGACATAAATTGTGTACTTTAGAAAGATCATTTTTTGTATAGATCTGGTCTATCTCTTGCGGTTTACTAGTTATGCAAAAGTCTTCCAGAGTAAATATGACTTCATAGGCTACAGCTAGAAAATTCAAGATATACATTTCATTTGTCATTAAAATATCTCAAACATATGACATTTTAGTCAAAACCGCTAGAGCCATTTTCAAGAAAGTCACACTTTTCTGAAAATTCTCCATGTAAAAGGTATTTTAAGGTGGGGGAATTTTCTTCAAGATCTTCGTGTTGCATCCTTGAAAGACATTAAAGTTAAATAACTTTGGTTTTTGAGTTGTGCTGTCCAGACTGAAGCAGAGACTGATGCAAAGGCTGAGGCACAGGCACCTTTTTCTAAAAATTATTTCCATAGATTCAAGGGGCCTCAAAACATATATTTGCGGTGAAATCTCGACATCGAATTTTTGGGTGGAATACAATTCCTCCTCCACTAAAGATAGTAGAGAAAGTAAAAAATGTGGGTCTCGCTAAAACACACAATTAATGTCCAAATACACTTTTTTGTCGAGTGAACCATTTCCAAGATATTCCCTGTTAATTTTGTGAGTTTTGCAATACTTAGACCTGCAAAGAGAACGGAATTTCAAGGCTTTCATATAGCGACGAACTTTAAAAGATATGACTATCGCTCAAAGCCTACTGTATTTCTACATTCCCCTTGGATCTACAAGAAAATTAGTAATAAGTTAATTTCTGCAGATGTTTATCTCGACAAACAGAAGAAGATAGAACAATGAAATCTCATTACAAAATATTTAAGTAGAGTGCAATATTTCCTTTACTTACCATAAATAAGTAGTATAAAAAGTAAAAGTATTTTAAGTATTTTAGTGACCTAGGCTGCTCAAATTGTCATATTTTCATCAAAATTAACTTAGCACCGTTACGATTCAATGCTCCTGACTAGAGATGAACGTTTCTTAGCATTACAAGGCAATTTTCGCTAAACTAGACAATGCCTTTGATAAAAAATGTTTCGTATGCATCGGTGCTAACGCACGAATTCAGTAACTGGTAGCTTATAAATACAAAAACTTCACATTTAAAGTAAAGCTCACGTTTGAAGTTATAACCAATTTATTTTTTTACTATTTGTTGTTTTTGTTAGCAAACTTTTAGTATACAACAAAGAGTAACAAATGCCATGTAAAGCAGTTGTTTCATACTGATATTTTTTTAACGTTTCAAGATTATTTTTGTAAGTTTCTAGTAAAATTATTTCCACAATCACCTTCCTACCAATAAGTTTTGCATTCATCTATTATTTTAACTTCAACCCACTATACTTATACAGACATTAGTATAATTTGTACATATTCCAAGAGTGAATTTTGTATAACTAACATGTAACTTCAAATTGTTCATATACTTTAGAGATCTCTTACTAAATCTATTATATACACCACATGTTGAAAACATGAACCCGTGGCACAAAAGGTCATTCGTACCAAGGCCTACCGCCCAACCGCTGCGCCCCTCACCTCTGCGTACCACAGGCACCTTGAGTGGGGTGCAGTACTGGAGGGTGGGACATGGTCAACACACCGGGACCTCATGGCCGATTATGCGGTCTTCTCGACCAGGAGCCGCTAATTTTCAATCAGGTAGCTCCACAATTGGCCCCTCAGGGAACTAACGAGGCTGAGTGCACCCCGCACCAGGTCCCTCAAAGGGAGAAAATCCCTATGCCAGTACCGGGAATCGAGCCCAGGTCCCCCGCTTGGTAAACAGCAGCGCTACTACTGCGCTAGCTAAGCGACTACGTGTTGAAAAGCTTCAGTGAATTTCTTTCAGTTTATACTCCTTCCGAAAATAATAAATTCGTCCGGTAATTTCTTATTTTGCGCACCTGCTACGTAAATATCTATTAATATTAATGTAAGATGGTTATTTATCAGGCCAGGTGTTGACAACTACATTTTACCACTACCTCTACAAAAAGTATTTTATTTCACCTAAAAATTCGATATCGAGATGCGCGCGCACATGTATGTGCCGTTGTGTGAACAGCAGTATAACTCAAAGGTATTACTTCACCATCTCAAACTAATCTTTATACGGAAAATGTTACGAAGTTTTTAATTTTGTGGAGCAGTCTAGAGATGGCGATGAACGACCCTCCGATCAAGCAGACTCTGGTGACCACGGGAGGTACACTTTCCTTTAAAGAAGCATCCGCACAATCTCTTTGACATCGCCATACACCACGAAATCTAGAAGCACACGTGTAAGATGAAAAACCATCAAAAATCCAAGTTTAGAGTGGGTGACCGAAAACGAAGCCAGGAAATCATTATTTTGAAATTATTATTTTTGTTTAATGACGCTGTCAATTGCCAGGATCACATCAGCGTCGCCGGTGTGCCGGAATTTTGTCAAGCAGTTCTTTTAGGTGCCAGTAAATCTACTGACATGGAGCTGCCGTTTTTAAGCACACTTAAAAATCATCGATCTGGACCGGATTTGAACTCACGACCTTGGGATCAGTAGAACAGCGTCTAACCAACTGAGCCACCCAAACCGACTCGAAGCCAGGAGCTCCCGAACACGAGCCTCACATATTACCGCGGAATCATCTGGTTCTGCCCGCCCCCAGCATATGAGAAGCAATTAGTTTCCTTCTTTTATTGTAATTCCTTGAAATTATATAATAATTACTATCTAAGTATTTTGGCCACACTGAAATTGGGATAAAACATTCAATTCGGATGTCTGTGATATCTTTTAATAATTCAATACTCGGAGTTTTGAATTCAGAGCTCTGTAATTACTGAATCACTATAGCTAACACCTGCTGTATTTTCCCGTTAATGCAATTCTGTTTCTATCAGCACAACCATATTAACAGAACTCCCATTTACATGGTGGTTCAGTTAAATGAATGTCAGTTAATGTTAATGTCATCATTTTTTTTATTCCGTTCTTGGGTTGTATGACTTTAATATTTTCATTTTCCGCACATTACGATACGTGTTAAGACAGCATGACAATTATAATTAATTTTAAAAAGCTTTAAATTATGTTTGACAGCTTTCTCTTTCGCCAGCTTTGTATATTGAAAGGTAACTTTTTTCTTTAAAATGTTCCGTGTTTTACAATTTATCAGCTAAAGAATCATTGAAGTTTTTGTTTTGATTAAAGTTGTAGAGAATGCACAAACTTAATACCAGTAATTGCAGATGCAAAGTGATAAGTTTATTAGTATTTAACTCAGCTTCTTTTCTTACCAATTATCTTTATGTGTGTACATGTAAGTATAATTTTTACTTTCTCTGCTGCGTATAGTAGAGGAAGTATTGTTATTCCACCCAAAATCTCGATGTCGAGATTTCACCGGAACTATACGTTTTGAGGCCCCCTGAATCCAAAACAAACATTTTTATAAAAATATGTGTTTGTGTGTGGATGTGTGTGTGTGTGTGTGTGTGTGTGTGTGTGTCTGTGTGTGTGTGTGTCAGACTTTGGACAGCATAACTCAAAAACGAAAAATCAGTTAAAAACCAAACTTGGTATTTAAGTTTAATGTCTTTCAAGAATTCGACACGAATATTTTGAAGAAAATTCCTCTACCCTAAACTACCCTTTACATGGACAATTTTTCAAAAAGTTTGATTTTCTTGAAAATGGCTTCAAAAATGCCATATGTTTGAGACATTTTATGGCAAATGAAATATATATCTTGAATTTTCGACTACAGCCTATGTAGTCCTATTTACTCTATATGACTTTTGCATAACTGGTAAACGGTAAGAGATAGACCAGATCTTACTATACAAAAAATGTAGATGTTAATAAATCACAAAATGATCCAAATAATTTTTTTGAAGAGTGAACCATCTCGGAGTTATTCTTTGTCGTTTGTGTGAGTTTTATACTTCCGTCAAATGGAACATCTTTATTCACTTTTTAATGTTAGCCGTACAAAGAGAACGGATTTTGAAAGCTTTGAACGATTTGACTATTTTTCAAAGTCTATTGTATTCCCATATTCTGCTTGTACCTACAAGAAGATAAGATAATTTCCGAAAATGTTCATCTCAACTAACACGAAGAAGATATAGGAATAAGAATGGTTAGTACAAGAGTAGAGAAAGTCATGTGAGTGCAACACATGATATTTTTTAGTTAGGACTTGTACGTCTGCCTTACAATGTCGAATCTCAGTTGGATTGCGTTTTCAAACCTTTCTGAGGCTCTCTCCTATTCTCATACACAGTTCTTGGGGCCCGGGTTCATTTGATCATCATTCCATTAATTTCATGCAGAGACCTAGATTGTTAAAGTGCACATTAAGCGCCTAAAAACGATGCTGTCAATGTTCAAGGAGTAAGAACAACGGAACAAATGAGAGCTACAAATTGTAAATTAATATAAGAGTAAAATATCAAAAGTTACAATTTAATTAAACTGTACCATATGTTAGTTTTATTAAGGCGTCATTCTTCTACATTTTCCAAAATCTTTTTGTGAACTAGCCTAATTTCCCTTTTTCTATTATTTCGAACTTCATCTTTCCTGTAGCTTTATGCCGACCGTTTCCAAAACTCCATTTCTAATACTATTAATTTGTTTACTTGTCGTCTGCTTATGGTCGTATAATGTTGTACTTTGGAATGGTGTCTGATATATTAATATTTTAGTTCTAGTAAAATATTTTTACTGCATAAAATTGAATTGAAAATTTATATAATTCTTTATAATTATCGTTAATTTACAATTTTTCACGAGTTCTTAACAAACTACGAGAAGAATACCTAATTTAAAATACAGGGATATAGATGCTATCTTAATAAGTCTAGGCAGCCTTTAAGCACAAGTTTAGGAACTGTCTGAATGATTTTGGATAGTACTTCTCGTTGTATTTTAAATTTGAAGCTAAATGGTGTGGAATGATTCCTTGGGCTAGCAGAAGATTATACGTATGGCACATGAGCTGCTATGGGTAGTTGAAGGCTCATGCAAGTGTCCACCAATTGCAGAGGCATTGTTGCGCATGCTCCCAGCATTAAGCCTATAGCTTCTATCTCATGCAGGTGGCATTTAATTTTTTGTACGGTAAAGTGTGTTAATAAAAGAAATTGTACCTTGTTCGTATACGATCTGTTAGAATTATCATTCAAATGGCGAAATTAGTAGAGAAATGTGCTGCGGTTCATAGGAAGAAAGTCAAACTAAATGTCTTGTAATTCAAGAACCTTGTCAAACAATTAAACTTTTAAAGCGCTTAGCTAATTAGATCACTAGAATAAATTCTTAGAAAAATAATTAATTAGCTCAAAGGCTATCATTAAAGACCTGTGTAGCAGCATTTTCTGAGAAAGTTCAATACCCGTGGTTCGAATTCTTGCTCTCTATATAGTTAACCTTTCAAGGATCGTTGTCCTGAGGCAAACATATTTATAATCATGCACTTACTATTTACTGAAACCGGTTGTCAGATCCATGAAGCAAATTGTAGAGTATTTCAATATAAATGCGAAAACGGTACGTTTACTGTAAATCCATATTGCTCTATGTACAGTGGGAAAGGTGCGCTCGAGTTGAGCATTAATGTTAGATTAGTTTTTAATACTGCCAGTTATTGCTCTTTTGTTCTCTTTTTTCACTCTGCAATCTGGTATTTCCCGCACTTTTGATCACATAACACACACTTGCAGTCTTCGGTCGACTCGTGGTGTTTCTTGTTTGCATACATTATTATTTTGTACTGGAACCTAGTATTCCAAGTCTTGTGACGTGTTGATCCAACTGTCTTTCAGCATAGCTGATGTGGTGTAGAAATCCAGATTTATTGCTCTCTTCTATCCCTTCTCCCTCTCTCTCTCCATGAACATTGATTTCTATCGTTTCTATCATTGATTTCTATCTATTAACATTGATTTTTACATGTTCTGTCTGCCTATTCCTAAGAATGTTTGCTTAGTTTGCAGAAGAGCAATGAATTCTTCTGTAATGATTACAGAGTTCTTTATCCCCTATATTATAGATAGGCAGTGGATGCCCCTGACCTACCCGTCGAAGGCACCTCCAAGGGTTACGGGATGGAGAGGCAGGATTCTTCGCTCACGGTGAAGACAACCCGTCTACAGGAAGTAAACCCTAGGCCACCTAACAGGGGCGTTGGACATTGGGCCTGGTTCCCACTGCCGGAAAAAATTATCTCTAAAGACACAGTGTAATGGCCGGATGGATTCTCGTGAAGGTAACGACTTGGCATAGGCTCATGACTAGGCCCAAATGTTTGGGTTATAACCTTTATTTCCTTGCTATTTAACTAAAAAGTGTCAAGTTATGTACTCGTTTCAAGCTGTCAGAAGCAGAATATGTGAATTGCATCTAAAAAACCTAAATGAGTCTTGCGTACATTATGACTATTTCTTTCCATTTAAAGTCAATGGTTATATCGGCGGCCGATACATTTTTGTTTTATCCAGAAGGTATTCTCCGGTTGAAGCGCGGGACTGCCACTCAATAATGCTCTGAATATAATTGGTGATATATCCAGTAACGAAATACTTGGATCACTGGGAGTTCCATATTCATTTAATCTGCAGAAGATTCTTGAATTGTGGTTTTGAAGGTATGAAAGTCATGAATTCAGTATCAGATTAGCATGCATGCTGTATGTTCCAGTGATATCATGCTCCTTTAAAACAACTCTTTCTTCATACAAAAATGAGTTACGTGAAATCAGCAAATCGTTTACCTCAGAAATTTTGAGGGTGTATCCATTGCAATGCCAAAAACTAACCTACAAAAGAAACAGTAAAATCTATCTTCCCTGTGTTTCCATGGATAGCCTTTATGAAAACAGAAATTCATAAACAAATCTGATAAAACTAATAAATACGTAGCATCATTAGTTCCTATAACACCTGTTCACTAAGGAAACCTGAAATGATATTTAGAGTACTAGTTACAAAAGTAGAGGTTTAACAACGAGAGGCTTAAGTTAAAAACAAGAGCTAAGGAAGTTACTAATTCTAATTTTGTAGCGTGTTGTCTACAACATTTTATCTACCTTAAGAGTATTTTACTATATGTTATATATTTAGTATACTTAAAGCAATTTATTTATTTCAGGGTCGATATGTTTGGTCATGTGGGCTTTGGAAAAAGGAAAGACACAATACACTAACAATATCATTGTTGTATTGTGCAATTCTTTAAGCTAGTTTTATAAGTGAATTTAAAGTAAAATGAGTAAAGAAGCAAAATTTTAAAAGCACTCCAAAATATAATTATTAATACACTTTCAGAAAAGTCAATGAAATTTTATGCACGTAGTTATAAGAAATTCATGGACTGATGTTTGGTTAATGAAGCAGATGTAAAAGAAGATTCTTTGTTGGCGATTTTTATGAGAAGTCAAAAAATATTAAAGTTTCGAGTCTTTGGAGTAAATATTCCATGATCAGATCAACTGTTGTTTAATGGTAATGCTGATATAAGCAAGTTTGGAAAATGTTTTAATGCACATTATTATCAAGAAAAGTAAGATATACATTACCCTAAGTAGCTTAAAATGAAGGTTTCTTTCAATTAAAAATCCAGGCGGGTTTTAGAATGTCAGAAGTGTAACCTACAAAACCCGAGAACTTCTGAGAGTGATGTCAAAGAAAAATTTAGATTACTTCTAAACCAACATGAAAGGTAAATTTCAAGTAATGTTTACTTAAATAGTTTTGTTAGCTGTCTGCTCCAGCGCTCATGTCCCTGCTATAGGGCGAAGTTTCACAAGGAGGGTATTACGAAAGCATAAATTGTGTTTATACTAACAATAATTTCTTTGAGGTAAATTTCTGAAACACTTTCTTCATGGTAGCAAAGAAAACGTGTTCTAAATATGGACGACGCAAGTTCATGAATAATTACATAACTGCAGTTAATCGTGAAGAATCGTCTTAAGTTCCAAGGAAATCCCAGCTATAACATAATGTTTAAAAACTTATATTCAGCACACATTACGTATTTCATAACAAAATTGACGTAATCATGACTTGCAGATAATAACTTAGTGTTAAACTGTGTTGCTAGATATATATTATTTGGCTATATACTTCTGCTAGCAAGTAATTATCTTAATTAGGAACCTCTTATGCACAAGGACAAAGAGGTAATGTTTAATACACCTCATAAATGAATCCGATTTTACGCGAAAAGTACTCTGAGCTTATGGCAACCGTAATTAAAACTAATTTTTGAAATGTCTGATGATGACCTGCACTTTAAAGTGGAAGGGACTCTTCAGCTGTTTTGATGAAGCAAACGCTATGGGTTTCATATGCTGATCAACAATTTATATTTTCCAGAAATGTTTCACTTCTAACTACTTATAATCCCTTAGACTATAGACCCAATTAACACAGCAATTCACATTTAAAGTACAATGCTATGCATGCCAGGAAGAAGTGTGATATGCCTATAACCGGACTTCCTCTATCATTGAAATTTTACACAATTTCTTCATGACATATTAACAATATTACCTGGGCGACCGAGCTTCGGTCGTTTTTTTTTTTTTTTTTTTTTTTTTTTTTTTTTTTTTTGGGGGGGGGGGGTGGGAGAGAAGATAGTTATTTAAATAAACTTTAAAAGCAAAATGTTAATTAAATATAAATTTTCATCTTAATTGTTGGAGCCGTTTCCGTGAGAGACCTTGTTTGTTGAAATTGGCTCATTAACAGAAAAATGATGGCCAAAATAAGGTTTAGAGTAATTGTGATTCTTAAGCGTAAAATCACGTTTTTTATGTCTTTTTTACAGAAATGACACCTATATAGATAAACTTAATAAGCAAAACTCTGTCTAAGTGCAAAATTTGATCGAAATCGTTAGAGCCGTTTCCAAGTTGCGCGGAATATATAAAAGAATTGCTCATCTAAATATATAAGATTAATATAAAAGTATATGTTTTTTCTTCTCCTTATGTTAGTAAATTCGACTAGAAATCATTTCAACTATAGATCACATTACATACAGAATGCGCAAAATAAAACAGAACTGTTACTACTTAACTCGTGTACCGAGTGGAATGCCCCAGGGTAGCGTCTTTGGCCCCATTCTGGAGGCCGTGACTCGATTCACGTGGCCGACCTTTCTTCGGAGTATTCCCTGGGTCGCTAAGCGAAAGCTGCAAAGCACAATCACAACCCCCCAAATTTCCTGTTTCTCCATTTTCACTTTCATTTCGAGGGCACCCTATATGCCGGGTTGGACAGTTCAGTTGGGAACTTGGAAACCGGGAACTGCCCGCCGGGGGTCGCAGTTTTATACGAGCATTTTTTTCTCTGCCATACAGCGCCGAGACACCTATCGACAGCTAAAAGAACCAAGCTGTCGAAGGATTAAGTGAAATAGGGAGTTGCAAAATTCGGAAAGCAATATTCCCAACATTCGCCTAGCAACAAGGGAGAAAGTCCGCAAAAAAAAAGGCCCATGAAGGTGGTCCGCGGGATCAAAGAGTCGGTGAGCGTCGTGGCAGCAGCACGGCAGGGGGAAAGAATGCGCTTTGGGATGGTACAATTCCAAGGGTAGAGGGAAGTAAGATTCTGGGTTCCGTGCCCCTCTTGGGAGTACGAATTCGAAGGCATGGCAGAGGAATCGGGTTGAGCTAGCCTCCACTGGGGTGCTTCTAACTGGGAAAATGTATAGGGACCCTGCCACATGTTCTGTTTTGGTAACGTTGTGGTCGCCCTTAGGATCCATTCGTCTGGTCCATCCTCCCGAGAGTGTCCCGTAAGTGGCATAGGCACAAAAGATCGCCTTTCGGTCTAGCTGCCAAATCCCCCCCGCAAGTTGTCACTGAGTCAGTCATGTAGGTCTAAGTATCACTTGGTCCGTAGCTCCTTCACAAGAAGCACGTCTATCTTATTACGTTAGGTTCATTCTGCTAAACTCGGACACTATAATAGGACTGCAATTTCACGGCGGTCTACATCTGTGAAGTGCTCTGAAGTACGCTACTTCCAGTAAATGCATGAGTGGCGATTTCATGCTTTACAAATGACTTTGCTCAGCTGTCAACGGTTCCCTTCATTTCCGTTCCATATTTTCGATAGACATTTTCTTTTTAAACTTTCTCGTGTAAATTGTTTAGAGAAATTAGCTCGAGTACTTATTTAAAAGTGTGCTTTGCAGGGAATTCTCCACTGAAGATATTTGTTAGAAGGTATAAACTTTAATCACACAGTGTATAGCTCATTAAGATAGTTTTTCTTTCAGTTTCTCATATATAAAATGTTTCGTACTTTAACAAGGAGAGCATGTAGCTATAGTGGGAAAGTAATTTAGCCAAAATATATGTTGTTTTACAGTCGTCAAAATATCTGTTGTTTTACAGTTATAAAATAATTCTGTCCACTTTATTTAGGTTTATGCTTCTTCTATAAAACAATTCATACAGCTTACTTTTCTGTTTACTTCTCTTTAATGTTGGTAGAAGCGTTTTAATACACATGTTGTACATTTAGTAGCTTGTCACAAAAGTATGCGGAAGCTGGTATCAAATCTAATATTTTGTGCGTTTCTTTGCATGATACATGCATATCAGAACGTCACCTGAAAATGTTTTTTGAAACGAGTCAGTAAACACTCTTGAAAGTCACTTAGAACATTTTTTTTCCTCAGTTTACCACTCTGTTTTAGAACAGTCCGTCATAAATTAAACAGATGAAACAAAGTTAAGGCTTTCATTTACACTGAAATATTTATCGTGTGGTTCAATAAATATATTGTTTATACTAATATTGAAATTAAGTAAATTAGAGTTATTTAAAGTCGAATTAGGTGATCAGAAGCCTCTAGTTGATCCAAAAATACTTCACTTCAAAGAATTGTTTATTATAACAACTGTATTCTTATAGCTTCGAATACTTTTAATAGGTGGACTTCATCTGGCATCGGCGTAAGTATATAACCCTTTGTGCGTTAAACACTTGCAGAACTGAACGGTGCAAGGGACGGCAATGGCATATTCTTCCTCTCAGCGAAGACATGAGGTGAGAGGCAGTTGAACTATCGTGTGTAGTCCGTGATAATAGACAAAAATGTTATAAAGAACCGAAAGGCCTTTCTTCACTTACAGGATCCTCATTTTCCAGGGAATAAACTCACTCCTGTATATGCTGCTATTGACTAACATTTGAATTTCAGATTGTAAAGTGCAAGCATGAGGGCACGTAATGTTTCATTGGCATTGTTCGTTTCTTATTAATGTTACTGTTGTATTTTGGTAATTATTATTATTATTATTATTATTATTATTATTATTATTATTATTATTATTATTATTATTATTATTATTATTATTATTATTATTATTATTATTATTATTATTATTATTATTATTTATTGCTTTTATTTTTGAATGTAGTTAATGTTAACTTTCCTAGTAGTCATGACCATTGCAATTGGGTGCTTACTTATTACTTTAATCAATAAATAAATAAAAATAAAGCAATATCGATGTTGTTTCAGTCGCTAAATCACGTGTTACAAGAACATGATCGTAAGGGTATTTCAAGCATTTTTATGCTAATTATAAACTTCCCAAGTTTTTCTAAATAATCCGAGACCTTTATATTTGTAGCCTAAATACATGCCGCTATCTGGGAGGTCTAAATGTTGTTCTAATATTTATTTTAGGAACCTCTTTATAAGATAATCGACACCCTTAGAAACCGGATTGGAATCTTCTCTTGTAAAGTAGCCGTTTAAAGCGGATATACGATTCTATAACGTTATGCTGTTAGAAAGTGTCTTAAAGTGGCAAATTAGACCTTCGACAACCTTGCTATTAGAGTCATGCCTGTTACACGCAAGATGTAAAACTGAAATCCTAACAGGTATCATATATTTCCAGAATGTTTACCTTCATTACGAAAAAAAAATTACGAATCCTGTGCTGACATATCCTTGACCCTTGAGAGTTTCTTAGTAACTGTCTAATAAGTATACCTAATTATGAGTATTAGTTTTGCGGTACAGAGGTCTTGAAATCCCTGAGGCAACGTTTTATTGCATTTCTAGAAAATTTACTTTCCATGGTTCAAAGAGCTGTCTAATAACTGCACACAAATTACCATAAAAATGATTTCACTTTATAAAATTGCAGAAACGTAGCTGTAGATTCTGCTCATTGAAGATAGTAATAATAATAAAATGCGCAGTAGTTCTCCCTTTACTCCCGAATCTGCTCTGTCGATGTTGCATTAATGTATAACAAGATAAAAATATTTTTACTTTAGAGACTTTACTAAAATTAGGTCCTGAGGTTACATTAAATGTTTTCTTCCTACTGGATTTTAGTAAAAGCCTGGAGCAGTAGACACTTACATAGCACTCTAATTAAATTCTTTAGTTCCTCCACTGGACTGTTTCACCAAATTCCTTCTTAATATTAATATTTATTACATAGACTTTAAACTAAGTACCAACATGATCCCACAAATATAATTTGCGATGCTTCGTTTAGTATTTTGCCATCCTCCCCAAGCAGTTCATCGCCGTACTACTTTCATATTTTTCCAATATGTCTTCTATGTAATAATTTATATCACACATTATATTTTTGCTTTCTCTGCTACGTAATAGTAAACAGACAAAATTAATTGAATTCACTCAAGATTCTACTCCGAAGTTTCACTAGGTACACACTTTTTCAGACCTTCTGAATGAAAAAAGAAAGAAATTTAAAAATGTGATTTGTATGTGTGCCTGTCTGTGAACATCATAACTAAAAAATCGCTTAAGTGCCATATTAAAATACCATATAGGACTGCTGTGGTCTGATGATTAGCATACTGGCTCTCAAATCCGGAGATCCGGGTTGATTGCCGACTGCAGAGTGGGAATTTATCTTTAGCCAGAATTGTTTCCCATGTTCCCTAGAGTCTGGAAGTATGAGTTGAGTATAATATGTATAAGAAAGAAAACTCAACATGAGAAAATCCAAAAATATACAAATAGTAAATGAGTGAATATCACTGTTGATGAGCAATTGTTCCAAAGGAAAAAGCCACCGATATGACCTTACATACCACAGACTACATATAAAGGGAGCAAACAGAAAAGAAACACACACGCCTCTAATGGCATCTTCATTCTAAATAACTTAACTCTCTGTCAACTGTTAGAGACTTCTACACTTCTCTGTGGCGCTGCCTTCGCAGTCCTGTGTTGGGGTTGTGGTCACCCTTCACCTCATCTCTCCCTCCCAGGGTGTGGTAGCCGCCAGTAGATCCGTGCCAGATCGCAGCAGGCCAGGAATCCCAATATCTTATACCTCATACCTTAGGACCCCTGAGTAAAAAGTATTCTTAGAAAAAGGTGTGTATTGAACAGAATACTTAAAAAACGAAAAGTTTGATGATCAAACTTGTTATTTAAGTTTAGCTCCTACCAAGAATGTGACACGAAACATTTGAAGAAAATCCTTTCATTAAAATAATCCTCCACATAAGATTATTTCGCTATATTTTATGTTCTCAAAATGCTATCTAACATTTTAATTAAAATATTATATGAAAAAATTACTTGCATAAAATTAAACATATATCTTGAGTTTTCTGCAGATAACTATGAAATCCTGTTCTTTCAGAATGATTTTCTGTACTTTCGTAAACTGAAGAGATAGATATAAGCCAACTACGCAAAAAGTAGATTTTGTTATAACACAGAATTTACCACAAATAATTGTTTAGCGCTTGCTATTTCCGAGCTATTATTTGTCATTGGCTTGAATTTCCAAATGCTCGTACCTTTTTCAAGTTCTAGGTCACTTTTTTTCTTCTGGTCATGCAAAGACTGGGTTCGATCCCCGGTACCGGGATCTTTCCTTGCTGGGAGGTCTGGTACGGGGTGCACTCAGCCTCGTTAGGCCCCTGAGGGACCAATTGAGGAGCTACTTGAATAAAGTAGAGGCCCCAGGTCGTGAAGACTGCATAACCGGCCAGGAGAGACCGGAGCGCTGACCACGTGCCACCCTCCAGTACTGCCCCCACCCATGACGCTTGTGGTTGGCGGAGGTGGAGGACGCAGCGACTGGGCGGTAGGCCTTGGCCCAGATAGGGCTGTTGCGCCGCGGGCTTTTTTTCATGCAAAGACTATAGTTTCAAAGCCATCCCAGAGTGACTCGTTTTTAACTCTGTACCCTGTAATCAGATCATTTCTGCAAACGTTTATCTGGAAATTTTTAAACTATACTGCAATTATTTACTCGTAACTTTATAAACTCAACATGATAGGAAGATAGAGGCATAATTGTATTAAACATTTTCCATAGGTTAAAATCAGTACATAATATAAGAAGCTAAACTAAGCTTTGTCTGGAAATTGAGTTCATTACGAAGGAAATTATATGTAGAGGAAAGGGCAATTAGAAATCAGCGTAGCTAAGCCAATAAGCCTAAGCTGGAACTCGTGACCACTGAGATGCACGAAGGCCAATTCTGTAATATTAAAAAAGTAAATGAAATTCTTAGAATTTAGCAAGTCAAGGAATGGAAATTGCGTTTCACATTCGAATTAGCAGCTTGAAATGTGGCAACGCAATCTAGGAAATTTGCTGATAGATGCTGAACTTAACTTGGTTAAATAGCGCGCATTTCTAAAATTCCCGTCTTTTTAAATGTTTGTACTAACTAGTCTTTTTGATTCTTTGTGTTCGATGCAAAAATGTGGGGCACATACAGTACATAACTGATATATTAATAGTTCACCTAAGTCACCAACATCTTTATTGCACTGAAAATACATTAACTGTTGAGTTTTATCATCGATAGCTCTCCCTACAGTCCTTACTACGTTTTTCGTTGTACTCGTAAGTCTCACAAGTATTTTCATGGCATTTAAAAGTTCATAATCACAAATTTCAGGACAATTTGCGTGTGGTTATAAATCTGTATGAGACCAAGAGAAATTATTTTATGCCTTTTACTCTGTTTTTAAAATTTGGTATATTAAAAATTTTTATTCAAACAATTTATTTTGTGTTGTACAGAAGTGTTTTATTGTGATCGATTATTGGCAGTTCGTAGCACCTAAAGACCGCGCTCGGGTTATACATAATTGGCGGTCGCCGCAAGGGGAGTCTACGATTAGCATTTTAACGACTCACGGTAATATACGATTCTGCTTGTTATTACGGAGACAGTTAAACCTTAAAGATACAATATGTACTTCGATTTTTACAATTTCTAGTGCTGAGATTCAAAAGCAGTAAAGCATCCTCAAACAGTTGGCAGTTCACTTCAAATACCTCATTTATTAACCTAATTAAATTTATCAACTAACTTAACTGGTGTTGTCTATGCTCAGACCACCCACGCATACACTGAGAAAAGCATTCCATTGTTCACAACTGCAGCAGAGGGCAGCAGATTCATGATATACCAAGTTGTTGATATAAATAGAAATCATTGAACTGTGACACTACAACACTAAATGCAAGGCATCTCTTGATTTCCTTCCTGACCAAAGTAGGCATTTGAAGTTCTTCTGGTGTTTGCGTGCTTCTTTCATTAGAACAAGAACATAGAATAGCGATTGATATTCCTGACAAGACTAATGAGTAATTGATTTCCTGTGTAAACCCCTCTCAGCTGTCGCACGTCATCAGTTGATTACAATGCCTTACGTGAAGAAGTGCCGACAGTCTCAAAGATTGTGTTTGAACAATTGAAAAATGATATAATGCTGTTTAGAATATAAATTGTTAGGGAGATTCCAAATACGCCTGTTTCCTTTAAGAAGGTTTTATGTTTTACCTGTGTTAATATTTCTGAGAACTGTTTGTTCTTGTCAGACTTGCAACAAAAGTTTGGCAAGTCATCTTTTGTATTCACCAGTCTTTGTTTTTAATTGAAGTATCTAAGGCCCTTTCTCTCTCCCTCTCTTTCTTTCTTTCTTTCTCCCTCCCTCTTTCATTCATATCCTCAAACTCTAAGTAGGATTGGGAATAACCTGGCAGAAGTTTGGAGAAAAATCCTCAACAGCCAGGAGTCAAATATGTAACTCTGTTCACTAATTTGCATGAGATGTAAACCTTAAATTTGATTGCACAAGAGTAACACTTGTAAGTTTTTTTAAGCTCAGAAAGGGTGACCTGACATTTTGTGCTATAGGCACACATTTTGAACTGAATCACACTTAATTTCCGATATTCTAGATTAAAATAAACCTCATAGTATACATAATTGTACCTTCAATTGCCAAACTTTGAGCTTACAGACCATGAATTATTAAAACACAAATTACATTGCTCCTTTTCGAACATCCATTTGAGTTGTCAGCTATTTGAAATCTGGTTGGTTACTATGGTTATGGCGCTTCGAACAATTTGCTTCATTACTTCAATTGCTTCAATTATCAGATTTAATGAATATAAGTGTTGAATACAAGAACCCATACGAATAAACAGACTCAAAATGTAGATTAAGCTTCCAGGCACATGCTTCTAATTCTTGACTTGTTTCCAAAATTTAATGATTGAAAATTCACTTAATCCTGCGCCCTCTTTAATCTCAGTAGCGTTAACTTTGAGCTTCAGAATCAACCATAGTTGACCACTACTTTTCATTATACCAACAAGAAAGGAAGAACTGGTGTACAAGGAGTACAATGAGGTTTAATTTGAAATATTTGGCCAAGAATTTGTAGTTATTACTGAAATATTGTTTTTCAAAATTGTGAGGTGAACCGCTGGCTGCCATATCTTCCGAACAGCAAAGGAGGCATATGGCAAATTTCATTCTCATGCCATCAATGCGAAGACACCTGAGAATTAAATGAGTCTTCACACAAGTCTCACTGAAGTTGGGTATTTACTTTAGTGAAAGGTAGTATACATATTTGATTGCGCTCCTACATCGTTTGGACTAGTAGTTTTAACTTTGACTGCAATTCATACTCTTTTACAAAAGATGTTAACATTGAAATTAAAAGTGCTGATGAGTTGCACTCACATGACATTTTCTATTCTTGTACTATTATTACCAACTCCATATCTTCTTCATGGTAGTTGAGATAAACATTTGCAGAAATTATCCTATAGTGTATATTCTTGTAGGTGCAAGAAGAATGTGGGGATACAGTAGGCTTTGAGCAATAGTCAATCCTTTAAAGCTTTTAAATTTCGTTCACTTTGCACGGTTAACATTTGACAGAAGCGTAATTAATTATTTTATTGTTTAACGATGTTGTCAATTGCCAGGATCACATCAGTGTAGCCGGTTTGCTGGAATTTCGTCCCGTAGGAGTTCTTTTACATGCAGTAAATCTCTGATATGGAGCTGTCGTTTTTAAGCACACTTAAAAATCATCGATCTGGGCCGGGTTTGAACCCGCGACCTTGGGATAAGTAGGCCAGCGTTCATGAAACAAACAAAACTTTAGAGAACACCAAAAGCAAAACATAATGACTTTACGCTATATAAAAATTCATAGCTGTAAGCTCAATGGTTGATTCACAACTGCCAGTGCCATCTACCGGTAGAGAGAGAAGTAGAGTAAATTGAGTTGCTTGGGTTACGAATTCCTTGATTAGCGGTTTTCGACGAAACGTCTCACTTATTTGTTTAGATTCACGAAAACTGTTTATTTTGTACTCCCTGCGATAAGAGGTACAACTTAATTCAATAAAACAATTTGGAACGATATTGATAAATGTCACGTGGGCGGTGTAGCAGACGCTGAAGGCCAGTAGGAATCCGAATTTCCAATTTTCCTGGAGTCCGTGACCCACATGAAACTGGTAACCCTTGGATTGAGATTGCCGATCATTTATAATTACATAATACGATAGATTATGTTATAATTTATGCAGCAGGAACTAGTTTGCCTAGGGCGATTATCCTCGGGCGTAACCTAACGCTTTTTTTGGGCTTTTATAAGGATTAGCAAAGCTTAATTGCCTTTTCTATAACCGAAGTTTATTGCCCGGCTGGTTGTACTAGGTGGCTTCTTTCTCTAGAGGTCAGAAACGTACTTCTTTCTTTGCTAGTAACCGGGTTTCATCATCCTTTGCTATTTATTTTTATTTCTTTTGTGTTCTCCTTTTGTTATTCATTTGTAGCTTTAGGCATGTAATTTTTTGAGCCAACTAACACTTATTTCCCCGGATTAACTGTCCATCCATGTTTAATTTCTCTACTACGTATAACTAGGTATGGGAAGTATTGAATTCCACACAAAAATTCGACATCAAGATTTCGCCAGAAGTATACTTGTATTCTGTGACCATCTGAACATTCCAAAAACTTATTTTAGGAGGTATGTGTGTGCCGGGGGGGGGGGGGTAGGTGGGGTGTGTAACTAAAACAAAAGTCGGATAACTATAAAATTATTTATAATTGGAAATAGCCTCTTAAGTCCTCTTCATTCTGAATGACGTTTACATAAGTGGTGAAGAGTAAGAGACAAATTCTTAATGCACAAAGCTGTAAATCTTATTAAAGCTTACAATTTATATAAAATAACCTTTTTGTGGTATTAACCATTTCCAAGATATTTCTTGTTATTGATTTGAATTTTCCAGTAGGTCCTACTTTTCTCAAATGCCGAGTCATTACTTTTTTTATGCTTAGCCACACAAAGAGAACGGAATTTCAAACCAATGACATAGTCACCAGCTCTTAAATAATTCGGCTATCACTTAAGGCTACTGTAATCCCCTACTCCCATTTCACCTGGAAAGAAACTTTTATCTCGTTTTAACATGAGGCAGATAGAATATAAGCATTTGTGAGAATAGTTTGCATAAGGAATAATGTCGAGCCGAGAAAGTCATATGAGTGGAAATATAAATTCAGTATGTGTGTACGTGTTGCTTTTTATGGCGATTGTTATGATACTTGTCATAGAACGTGTTTTACGTCCCACTTATAAAATAGGCTGCCCTGCATATTAATTACTTCCACAAAGGGAATTAGCATTCTAATGGAGAAGAAAAATTAAAAGATGTAAATAGCTCTCTTGTAAAGTTTTTAAACAATGTTACATAACAAACGTTTATGCAAATAATTTTAACATACTTATTATCTACAAAGCTTCGTTAGGATGAACATGTACGAAACTTTTTTAGTGCTCCATTTATCATTAAACATCGAAGGTTATATCGGCAGCCTGTATTATTTTGGGACAATGATCAACAGCAAATGTTCACTCGCTTAGCAGTGGTTTTAAACTTGGGTTTCTATTACTTTGGATTAACTTCTTACATAAAATTCACACACACACACACACACACACACACACACACACACACACACACACACACACACACACACACACACACACACACACTTCCGATCATACTTCCAGACTCTAGGGAAGATGGGATTAATCCTAGCTAAAGAAAGATATGTACCTTGCAGGGGAACCGAAGCCTCGACCCCTTGCACAGCAGGCAGGTGATCAACCGACTGAGCTAAGGAGTCAGGCTGTACGAAGTTATAATTTCTCATTGCGATTATAGTAAACCGGTTATCGTGGTTTACTTCGAATCACTTGCAAGGAAGAGATTCAGGTTTGTGTAAGCAAAAACTTCTACTTGTGTTTTAGCTTTTACTAACATCCCAGATCATTAGGGGTATAAGTGCAGGTATTTTAGTAATTAGTTCCTTAGTATGTATCCACTTCGCTATGTTAGTTTTTTATTTTTTCCTTCCCATGTCAGTTTTCTTACAAACTACTCACAAATTGTACTACTTGATGGCTTTTGCACGGCTGTAACTGCACCGCAAAATAAACGACTCTCGTTTGTACTATCCGTTTTGCTTCACACCTCGAGACATGACCTGGCCTAGGTAGCGGGAGGTCATTGGCCATGCAAAAAGCGCTGCAACTCAGTTTGGGTACACCATTCGTTATTACGAGATCGTCATGCCTATGTCAAGCCTTCTGTGTTCACTTACTTTTAAGGCGCTACCCAACCTGAAAACACACTACTCTTAATAAGGAAAATTATAGGTTCTAAATGAAGCAAATATTTGTATAATATTGTTCGTTATACCGTCCTTAATTACTAGTAAAAATATCTGCACTAATACTCCTGATATCCTGTATCTTGCATAGAAAGTAGAAAAAGGGTTGATGGGTATGTAGGGGAGACAGTGATAAGGTAAGAGGGACAAAGAGGAAGGGATATTGAAGAGAAAGCAAAAAAGGTGATGAAAATTGGAGTGTGATAGGAAGAAACTGTACGAAATTGAGATACAGAGCAAAATCTCCTCGTTTAACGGTACCCTTAGATGAAATTTGGTCAAAATTTTAAAATAAAAATAAATAAATAAAAAATTATTTTGTATCCAAAAATACAAAACAACTGTCAGCTGCAAGTTCTTTTTTTTACCGTTTACTCTAAGGCGCACACGGCCAAGGAGGGAATGAAATGCCACGACTCATTCTGCAACGTAAGTTGATTGCCAAGTTGAGAAAAGGAAGACGATGGTTGCAAGCAGAAAGGGCGGGGAGAATTGCAGGTGAATTTTGGAGAGTCTTAAAATTTGCTTCAAACGCTTTCTTTCAAAAGGCTGCCCTTTGTCTGTTTCCCCTTATTGTCATCGTACTCCACTGCTATAGTTGTTTCCTGGAGTTTTAGGTCAGGTTCTACTTTGTATCTGTTCTTAATAGCCTCTCTTACTAATGTTCCTAGAGCCCACTCTGGTTCAATTAATACAATTTGACCGAATAGTTTCGGAGCACCTATTGTTACAGTGTACGTTGGGTGCCATTTGTAACAACGTCGGGAAGCCCCTTGTAACAACGTTGGGTGTCACTTTTGTGACAGTCTCTTTTCTGTCACATGAAATACTCGGTAGCTCATCCGGTGCAGTAGCTGCCTCTGCGCTGTACGCCGCTACGTTGATGTTGTTTGGGATTAGATACCGGGACTTAGGTAGGCATGAGTAGGATATTTCTCAGGCGTGAGGTTAGATAACAAATACAGCACAGACGTTTTTTGATTTTATTCTCCACCACATCATTGCCTCGAAGTACAGACCTGAGCTAGTTTCTGGTATTGCGTTTTAATATCGCTATTTACTTCACCTAACACTAATCGCTGTCGCCTTTCACACATCGACGTTTTTGGCGCGAAACTATATATATTTGCGATACAGGTTCACCCTGGTAGCAGCATCGCAACAGACAGACAGTCAGTCCCGTTCTCTCCAATTTTTCCTATTTATATCTCACCCCCGCACTTTCTCTCTAGTCCCGTTATGGGGGAGGGGTGTATTTTCCCCAGCTGTGTCCTTGGACCTTAGGCAAAACGTCCCTTGGCGCGAGATGACAAAAGATGTTTGTCCTCTGGCCTTCAGAAATGTGCTCAGGTCAACATACTTTCAAGAGGCAGCTTCTTTACACAATTTATAATACAAAATTATACTTATACCTAAAAGTCTTATATTTACATTCTGATTCTAATATATATATATATACATAAAGGTTCCCGTCTCACTATATATCGGCACGATCCCATGCACTCAACTTATCTATTGATCTGAAAATAGTATGTACATATTCCGATTATGTCCCAATAAGCTAAATGGTCCTGAAGAAATAACATTAAAGTTGTAATCCTGGAAACATCAAAACATTGAACTTTCGACTCCACTCTTATCAATTAAGAATTCCACCTGGTCTTTCTTGCAATACGTTTTCAATGAAGCATTGTTTTATACTAAATAGCAGTCGTTTGCCATAGCTGGAGGCAGGTAATGTGGTTTGTTTCAACATGTGTTAGTCAAGTCATGCTGGTATATTGCAAAATCAACCTTTAATGAGAGGTTACAATTCCATTTGTAATCCCAATATGGTATTAAAGATGAAAGTGTTTATAGACACCCTTGATGGCCATTCGTCCTTACAGCAGAACCTGAACGCCTGACCTTGTCTGGTTTATCACTTAACATCCTGCTTAGTCCTTACCTCATTCTGTGATAAAAAATAGCATGAATTATGATCAGTGGTCATTGCATGCCAAGTATTTCTTCGTTGCTGTGGATGTAGTTTTGAAAGTCAGGTTTGTCTGCCTATGAGACTCTCTCTCTTATTTGTCAGTGTCTTCCATCTCCATTATTCTGTTTCCCTGATTATTAGTTAATACCGGTTTACCTGATATTGCATCACGAATATTGAATGTCCATTACATACAGGATGAAATTAGTTGAGGAAAGAAACTAACCGATTATCTACCCCTGTTTAAGAGTAACTCACTCACCGCCCATCAACGTTTAGAAATATGCAGCACTAAAGAAAACACAAATCTTAGAAAACGGCTCAGTAGAAATTACTTTATAAGTGTGAATGATATCTACCATATACGTATGGAAAGTATTGCTATAAAACAGGCTAAGGAACCTTATATACGAGCTTGCAGGAAGCATCCTTGGCTTTCCGCAAATGACTTTCTTCTGCCAGTTAAATACCAAGTTTGATACTTAACTACACACCCACCCACACCCCCCCCCCCCTCACACACAGAGATATTTTTCTAAGAACGCTTTCTTTGGAATTAGGGCCTCTTTAAAGGTATATTCCCTTTGAAATCTCAGCATCTAATTTTTTTCGGTGAATTACAATGCTGCTACTTGCTGTTAGTATGTGTTGCAGAAAATAAAAGCATCGTACACCTAAAAATAATTACAGTTCAGTAAATACGCCTGTAGACCATTAGTTACTTTCCCAACACGTTTATCTTGGTCCCTTCCTCAATGCTTCCAATTTTGTCCTCTGAATTCTGGGACACCTATATATGGTGATCCAAAAATAGTTTTACAGAGTTTGAGGACTGAAACAAGAAAACAACCCACATGAACAATTTTAAAGTCAGACAATTTTTCGACGTTGTCAATTTGTTAGGAAGTGTTAAACGCATAACCTCAAATCAGAATGTTGTACCTAAACACGCTTGCACTTGTCGCACCCTATCAGACATCCCCTTACGGAGAACCATGTACACCATTGAAACATTAAAGACAGACTAATATATACAGTTTAATTTAGCTCACCAGATGAACACAAATGTAAACAAGTATCCATGGTAATACATCGCCATCTACGTGAGATACATAGTCACAGCTGTTGAGTTGGACCTGGAAAGCTGTTGAACGTTAATAAGTTTATTAATAACCGAAAACGAAGTATGAGCCTTTTCTCTTATTTCAGTGTAAGGAACCCATCCTCAAGCTCCGCAACAGTATTTTGAATCACCCTGTATATCAGAATGCTCAACAGGTTAACTTTACAGTCCACTTTCTCCTTGAACATTTAAATTAAAGATTAGCACTGTAATGCTTATATATTGAGACAGAACTAAGTAGGCTTAAAAGGAAAGTGACGTTCCCGGTTTCTCTTTGAGTACCTTTCTTGCAATATTGCAAGAAAACGATATCTAAGAACACGCGCGAGCTAATTTCTAATTCTATTTCCTTGTGATCCTTAACCTGGTATTGCATATGATATATGACCTGAACAGTTAACTCCGTTTTGTAACCCTGGTTCACAGCCTACATTAATCCGATTGCATTAGCGTGGTGACGTAACACTAGAAGATGGTAGACCATCCATATGACCCGGGCAAGGCCGGACTCTGCTATTACTTTCTCCATTTTGCTTGATTAGCAGGTACATTTGCTGCGCCTCTCGGTCGGAATAAGTGATTTAAGGTTCATAAATGCAAGTCAAGGAGGAAAACTTACTCGCCTCTTCCATATGTGACCGTTTTACTTCCATTACATTACTGTTACTTTGCTTGGTATTCCCAGAATAGACTTCTGGTCAACCTACGCAGTAGCTAGCTTCCCCATGATAGTCTTTTAAATCTCTTAATGACGTTTAACGTATTTCATTTACTGAGCGGAATGGCCCGCATTAGGGAGGTAACGGGTTCGATCCACATGGCCGACCTTCCTTTACCCGTGTGTCTTTTCTAAGGTTTCCCTATCTTGCTACCTTAATCATCTCATGTCACCTTTCATTCGTTAAGTTTCTTTCAGGGTTGGAAGCGTCGGTGAGGGGGAAATAATGCGCTCTGGAAATCTCGTCCTCGGGTTTGAAAGATGAGCCTACTGGTTTCTGGGCCCTCTACGGGATGCTACAAGCCCGAGGGGGTAGGGGAGCCGGTTACCGAGACCCACGTCCCCCTGGAAGTACGAACCCGAAGAGTTGGGAGAGGAACCGGGCTGAGCCAGCCTCCGCTGGAGTACTTCTGATTGGGAAAATGCAGGGACCCTGTCCTCTACTTTATCGTACAACATTCCGGCCACCCTTGGGGTCCATTTGCCTTATTCATCCTCCTCAGGGCATATACACAAGAGATCGCCTTTCGTCGAGGTGCTAAGCCCCCCTTCGCAAGTTGTCATTGAGTCAACGTATTTAATTTCCCTACCTTGCATTCCTTGGTAAATTATTGTATCACGACTTACAAGTCTTTAGCTTCCCTATTGACCATATTAAGGAAGTGTTGCATCACACAAGAAATGCAATAGCAGATTTTTATGGAAATACATGTTCTGAGAGTCCCTGATCAGAAAAGCATTTTTAGAGAATGCCTGAATATGTGTCTGTGTATGTGTCTGTTAACTGCATAATTCAAAAATGAAAAGTCGCTTAGATACCAAACTTAGTATTTAAGCTCTTAAGGATACGAAATAAAGATTTAAAAAATCCTCCACCCCAAACTACATCTACATTAGAGAATTTTCTTTATTTTTTGTTTGCGCAAAAGTTTCTAATTAATGATTTTATTAACTTCATTTATCTTAGCTTGTATTCTCTGCAAAATAATTGTATCACGATTTGCTAGGAAGCTTTTAGCTTCTACTATTGCCTTAAATAAATAAATATCAATAGCAGATTTATACGGAAATATACATTTTCAGATTCCTAATTCAAGAAAAGCATTTTAAGAAAAAGGCTTGAGTATTTGTGTGAGTGAATAATTCGAAAACGAAAAGTAGCTTAAAATTGCCTTAGAGTATATATTGCTCATGGCCACCTGAGGCGTTTAAAAGTGAATGAAGAAAAAATACTGAAACAGCAATTGAAAATGTATTTAACTTGATCTTGGGATTTCACAACCAAAGATAATGGCAAGAGGTAAGGAATTGACAAAACGGACCACTGTTTCAAATTTAATACAAGCATGCAAGCTATTAATGTGCATCATCTTTCTGCAAAAATAAACAAAAAATAATAAGTAAAATAAACTAGTAATCATTGTAGTTGATTTTAAATGAAACCTTCACCTATAGCCAAGCATTTGACATTATCACCAATTCATCACATCTATATTATCTATAGAACATAAAATCAGTAGAGTAACTGTTTGCTAACACGCGATTCCAAGAGAGCATACCTCAATTCACAGGTCAGTGGTTAGATGACTAATAAATATATCAACCTACCAAATAAAAATAGTTATTTCCATTAGAGCTAGGGGCCAGCTTTAACAAAAACGAGAAGGAACGTTGAAGTCCTCGAGGCTAAGGACGTGAGGCATGACGCATGTGTTAAACTAGGAAGAGGAAATGAGAGTAAACGCACCAACTGTAAAATGCTTGTATGCTTTAAGCAGTCTTCCTTTAGTAATGGAAGCATTAGTGTAAGAGTCAGGGGGTCATCTGAAACGTCAGCATGAAACCAATTAGCACATCAGAGTTCATGTCTTTCACATTCGTTGAAATTCCCAGCTCTAATGGACAAGAAAGTAATTAATGTTATGCGTTACGTAAGATATTTTCTATCTCATTATTTCAAAAACTATTGTTACAGCAGCTAATTTTTCTGTATGCTTAAAGATAAACATTTATATTTTATTTTCTCATGTAAATTTTCTAGAATATTATTATCTCGCATCCTTGGAAGTTGCTAAACTTAGATACCTAAGTTTGGTATCTATGTGGCTTTTCGTTTTTCAGTTTGCTCACACACACGTGCATAATCTAAATGTTTTATAAAACTCTCTTATAGGGATTTCGGAGCCTCGAAATTGAATTTCAGCTAAAATGTGGGTATCCAATTTTTGGGGTAGAGTGCAATTTTTCTTACTTTTACTACATGTAGGTAATTATAGAGGAATTAAAATGTGAAGTCACATTTTACAGTCATAGTAAGTTAAAAGAAGACGATAAAGTCGGGAAACTATTTTGCATCAGTTAAGAAGTAATTCTCTTAATAAGTAAAAGAACTGTATAACATTCACCACACTTACTCAATTAAAATATCAAACGTTGTTCCACCCCTTTGCAACTTTCAGATGGTTTTCCAGTATTGTGCGAGTATTACGATAGCAAAATGCAAATTAACTATTGGATTTGTTTCCGCTTTTGAAATAATGTACAGCATAATTCAGTTACAGTAAGAACTAGACACACACACATATAACACACAAATATTATCATCATTATTATTAATTTATTATTATTATTATTATTATTATTATTATTATTATTATTATTATTATTATTATTATTATTATTATTATTATTATTATTATTATTATTATTATTATTATTATTATTATCATCATCATTATTATAATTATTATTATCATCATCATTATTATAATTATTATTATTATTATTATTATTATTATTATTATATCACCACTAGGGTATGTTATCTCATATGAATTGGAGATCTTGTGGTTTACCGGGGAGAATGAGTCAGTTGGAGAGTTAAATGTCGCGTCGCAAGTTGCCAGTAGTTAGAACAACCGGACGGAGACCGGAGGGTCCATAATTCAAATACTGGCTATGGCATTGAATTTTTCAGTCTCATTCTACCTTGTTAACCTTTACACATGACTATTATAAATCTTCACCGATTTAAGCCTTTATGCATCCTCTGTGTGTGTCTCTATGTCGCACTCTGTCTCTCGCAAATTCTACAACTAAATTGTAAAGTTTTCTATATTTGGCATATTCTTCGAGTTAGTGATTTAATTATTTGTGGTATTCATGTTAACCTGATTCGTATTTGATCTGTAATAAGTATCACGTGTTTATTACTAAACACAACTGGCCGGCAAACTTTCAAAGCTGTATACATAAATATTACTACTTTTAAATAGAATAAAAGTCCTTGTTTCTTATTTTCCATGTGTCACTACAATGAAATTGCGAAATTTACAGATAAAATTAAGTTAAGCATGCAGGTTAGTCTGTAAGTGGTAGAAATATTCAGTCTTCTACTTCTCTTAATAGAATGTAATTTCGAATATTTAATACTCAAAATAATTTAATAAATAAATAATTTTACTTTAATAATATATATATATATATAAAATAACATAAACATAGTAACAGTTCCATTGTAAACTTTAACTCCATTTTTCTCACAATCAATTCACAATTTTATACATTCTGGTGCAAATTTCTCACACTGAATATTAAAGACAACGAAATTAAATTTCTACTGTAATTCCAAAGATAAATGATTACAAAAAATAAGACAGTATTCGTTTGTAACTCACGTAGGCTTCAGAATACAAGCATTTCATTATTTAAAAAAATATATATATTTATATTGTTGTGAAAATTATATCTCGTCAACCTATTAAAAATTCAAGAAATTGCTTCCTGTTGCTATAAACCAAGGTGCAATTTAGATTTAGTTTGAAGTTTATATCTCACCCTAGTTTTGAGAAAGTGCACCTGAAAATGCAAAATTAGCATGGGTGAGTTAGAGCAGGATTATTACCCTGAACTTATTGACATTTCTGTCTCTAAACATACAGCTCCTATACATAACCTATACTTTTAAGATACATGTATATCTACATAAATTGCTTCTAACTTAAGTTCTCTAAATTCACTTATTGTTTAACTTATTAAGTTAAAGTTAAATTAACTTATTAAGTTTCTTATTCTTCTAATATTTGTGTTATTTCCTTGTTTTTATTCCTATATATATGATTTACTTATTCAATTAATTTGTGACGTCAACTCCACCCAAAACAAAGGACAAACGGGCAAAGTTATTTCACACTAAATGCCGGGCTGGCTAGCAGGCAAAGATGTTAAAGGTCAAGCTATTTCGCGTGACTGATGTATGTATGTGACTGTCAACAATCAAAGCGGCAGAAACAAAAGGGTTTCGAGAACGTTCGTGGGACTTCTAGCTGCGTCATCATTTCCGGTGTGTGTGTGGAACTCGAGCAAGATCCATGTGACGTCGTCCCAGTACACAAGAAGGACAAAGAAGAGCAAACCAGTATGTTTTAGAGTTGAGTTACGGACATGAGTCGGTCAGTGTATACGGGACAGCTGTGCGTGTGTATGTCGTCCTGTTGATACGTCGTAAGAAGATTCAGTGAGCGTTGCGAGTGATTGTAGCGTCTTAATTAGGGTGTGAGAGACAGAAGAAATGAAGAAAGACACCGAAAGGATTGAGAACAGTTGTGAGCTGTGATAGCCCGAAAGACTATAGACTGTGTTATCCACGGGAAGAGAACTGTATATTTGTGGCAAAATTGTACAAGACAAAAAAATGATAGAAAAGTAACCAGACTGGATTTTGTCGTTTTGTTACAATATTGTGGGTTTTCTGTGTTGTTGAGTTAAAGAGACGGTCAAATGTGTCTTAGCTCTGCCACATGAATGAATGAATAAATAAATATTAAATTCTTTAGCAGTATAGTAACAAATTTAGGATTAGCTGCAATGGAACGAAGTGTAATAAAGAAAGTATACTAAATACATACTCTTATTTTCATACAGATACTATTGAAGTACCTAGGATAGTTCCAATAAAATGTTATCTAATGACATTGCCTTGAGTTCTAGTTATTTTAAAAAAAAGTATTATAGAGAGTGGTTCATAAGTAATAAACTTTCCCTGTAATAAGTACTTGGACATCAATTGCTTGTTTCCTGTTTGTAAGTTGCTGTTACTGGTAATAATTTACAGTTGTGCATATAAAATAACGATTCAGTATTGCATTATACAATCGTATTGCGAATAGTTCTTTCTTAATATGCAATATGCTTATTATACGGTCTGGTTTTATAACAAATGTTAATGAGAATTGATTTGCAGAAGCTAAAGTAGTTACGTTTCCCTAAAAAAGGGTAATTAATATATATAAAAAATTAAAAACTGTTTTCATCATCTCTTTCGAACGCAGTTACTCTTATTAGTCAATGCTTATGAAGGTTGTTTAATTTCTTAATAGCACGCAACTCTACTGTTTAATATCCATAACTAATATCAGAAAACCGTTACTTTATTTTTCCCTCTAATGATGCAATCAGTTACGTTGAAGCCTTTGCTCAACCCAAGGTTTCTCTTAATATGAAGGTGCAGATAATTGGCAGAAAGGCTGAAATTTTGTTTCCTCTAAAGCGAGGTCGTTACCATTATTACTATCATTGTTAATATTATTATATGTGCGTATTAATCTAACTCCTGGCCTATACACGGCCAGTGCGAAAGCAATACAATAATTCTAGATGTTACTATCTCTGTATTTCTGGATTGCTTACTGAAGAAAATATTTGGATATTAAAGCATCTTAATGCATTGAGTTCTAATGCTCTCTTTTCTTAAGTATGAGCTAATATGAAACTTTTAACAGAATATGAGTTTCATTTATTATGAAGAAATGCTTCTCTCGTCTGGAATTACATTATAATGAGGATTACAGCAATACGGCCCTGTTCCTGCTTCTGAAATGTTGAAATAAAATGAGTCTATCCTTAGCTTTAATGAACGTGGCGAAAGTTTTTCACTGAATTGTAATTAAATGTATTGGGGATTCTATAAGCGTTCACTCTTACTAATGCTACGTAATCAAATACTGACTAAATGAATATGCACCGGGGGGTGCAATTTAACGCCCCTAAATAATTAAACCCTGAAACAAAATAAAAAACACGTTGGAAAGAGAAGTGTATGTGGATAAATTAAATAAGAAACAAAAGAAAGAATATTGCTGTGGTACGAGCCGTTGTGCGAAGACTAAAGGTTATGAGAAAAGGCCTCCAAATGCCTATTATGTATAGAACATACAGTTTATGAATGTAAAGGAACACAGCTTCGGAGGAAACAGTGTATAAATGGGGAATGTTCAAAAATAGTTATAAAGGTAGCCTTAATTAATCTCTCTAGTAGGGAGAGAAAGAAGGTAGGCGAATATTTGGCTAAAGTAAACAAGAAATTGATTTGGTCTGCAAAAACAATTTAGATCATAGAAACAAAAGTCAAAGTACTTAGAGACGTTTCCTGGTTCTCCTTTGAGTCCATAATTCTTTCATTCTTAGACTGTTCGCCTTCTTTTTCTCATGTCTATATTCCAGTTTTTTTCTTCGGTTTGTCGTCTTACTCAACTTCCATTTATGCACCTTGATTCTAAAGTTATTTCAATTTATGATGTCTTCTTGAGTTATTCCTGCCAATTTTAAGTCATTTTACACGCCCAAGTGTTCTGATTCTACCTTTCAAATATTATACACCAATAATATACACTGGTAGGCACAAATTTAATAGATTACGTTATTAGCGTACTATTTCGAATTATGTGCCTCAGCCATTAGGCTTCAATTTAAAAAGTCCAAATATATGTTGCACAATGTACCGACGTGGTATTAGTGTATTACAGAATTAATGGTACCAAGAAAACCTCACATGAATTTCACCAATACATTAGCTATATTATTTGATTCCATCACACACAATTTTGTGAACTTATTCGACGATGCAGGAGAGGGGTACATACCTTCATGGCTAACAGTACAATTGTAATAAATAAAGTAGACGTTGCACTTCTGACAATGACTAAGTCTTTTATTTTTACGTGTTGTGGGGGGAAAAAAAGAAGAAAGACACAAAGTTTCATCGTCCTCTCGCACGTCAGCCCAAAGGACTTACCTACTGTGCAGCACTATTGGAGTAGTTAAGCCCTGTTGTGATTTCTGTAATCGACATTTTTGAAGCACCGACCTCTACTTAGTCATTGCAGAATTCTTGAGAAATCGTTCAGTGTGCCACGAACAAGAAAGGATATCACGTTTCACTCCTAGATAGGCGGTTGTTATTTTTTGTTTGATTTCAGAGACGGTGCCAAAATAACGGAAATAATTATCGACCCGGCGAGACATGAAATAGCCCATAATGCAACTAACGAGCTAGCGGCTCTGAAGGTCATACGCTCTAAGCTGTTACACATAACGAAGACGTTAGATGCTGCTAATTAACACCTGGCAACCGAAATCGAAAGGTTCGTGCATGTATTTTTACTCACCACTTTCTCGTAATCCACAATCTATCATTAAAGTAGGTATTTAGATACACGTAATACAGACAAGCTGAAATTACTATGTCAGTTAGTGCAAGTAGCAACTACCTGATAGTCAGAATTGGCTTCTCTTTTATTGCAAACACACAGTTCTAAATTCCCTCAATCAAGGTGTATAATCAAGACGTATTTGCAACTTCAGAAGATGCGAAGTTTATAGAAAACCCTGTTCAAACCAAGCTCTATAATTGGATAATAAAACTTAAAAATCTGATGTGTTGCACTCACATGACTTTCTCTAGTCTTGTACTAACCATTCTTACAAACTCTTATTCCTATATCTTCTTCGTGTTACTTGAGATAGCATTTGTACAAATTATCTTATTGTTTATTTCTTTGTAGGTGCAAGGAATACAGTAGGCTGTGAGCGACAGTCAAATGTTTTAAAGCTTTGAGATCCGTTCTCTTTGCACGCTTAGCATATAAAAAAATGAACAACGATGTTCCATTTCACTAAAGTTTCAAGTTTTCCGAATCTTACACAAATAAAAAGGAATATCTCCGAAATAGTTCACTCTACAAAAAATGTATTGAGACATAAATTGTATGTTTTAGTGAGATCCACGTTTTTTGTATATTAAGACTACATAGGCTATAGCCAGAAAATTCAAAATATACGTTTCCATTGTCATAAAAATATCTTAAACATTTGACATTTTAATCAAAATCGTTAAGAGCCCTTTTCAAGAAAATAACAATTTTCGAAAAATTTTCCATGTAAAGGGTAGCTTAGGGTGGGGATATTTTCTTCAAAATCTTCGTGTCGGATCCTTGAAAAACATTAAACACATCAACTTTGGTTTTTAACCGTTTTTGAGTTACATGGTCCACAGACTGACAGACTGACAGACATACAGACTGACACACACACACGCGCGCGCGCGCGCGTGCGGTTCTTTTTTCTAAAAATTGTTTTTTTTTTTAATTCAGGGCGTCTCAAAATATATTTTCGGTGAAATCTCGACATCAAATTTTTGGATGGAATACAATACTTCATCTACTTACCAATAGAGAAAGTAAAAATCTGATGTCTTACACTCACATGACTTATTCTACTCTTGCACAAACGATTCTTAGAGACACTTATTCCTCTAACCACTTCATGTTAATCGAGATAAACATTTGTATAAATTATTTTATTTCTAATTTTTTCGTAGGTGCAAGGCTTTAAGAGTGGTCGCTATATTATGACTTTGAAATTTCTTTCTCTCTGCATGACCAAAAGATAAAAAAAATGAATAACAACCTCCCATTTGAGAGAGGTTTATAGGTAGATATTACAAAATGTTGACAAATAACAAGAAATATCTCCGAAACGGTTCACTTCACAAAAAATATATAGTATTATTTGGTCTATCACTTACGGTTTCCCAGTTATACTAAAACCATTAAGAGTAAACAGGACTACAATAGCTTCTATAGCTAGAAAATTCAAAATATGCATTTCATTTGCCATAAAAATATATTAAACATGATGTTTTAATCAAAACCGTTAGACCAGTTTTTATGAAAACCGTAAAGGATAGTAGGGTGGAGAAATTTTCTTCAAAATCTTTGTGTCGCATCCTTAAAAGATATTAAACTTAAATACCAACTTCGGTTTCTAACCCACTTTTCCTTCCTGGGTTATGCTCCTCACAGAGATACACACACAGACACACATACGGACCTTTTTCTAAAAATTTTTCTCTTTGGCTTCAGGGTGCCTCAAAACATATTCATATTTCAGGTGAAATCTCGACATCGAGTACAATACTTCTCCTCCATGTTATACGTAGTAGAAAAGATCTCATGTGTTCCTACCTATTCCTCTATCCTCTTCATGTCAGTCGAGATAAACATTTGCAGAATCTATTGCTAGTATTCTTGTAGGTGCAAAGGAAATATAAGGGAAATTCCAGTAGTCGGATATCTCTCCTGTTTTAGGGTTGTCGATAAAGGATCAAAATCGTATCATGTAAAAATATTTGACAGTGTAATAATATACAAAAGTATTATAAAATTCGAAAATAGGGCAGATAACTATTTTAGAATTATTTATTTATTTATCTATCTATCTATCGATCGGGATGGGATGGGATGGGGATGGGGATGGGGATGGAGACGGGGATGGGGATGGGGATGGGGACGGGGATGGGGATGGGGATGGGGATGGGGATGGGGATGGATTGGATTGTTTGATTCATTCATTGATTGATTCATTCATTGATTGATTCATTCATTGATTGATTCATTCATTCATTTAATTTAGTGTAGTATACAGAAGATTGTGTAAAATTTAGGATAATTTGTTAATCAATATCCTTTAATACACGTAATTGCAATTCAGAACGTCAGTACAAATTCACTGTAAATATAGTAGTCACTCTATTCTTTAGTTTAGTTCATTTTACTCATTTATAATTATGTATTTTTGACCTAATTCAATGGCAAGTCTTAGTTGCTGTATGTAGTACTCTGACTGGTGTCCTGAGTGGTTTACAAGAATCATTTCTGTCAATAACAAACTTTCATTGAAAAGCTTCATTGAAGGAGAGCATAAACAAGGCCCTTAGCTCGAAGTCTGTACGTTAAATGAAGATCACTTTCACCTTTCTAATGAATGAAAAACTACAACAAAACACTCCACATAGACAGTCTGTACTAATTCCTAGTGAACCTACATTTACTCGGTGAAAACTAGGTGTCTATCAACAAAACCATCATCAAACTGGTCGCTTTTTTATCGTTATAGAATATGTAGCTATTCTTTAAGCACATATATCTGTATAAAATGTATATCATATCATAATATTGACAATTTTGGTAATGTAGTGTTACTTCAGGAAATATACATAAAAAATGTGACGCGTATTTATGCACTAGTAGAATATAAGCAGTTGTTTTTAACTATGTAAAGCTTCAATGATCTTTTAATAGTGAAATAGATTGGATATACTCATCTGGAACTATAAATAAATGAAGCATGTTAAAAGCTCCAAATCAAGAGGTATAGCTTTTTGTGTATGTATATACAACATATATAAAATGTTATTTATGCAATGTGTCGAAATATGTTCCCAAAATTTCAAGTTTTAATGTTTCATTGGCACTTGTTCGCTTCTTATTAATGTTATTGTTGTATTTTATTATTAGTTATTGTTATTATTACTATATTACTATTATTATTAATTATTTTATAAGCCTTTGAACTCTTTTTGTTTCATTTCAACCACGACTTCGGTCTATCAGCTAAACCACTTTCATTAAGCAAAAAATCTAATCTTAAGTATTTATGACTTTCTGTACACATTCTTGTGCACATTATTCTTACAAATGCTTATACTTCTATCCACATCACGTTAAACGAGATAAATATTTGTAGAAATGGTTTTAGTAAATATTTCCTTGGTGGTAGAATGGGAATACATTAGGTTTAAGCGATAGCCAAATCTTTTAAGAGCTTTGAAATTACGTTCTCTTTGCTTGGGCAGGAATAAAAAGATAAACCTAATAAGGACTTTCCATTTGAGAAAAGCATTTGCATTTGAAAATTAATAACAAGGAATATCTTCGAAATGGTTACCTCCACAAAAAAAAAAAAAAAAAAAAAAAAATGCATTTTTAATCAAGATCGTTACGAGTCCTTTTTGAAAAAATCAAAATTCTCGATACTTTTCCCTGCAAAGTATAGTTTGTAGTCGAGGTATTCTTTTGAAAATCGTGTCGCAACCTTAGAAGATGGTGAACTTAAAAGTTCAACGGACTTTTCGTTTGTAGATTAGGCTGTTCACAGACACAGGACACGCAGACTTTTTCTAAAATTGCCTTTTCTCTTTTTGTAAGTCAGAGTCTCAAAATATGAATCTTCGGTGAAATCTAATTGTTTGGGTGCAACACAATATTTCCCTACTTACTGTAGATAGGTAGTATAAAAAATTAAAACTATAATATAATACGCCATTTTATATTTATTATCGACCTCTTAATTTGAAGTACTCTATTCACAGTTCTAATTCTTTTCCAAAAACCCATCTATTGGTCATAAGGTGTATGACGTTCTTCTACATATTACTACTACTATTACTACTAGTACTACTACTGCTGCTACTACTACTAGTACTACTGCTGCTACTACTACTACTACTACTACTAATAATAATAATAATGATAATGATAATGATAATAATAATAATAATAATAATAATAATAATAATAATAATAATAATAATAATAATAATAATAATAATAGTAATAATAATAGTAATAATAATAGTAATAATAATAGTAATAATAATAATAGTAATAGTAATAATAATAGTAATAATAATAGTAATAATAATAGTAATAATAATAGTAATAATAATAGTAATAATAATAGTAATAATAATAGTAATAATAATAGTAATAATAATAGTAATAATAATAGTAATAATAATAGTAATAATAATAGTAATAATAATAGTAATAATAATAGTAATAATAATAGTAATAATAATAGTAATAATAATAGTAATAATAATAGTAATAATAATAGTAATAATAATAGTAATAATAATAGTAATAATAATAGTAATAATAATAGTAATAATAATAGTAATAATAATAGTAATAATAATAGTAATAATAATAGTAATAATAATAGTAATAATAATAGTAATAATAATAGTAATAATAGTAATAATAGTAATAATAGTAATAATAATAATAGTAATAATAGTAATAATAATAATAATAATAATAATAATAATAATAATAATAATAATAATAATAATAATAATAATAATAATAATAATTTATTTATCAACAGGTTTACAATGTGAGATCGCATCTTCCTGTATCCAAAGTGTTTAAGTACGTATCTTCTTCCTCCATTGTTCTCTTATTTCCCAATTCCGCTCTTCTAAATTCTTCTCCTTCATACTACTCCTTATATCATCTATCCAGGTTTTCCGCGGTCTTCCCCTCTTTCCTCTCCCTGGTGGAATCCATTCCAAAACTTGTCTCGGCAATCTTGTTTCCATCATTCTACGTGTATGACCATACCATTCCAATTGTTTGTATTTTACAAAATCTAATAATGTATCATTAACATTCATTTTTTGTCTAATAGTTGTATTTCTAATTTTCTCTAATTTAGAAAGCCTAGTGGATCTTCTAGAACACTCCATTTCAGTAGAAAGCAATTTTAATTTCAGGTTTGTGTTTAGGTGCCATGTTTCCGCTCCATAAGTTATAGTGCTTCTTATTATAGATTTGTAGATTTGTAATTTTGTGTCAACTGCTAATGCCTTATCCCACAAAATTCCGTTCAACATAGCTATTGTTGATCTACCTTTCTGGATTCTATTTTTATGTCATTTTCCTGACTGCAGTTTGAATTTATTTTAACCCCCAAATATTCACATTCTTCTCGTCCTTTGATACGTCCCATTCCATCTTCCAAAATCAAGTCTTTCCTTTCATCCCCACAAGACATATATAGTGTTTTCTCCAAATTTTTTCAAACCCCATTTAGTGTATTCTTCCATAAGTTTTCTAGTCATATATTCTATGTCATCATAATCTTGAGCTATAACCAATTGATCATCAGCAAACAACAGTGTATAAATTGTGGAGTTATTAATAGGTATTCCCATATTTTTACATAATGATGATGATGATGATGATGATGATGATGATGATGATGATGATGATGATGATGATAGCCTTTAACCCCTATAGGGCAACAGCCTCTGCTAAGAGGAGCATGTTCTGCAATATTTTAGCTAGACTCTCAGTTGAAACTTCCCATATTCCATAAAAGAGAATCTTCCGTGCCGAGAAAGCAGTATCTCTGCACAATTCTGTTCTACATTGTAACTATGAAATTGTTGGACTTCACTGCTAGGTTGACGATGACCTTCCAAGGTTCTGCTCCGCACCGCAGGACATGTTAGTTGGAGACTTGCGTCACAGATGTCGCTCTGCAGCAATGGTATACGAGTTCCTTGGCCTGATGCTCCCAAGCTATTTTCATTAGAAATTTGCCTGTTTATTAATACATTAACCCCTCAATAATGGTATACCAACTAAAATGATATTATTTTAAGTGGCGTTAACCTATAAAGAATAGAGAGTAGCTTTCTCAGACTGATCGAAAGCACAATACATTTTCTACTGGCGATGGCGTCTTTCGAGCCAAGTTAATTTGCTTTACTTTCCAGACGTAAAACTGGCAGAAAAAAGTCAGCAGATTCCCTTATCTCTTAAAACTCCTTTATTCTTACCTTTTACCGAGTTTCAGAACATCAGTAATAATCGGGTAGTATTAAAGAAAGATTTACTTTAAGAATATTACAAAATCTTTACTTGAAGTAATTATATTATGCCTAGGTATGTGGTTTGAATACAACATAATGCTTATTTTTTAAATGTCTTACTTATTTTAAGCAGATGGTTTAGTACACTCCCAATAGAAATGTAGCAGAAAAGCTAAAATGCTGAGAACTGTATTGTTTTTGACGGTTTGTGATCTCTTAGGCTTCTTTAAGTTACACAGTCTTCTTTAAATTCACTCATAGGTCAATATAAAATGGCTCTCTCGGTAAGAGAAAGAGTTTCTCAGTGTAATACCGCACTAAACTGATCTTCTGTTGACCTATTTACATTCTAAACATACTGGCCCAAAGGTTGGAGCTTAAGTTCTTCTCTTCAAAATAAATAAAATAAAAAATGTTGACATTCGTTGAGATTGCATTTATAAATTTATTATTTAACATATAACCCTACGAACAGCTAATCCAGCAGCACAAAATATAGTATTATAACGTTTAGTATAGCGCATATAAATTATCAGATTTACAGTCCAACATTAATTTTGTAATTAATTTAAATGAATGCTTAAATTAATTTAGTCATATAAATAGTTCTGTAACCGATTTTCAAAATTTGAAAATCAATATTTTGGAGCTTTTACGACCCAAATCTCCTCTGATTTGAATTTTAAAATACCCAATTATCTATTTCACCAAGCTTAAAGTGTAGTATTGAACCTTCAATTCAAATTCAATTGATTTTTTCACGTGAAGACGATCTTTGAATTTTGGGTGTTATAACCTGTTTCCCTGTCTTAGATTATTGTCATTATTTGGTGTTCCAGGAATTCCTTGTGGGTTACTATTACGTTTATACTAATATACTGGGAATCTTGCAACTTATTATGTGGTTCTATGGCTACTTAAAATCTACCAAATAAAGAAAATCTTTTGATATGTATTACTACACGCTTTTGGAAAATCTTAATTTATGCTTATTTATGAGTACGTGCCTATATTTAAATATGTTAAAAATGGTATTTAAGGGTGTTTTTTTATTTATATTGATTTAATGTCTCTTTAACTTACCTGTCATATCGCGACTGTTTTACAGTAATTGCATTGTGTTACAGTTTGTATCAAATGTGTTTACAGAGTTCCATAACGTTACAAAAGTACAAGATTGTTTTACAATATACATGATTTCCAAGTGGAAATAATGTATAATTTAATTAATTACTCAATTTATTCACAATGTGAAAATACCTTAGCATTTAAAATATCCCATTCGCATCAAAAACAGAAATATTAGGACTGTTTTATCATTTTATAAACTCTAATTTCCCAACAAACACCATCAATCACTGGGAGAAAAACAATAATTACTTTTAAAGTAAATAATTTCTTTACTTTGATGGATATTGAAAATATTTTGTGAAATTACTTTGTATAGAGCACATACTGAGAAAATTCTAGGAGCATAACACAAAATTAAATGCGTATGGGTCAGATAGGTGTATTAAAAATATGTAAAGTCGACAAAAGCCAATTTTTCTACTCACATACATAATGATCAAGTGTGAAATTACCTATTTGTAACCCCTTCCCCTTTTGTCTAGTAGTTATGGTTGCGGAATCTAAAAAAATGTCACTGTCAACCGATGACTGAAGGTTTGGGGAACTTTTATATGCATAAACCTAAATATCGTAAATTTGATAATTGTTCGGTAATTTTTTAGTCTCACGCTCCCTTAAAGGCAGTGCAATTTAACTGTCAAAGGAGCATTAAAAGAAACTTAGATCAATACTAAACAAGCAATGGTTAATACATAAACGGGCAAAGCTCAAGGAACATGTAAATGCATTTAACTTGTTTTAACGAAATCAATATAGTCCCTGCAGTTTCATATCTAGTTACATCATAATGGAGAGAGCACATGATTCATCGTGCTTGGACAAGCAGCAACGTCATAACTAAACGGTCCCTTTGATTATGCCGAGCAGTTTGTAGTTGGGCAAGGATTATTGCACCAGGTTTAACTGTAAACTATTATAACCTGACACTTGTGGCTTTCTGTCAATTGGTTAGCAATAAAAGTGTTGCAAAACTTCACCAGCGCAGCAATTAAGTGAAAATAAAGATACAGTTTACTCTAGAGTATCTAAAATTGCGTAAAATGAAATTGCGGAGGAGAAGAAAGTGGTTTCCTTTGCAAAGCTAAGAGAACGTGTAATTTAAAATCACTTACTTCAGAGTAAACATCAAGGAGAAGACAGCATAGCTCGTTTGATAAGTTTATTTACAAGACATGCAGCTGGTTTAAAGACTTGCTACATTGTACCCGTATATCATCTTCCTCAAAGTATGCAGTTATATTTGTTCCCTCTTCGCAAATTATACCTTCATGCTTTTCACGTTTCCGTATTACGGTTTTCTATGTATGTGTAGGCACAGCTTATAAAGTTTACTCAGAAGAAAACCATACCTGTGATTTATTCATTTGTTTTTAACTCATATCTATATGAATATACTAGTAATACAGCGAACAAAATGGCTTCGCGGTAACATGTAAGGGTCGCATTCGGGAGATCCCGGGTTCGATTACCGTTGACCGTCCAATCTGACCTTGGGTTTTTTTTGTGGTTGTTCATAATCGGTAGGAGGATATTGGTTTGGTTTCTCACCTAGTGTAATATCTTTTCCGTCTTTTCCGTTTTATTCAGTTTTCTTTTCCTCGTCTTTTAAGTCTGCTTCTGTGTTTTGTGATGTATGTCAGCGTCGGACAGATGGTACGGCCAAAGAGACCCGGGTTCGATGCCACGCGAGAGCATGTGGATTTGTGGTGGACAAGCCGACTGGTTTCCACCGGATACTCTAGTTTGCCTTCCATCTCATTGTACCGGTATTCCGTCTTGATACCATGTATCATCAGTGTCACCGCCTGCGGTGCCGCATGTAGTAAAAGCGAACGTTAAACACCACTAAAAAAATGGTGCGAATGCTTGCTCAAAGGAAAGAACATTCTACATGGGTATATTAGTATAGAAATAATACTCCCACTTATGATAATTATAAAATTATTACCAAATCTCCCTAAAAGGTACTTTTGCTGAAAATTCAAATACAATGTAGCAGATACTCAACCATTTTACTTCCTCTAACGGGTATTAACGGTAAGCAAGGAAGTATTGTATTCCACTCAAAAATTCGATACCCATATTTTAACCAAAATAGATGTTTTGAGACTATAAGGAATTATGCAATAAAACTATTTCTACAAATTTTAATGTGAATTAACAGGAATAGAAGAACAATAAACTTTTGTAAGAACAGTTTGTTGAAGAATCACTAGAGAAAGCCATGGAACATTACACACAAGGTTTCTTAAAATATATAAATAATATTCTAATAAATACAATTTGTCTTCTCGTTTTAGAAAGTCTACTTCTTTAAAGGTTTTAGCACACATACTCTCTGTATCATTGTGTTCAGACTAACATAATAGCAAAAGTTGAAGGCGCCACTATCGATTCTCGTATGTATAATCGAATAAGAAATACATAATTAAAATATTAGACACCAGCGACAATAACATCAATGCAGAATATTAAAGACATGTTATAAATGCTTTAAACTTTACTCATGGTTGATCATGAGACTGCACAAAACGTAGAAGGGTCTTTCTGGACAATTTTCGCCATGTAATCTCATTTTAGTGGTATTTACACAAAATGTAGATTTATTTTTGTAATAGGCAAAACGCAAAAAAAAAAAAAAAAAAAAAAAAAAAAAAAGTTCTGCCTGAAAGTTGAATGGAAAATCCTACAATATTCGCGGAATTACCATGGGGAGTACCCTGGGGTTCTAATTGTATACAAACAAGCACAATGCTACATTCCAAGAAAAAGGCTTGGCTGGAAAATGCACCAGCAAGAATCCTTGATTCTTCAGCACTGCTAATGAACAGTGAGGGTGATTGCGGCCCGGAAGTTCGCGTGATTCATCAGGCGCTAATAAGACAAGGTATTTTTTAGAATTGGTGAATCCTCGCACGCATGCAAGCAGTCAACCTGCAAAACCACATGCAGGATGGTTCTAGGTAAACTTTGGAATATACCGCCATGTACCAGCGTGTACCTTAAACCAAAATTGCTGGGATACAACTTCCTCGTCACGTTCCAATGCTGTTCATTGTTAGAGCTGAACAATATACCAAAATGCTGAGTGAAGGAGGCGAGCCTACAGTCTCTTTTAATGTCAAAAACCTCCTGGAAGAGGGGAAGTTCTATTCGTTTTGATAAATCATAAGAATAGATAAAATCTTACTGCTCAGATGTAGATTTAGTTAAAGTACACCTTTATATCAAACAAAATTTGTTTTAGTGCTCACAATTCCTAATATATTGCTTTTTATTAGTTTGGATTTTCAAACGCTGTACTTTTCTCAACTGCAAGTTGATATTTCTTTTTCTCCTTTCTTGCATCCAGAAGGGTGTATATTATGAAAACAAAATATCTAATGCTCTTCCTAATGATCCTAAGGGAAAGGTTGATAATTTCAATATTTTTAAAATTGCTGCCAAAGAGTACCTATGCTCAAAGTCATTTTATTGTGCGCAAAATTATCTGAATGACAAATTATCCTGTTAATGCTTATGTAGCTCTGTAAGTAGTTTCGAGTGACAAATAACTGTCAAATACATTTGATGCCTGTTCGCAAAATACTAAAACCTATGTTTATTGAAGAATTGACAATAGATGCTATTAATTGCTATCAAATAACAAAATGATGAGACGGGGCAGAAAATGCTGTGAAAGTTCAAAACGAAGTTAAATTTGTATTTGTAAATACACATTGTGTTAGTGTTATAACTGAAGGGAAGATTTGACTTTTTTCTGAATTATTGCTGCTTTTTTTTTAGAATGTCTGTATATAATGTGTTTTTATGCTCAATATCCTAACGTTTATGTCCATAAATACTATACTGCACATTTCCATTGACAGCTTCAATGTTCACGGGCCTTTATGACTACTCGCTGAACGCAAATTAATATAATCTAATATTCGAATTAAAAAGAAGTGCATAAAACAACAAGCTTTTGTAATTATAGTTTGTTGAAGAGTGAGTAGAGAAGTCACATAAATGCAATACATGAGATTTTCCCCCTTTTCTCTGGACTAATAAAAAAGATGTCACTCAGTTATCAAAGTTGGTGTTGCAAGTACGCCTAATGTGGTGTTTCATGGTTTCTGAAATTTCAATTACTGGCATTTTAATTAAATGTAATTTATGCATGATGTAACATTTCATTTTCTGCTTTTGTGTATTCTAGGTTTTTATATTGATAAGCGTCTTGTGAAAGTGGAAGTGTAAACACTTTCTAAAATTTTAATCATTCAGCCTGAAAGGTACCGCAGAAAAAGGAACTTCATATTGCATAAGATATATCATTAACGAATATAGAAATACAGATTATTTTAAAAATAGATTCATGACTGAAATATAGAGTATTGTCTTTGTAGATTAAAGTTCTTAATCAAAGATAAACATGCAATTTGTTACTGAAAACGTATAATATAGTTTTTATTGAAGCTGTATTTTTAAATGTTTTACTTTAACTTAAAACCAAAAGATTAAGAAAAATGCCTTTACATTATTTTTGAATGTGTGGTTCTAGAGCTATTCTATTTCAATGTAATCACCATCTTAAACTGCCATAGGTCCCATACAACCAAATTTCGCCTAATAGAGGGTTAAATATTTAATTTCCAGCAATGACTGAAGCCGCATATGCCCAGCATAAATAACATTGCTTCCCATTGGCACTGATACGCTGTTACAAACTATTCTAAGCTGTTCTATGAATTTAAAACAAAAGGCATCTGATGTTGCAACATAAGTTGGATGTACTTCAAGATGAAGTTGACAGACAGTTTCATAACAAAAATGCGGCAGGTCTGCCTATTAGGATGACAAGGCCACTTCGCATTTCTTAATGAAGGAGTGCATTGAGTGTGACGTAATAATCAAGACCTGACATCTCAATGTCTTCATCACTTGCATCTCTTTCTCTACTGCAGCGGACGTCACCATGCAAATGCAATGATTGGCCATGAAAAATTGCTTCATCACTTTTCCTTACGATGCTATAAAAATTGCATCGAAAGTCCCTGAATCAAACAAACAATATTTTTGTAAAGGATCTTTGCATCTATTTGTCTATTTATCTATCTTTTAGCACGTTAAGAAACGAAATGCTGGAATAAATACAAACTTCATACTTCATCCACGTGTATATTTTTATAATGACTCTTCTTCCCCAAAGAGACCTTTATGTAGAATTTTTTTTCTTTTTTATAGATTCGCAATAATAATAATAATAATAATAATAATAATAATAATAATAATAATAATAATAATAATAATAATAATAATAATAATAATAATAATAATAATAATAATAATAATAATAATAATAATAATAATAATAATAATTATAATTATAATAATACTTATAATTATTATAATAATAATAATAATAATAATAATAATAATAATAATAATAATAATAATAATAATAATAATAAATAATTTAGATGTAAATAATATATGCTTCAAGCATTAAACTGATATAAGAGATAAAGATTTTCAATTTTTTGTACGCAGCTTGTGAAGTCCTCTTTAGTTACTGAGCGAGATAGTTCCGCGATAACGTGTGAGGATCACATTAGGGAGGTCGTGGGTTCGACTCCTGTTGCCTTCCTGAACCATGGATTTTTTCGAGGTCCTCCCGGGTCACCAGGCGATTGGTGGAGAGGATAATTTCATCCGCCGAATTTCTCGCTCCTCCATTTCATTTCGCCGTCCTTTCAATCCAGTCTTTAAGGTTCGGAAGTGTTGGCGATGGGCGAGTTAGTGCTGCCATATGGGAGATTTGCCAACTGTGACTCCTGTTCTAGACGGATGGGTGGCGTTGTAGTAGTCAGGCCTGCCGGGGAGGAGGGGGCCGCTGTCGAAACTCATGTGGCTGGTGGCTGCTTGGTGAACCCTGGTGTCAAGATGAATTTTCAGCACACGTTAGGGACCCTTACTGTGCTCGCTGCTTGCCCGTGGAGCACTCCCATTCCATCGCTTCCTCCCAGAGGTCTGACATATGCAATAGCTTGCATAGACTTAGTGTATATTCTAACTCTCTACATCTACCACTTTAGTTTATTGATCTTTTTATAGCAGGGAAACAATAACAAATGCACAAAAGCAAGCAAAATGTAAATCTTTTAAAATATAGAGCTTTTAAACTCAAACTCTTTTCACATTAACCTCTTCTAAAATCCCTTCTGTCATGTATTTGGATTTTGGAGTATCTAATGCAGTATACCTTTAATCATTACATGACCATTCCTTTTTCTTCTCTAAAACCATACTGAAAGTTTGTAATATCAAGAGAGGCATGTACAGTTCCCTGTAAACTCCTGTGCCATACGCCGGAAATTGAACCTGGATCCTCCTGAATGCGAGTTATTTTGGCGCATCCCCGGTGGGTGTTTTTAAGAGAAAGAGTAACTATGACAGACACAAAATTTAATGGCGGATAGCAGGAGGAGGTGGTCAACAGAAACTCCAGAGACTTGCCAGACCTGCTAAGTTGTATAGTTAAAGAACGTTGTAAAATTGCGCTGTAAAGCCCCCCATAAAATGTATTTGCACGACAGGAAAGAGAGGAGTAATGGTCGGGTATAAGTTGCCATTAAATTTGTGTCCACCATAATATAAGTATCACTGTGATCAAAATCTGTTTTTGGGAGATAGTATGATTTCATTACCTTTTCGTTATGTTGGCATAGCAGGTATATGAATTATCCCGTATTCATATCTACCAACTTAATCTACCCTCCTATATTACGTACTTTTAAGGCCTAGGCCCCTAGCATTTTCACACCATTAAGGATAGACCGAAATGAAAACGGTGATTTTTTTAAAGTATTAAAGTTAGAGACTTAATTTTTTGCACAGTCATCACTAGCAACTAAAAAAATGTGTGTACCAAATTTCATTCCAATATCTAATCTCATTCCTGATACATTAATTTATATCAATTTTATTGGATATGATCAGAATCTATCTTTTTCAACAGATGCTGAACAACAGAACTGATTTTTTTTTAAACTTGTATCTATTACCTTTGTAACAAATTAAAGAAAGGAAACTTTGATATAGTGGATAGTTTTTCTTAAACCTTTTTAATACCGTAAGGTTTAAAAATCTCATAAAACAGCGCATTATTATACTAATTATTTTTTTAAAATAAGGTGTAAACAATATCAAAATTCCAAACGGACTTTTTTACCCATGTTCCGAACTATATTGGAAAAAAAATAGATCTTTAGCTAGATTTTCGTGGGGGAAGATATATTTTGAATACGAGAAAGTAACAAAAAATCATTTCCGAGAAAAATGAGTTTAAAGTTGAAATGGGAGGTGCGGACATGCCTAATTAAAAGGCAGAGGCAGAAACGCACCACTTTAAAAATGGCGTTAAAACTGTATTCCCCCTCCCTAGGAGATTAAAACTTCGCAGATATATTATTTAAGGTATAGCGCATCTTTTGCAATAAAAATCCAAAAATCTATTTTTTGACCAAACAAGGCTAAAATATCACTACGGTGTTCCCTTAAACATAGCAATATTTTTATTAATACAGATATAAAATATAATCAGACCAACTTGTTGATTTTTACTACCTCAGTATACTGTCCTGTTATTTGTGTTGTATACGTAGGTAATAATTTAAAAGAATAAAGCACTTGAATTAGTCCAAATTTTGTTGTAATGACGAACGAAGATATCAAGCAGAGTCACTGAACCTTAATACACGTTTCACGAGATAAACAGAGTAGGGCGTGCCCAAATAAAAAATTATCCATAGTAATCGTGGCGGCTAACTTAAACGAGTGTGTCAATTCTGAAAGCGAAGAAAATTGGAAAATAGGCTGTACTTCTCTCATACCTGAGATACGAAAGATGATATGTTTAATATGTGCTAATTATGTTTGACCATCAAGACTTCTCGGAAAGATGAATTGTTTCAAGGTTAATATTTTACATAATTCATACACCATATTAAATTATAAATTATCTCCCAAAAATTGCATGCAATTCACGTATGTTAAGTGTTTTTACTAATCCTTGTAAATTGAAAAGACAAGACTGCAATGTACTATTTTGTATGAGTTGAACATTTGTAGAAGTTTTAAATAAAATCCATTCTTACAGCGAACGTTTATACCTACAGCGCATCCATCTTGTGTATGTGTGTGCATCTCATAGAGTGGAAATTGAAGCCGCAAGGCATTTACTTCTGTAGTATGAATATAAATAAACAATAAATAAATAAGGAGATGAATATTTTGATAATGATAAATAAAATAGAACAATGATGCCATACAAATAGTTTGGTCACAGGTGAATAGGTGCGTTCAAGATTTCACTATGATGATCGAGTTGGATTACGTAAGAGGCATGTATGAAAGGAAAGTTTTAGAGCATTACGATACACCTATTGGTTTTTGTTGTTGATTCGTTTCCATCTGCTGCATATGGCATTTGCTTGTTATCTCCCCATTACGCATCAATGGTTCATAAGTTACGTGCGAGCATCGTTAAATCCTGCTTCATCATTTCCTGTTCGTCAGATCTCCAATTTCTTACATGCTTCCTTCATATGGATTGGTTTAGTACTCAGTCTTACTGCTATAACCACTATCTCGACAGAAGTAATTGCAAAATGAAATTTCCTGCCTGGAATAGGTAGATGATACGTTTTTGCTGCAGTCTTTACCTCTTTAGCTCAGAACTTGCTCAGTTTTGCCCAATCAAAAGATGTAAGCTGCAACAATACGAATATATAAAAATCTGATGTGTTGCAGTCACGTGACTTTCTCCTCTCTTGTACTAACCATTCTTACAAACTCTTATTCCTATATCTTCGTGTTAGTTGAGATAAACATTTGTAGAAATTATCCTATTGTTTATTTCCTTGTAGGTGCCAGGGGAATACGTGAATACAGTAGGCTTTGAGCGATAGTCAAATCTTTTAAAGCCTTCAAATTCCGTTCTCTTTGCAGGTTAGCCTATAAAAAATGAATAACGATGTGCAACTTGACAGAAGTATAAGCTCTCCAGAGCTCGCACAAATAACAAGTCATATCTCCGAAATGGTTCACTCTAAAACAACAAAATTATTTAGACATAAATTGTGTGTTTTAGCAAGATCTACATTTTTTGTTGAGTAATATTTGGTCAATCTCTTACAGTTTACCAGTTATGCAAAAATCATTCAGAGTAAATACGACTACAGGGGCTATAGCCAGAAAGGGATATTGCGAAATAAGTGGCAAATGATTGTTTGGCACTTGAATATGGCTGGTTTGGTTTTAAGGGAGGGCTCTACTTGACGTTGAAAATTCTTTATTTTTTATCCAATTTGCACGTATTTTGAGAGCTTATTAGAGTAGTAAAAATTAAGATGTGTACCCAATTTGAGGTTATTATGATGCATAGTTTTAATTATTTTAATAATTAAGTAAAATAATTGGGTATATTTAAAAAGTCCCTCCCATCACAATATTTAAATAATTTCTTTGATACTTTCAAATTCACTACTTATAGGTATACAGATAAAAGTTTCTTTGAGTAACATTCTGAGTTTAATTTTAAAAATCACAAATATATATTTTAAAACATCTTACCATTTCAAAATATTTAATATTTTTCACTATTTTAGACTTTGATACACAGTCTTTTTACTGAAGTAGTGCAGAGATTTTATGCCCATAGCAAACTTTATACACAAAAACATGTTAACATATTGTATGTACAAAGTTTCAAGGAGATCTGGATTAAATTGCGACGTGTGAAGCATTTTGACTGGTAAAATATATTGTTTTGACAAAAATTAGTTTTTCGGTAAAAACTAACATTCAATAAATTTCACGGAAGATGGCAGTAGCATCTGCTATGTCAATGTCTTTTCGTACACTGACCTCATCAGGAGCGAAATTCAACATAAAAATCCGAAATAAGTTGTACTGCTTCTCTAATTAGTGGGTGGGCGAAACCTATGTGCAGCACTTTTAAAATGGCTGTGTATGGAAAATAATTATTTCATTGTGTGGGGAAGTATTATAGCATGATATTATGACAGAATCCAAATTTCGTATTTTTGACCATTTTGGTTAAAAACTATATAGGAATCCAAGAATCTGAAAAAGCCAGTCAGGTGTCGTACGTAACTCATATATGACATCACATATTACTGTTTTGGTCATAGAATTCCTTCCTGTGTTTCGCTAAATGAGATTGAACAGTGGTAAAGGAAGTGATTGCGACTGATAAGGGGAAGACATGAGCGCTTCACTAGCGTACAGAGAAATATTAGGTAGTGTTATAAAATTGCTCTCGGCGAATAAAATGTCCAATAAATATGGTACAAAGAGGATGATATTGACAGTAGTGTAGCATCACTGTGGAGCACCCTATGAAGCTTCCTAGAGGTCAAAAACCACACTTGGGTGAAGAAGAGACCTTAGGAAGAAAATTCTTAAAAAAGTAATGACACAGTGCCCTTAACCTGGTTTTAAACAGGGCAATATGATCAGTAATATATAGTTTTACCAGACCAAAACCTGGGAGAATGTGATTGGAATTTGCATTGTTAATCAAGAGTCTTTTCAAATTACTACACATAAGGTCAAGGCTATCTTTTAGTGTTAATTATAATTGCTAACGTACTGACTGCTTATTTCACATATTTCAATGTTTGAACTCCACGTCTCTCTTCGTGCAGTTATTCTAAACAGTTGGCTGCTTTTTTCACAAGCTATGTTTTTCATCGACCGCTTTTCTTCCGACACGAACAATGCAGCAAACATTCATTGTTAATGAATTATTCTAACTTGCACAACAAACAACTGATCTTTGTTCTACCACGAGTGCTGATATAGTGTGATTTATACAGAACTGACACAAAATTATTGAACAAATTGGAAACAACTGGATCTCAGGTAAATGGAAAAGGTACATCGTTTATCTAGGCTGCCTAAGTTATTGTTGACGAAACGGTACCACTAAAGAGGTTACCCCGAAAGTCATTATGATGTTTGTAGCAGGAGACCATATGAGTACACTCAATGTGTCAAGAGAGATACAAATGGGCATCAAAATATAAGCAACCATCAGAAATACTACAAAAATAAGGAATAAACAATAAACATCTGGGTATCTCCCAACGGTTCTACTTCATTTGACGTCAAAAACTGTTCACTAAGTGAATTTCCACTTGAATAATTGAAAAAAGAAATGTGTTAGTTCTACATAAACCACTCTGTAGAACCGAAAGCCAACACAAGGTATGCTTCAACTTGAAATTCTCTCCTCTCATTGGCGAGCAGAAAGGGAACATGGGAGAATCACTTAACAGCGGGTGTATTGTTATCTTTTTAATAAGATGTAGGTTAATTTACACTGTAAATTACACAGCGAGTGAAAACTACGCTTTTTCCTATTATCATTATATTAGATTCATTGTGTTGGAGATTTAATCTTATCATAAAATCAGAAGATTATGTTTGCAGTTTTCAGTGTTTCTAGTATTAACTGATATGTTGGATGTGTTAAGCGTTTTCAGTTCAAGCCATACGAGCCATCGTTTAAAACTAAACCCCAGCGCTACAGCCCATGAAGGGCCAAGGCTTGCCGCCCAGCCGCTGCGTCCCCCACTATAGACATCATTGGCCAGTTATATGGCCTTCTCGACCTGGGGTCACTACCTCCCCCTCAAGTAGCTCCTCAATTGGTCCCCCTGGGACCTAACGAGGCTGAGTGCACCCCATGCCAGACCTCCCAGGGGGGGGGGGGGGGAGGAATCCGCATGCTAGTACCGGGGACCGAACTCGGGTCCTCCGCGCCAGAGGCAAGTGCGCTACCAACTGCGCTACGGAGGCGGTCTACCCATCCTTTACCTCATCTTAATCCTCTGGGCTATTTAAATCGCTTCCGTTAAGCTGGCTTAGACAACAATATATAAACAGGTTTAGGAGTTACAAGACTGGCACATGTGGCAAAATTATTCATGCAACAGAGTGTTAAATGAAAATAAGATAACTTAGGACGAGAGTAATTCATTCTAGTTTTGAACTTCTCCTAAATTGAAGTACGTTTTGTGGCAGACGCAAAATTTAACGGCGGCTGATACCTGACCATTATTCTATTTCCTGTTGTGCAAATAAATTCTTTGGGCGCAAATGATATATCATCGGCTTTACAGTGTAATTTCACAAGTGCACAACACCGCAAGGCGTGGCAATCCTATGATAGGAGCCACTCGCCATCAAACTTTGCGTTAGCCATAAGTAAATTAGAATTAAATAAATAGCTATTTGCACTGTGAAGTTTTGAAATTCTCTTGTATAATCTATATTAATAAATAATTTATTGTAATACAATATTAATGGAATTAATAACACAAAAGATAATTTATGACAAGAGAAAACAAATATAAAAATACTTCACGAACGTGACAAACTAGCACAGATATCAGTTTCATCTACAGCTGTGCTCACAGAATCAGCCTCAAATTTCCCATGATTATATTTGTTGTATAACGTAACATATCCTTCACCAGGGAAGCTAATCGTAACGGAATTCCACGTGTAATATTACACTGACCGCAGACACTATAATATAGCCTTTCTTTCGTTTTCACTCTCCTCATAAAATTCCCCGATTATTCACTCACTTGCACTCCCATGACGATATCTTCCACTTTCTCCGTTACACGTTTTCTCATCAAGCATATCCTGGACCATTACGCATGGATATCTTTCCTTCCTTTTTGCTCCAGGATCTTGCGTGAAATGAGCATAACGTTCTTCCGGAAACTGTTGTGTAAACATCTTACTTCCTTTTCCGACAGTGCATTGGCACCGAATGTGTAAGAGAACACATGGACACTAGCATTTGTTTCATATTTTGCAGCAACTAAAGAATCCTCCATTTATCAGTCATATATATTAAATTACCCTGCTGTACAAGGAATAGCTATCATCGCCTGTCTCTACATTCGAGAGGTCAGCGTTCTAACTTCTCGACCCAGCAGTCCCGGGTTCGATTTCCAGTTGGGAATGGGAACTGTTCTTTAACCCCTATCTCCACAGTGTGTGGAAGTATGAATTTGGGAGCGAACGTGGGTGTTTTAATGCTAAAAACCATAAAAATAAACGTTAACAAATTCTAAAGTTCAGTGAGCAATAATACTCATCAGTTGTTTCTCAAATCTAAGCCCCCGTTATAACCAAAGAAGTTAAAAGTTAATGAAACAATTTAAAAAAGTTATTTTGGGATGCTAGCTTCCTAGAAAAAAGTGATAAAAGAGAAATAGAATTTTATAATTATCCTAGGAGTGTTTTTACTTTCTCTACTACGTAAGCTACCCTTTACATGGAAAAATCCTTGGAAATTTGTATTTTCTTTAAAATGGCTCTAATGATTTTGATTGAAATACCTGAGATATTTTATGTCAAATTGAAATGTGTATCTTGAATTTTTTTTTGCTGCAGCCCATATAGTCCTGTTTACCCTTGATGACTTTTGAGATAGACCAAATATTGCTGTACAAAAAACGTAGATCTATATCTACGTATTGTGGAGTAAACCACTTCGGCGATATTCCTTGTTATTTGTGTGACTTTTGAGATACTTAAACTTTCGTCAAAAGGGAACGGAATTTGAAAGCTTTAAAAGATTTGCCTATCGCTCAAAGTCTACAGTATTCCCATATTCTCCTTGTACCTACAAGAAGATAATAAGATTATTTCTGCAAATGTTTATCTCAACTAACACGAAAAAGATATAGGAACAATAGTTTGTATATATGGTTAGTACAAGAGCACAGAAAGTCATGTGAGTGCAACATATCAGATTTTCTGGAGTTGATGTGTCTTCCAGAGTTTGGGAGCCACCTGCCCATACTTTTAGGACGGTTTTTTATGTAGGAATATATTGTACTACTCCCAAAAAGTTTCCTACAAACCTTTAATAATGCCCTATACATAATTAGTAACGGTTTCAGCATAGAATCAATTCTAATTTGATTTAAAATTCAAAAAGCATGTCTTAAATCTATGTAAAACTGCCCTGAAGGCAAATGGAGGATATTCTGATGAATCGAAAGTGTAGAAAACAACCATGGTATAAATTTGAATTACAAATTTTTGCAGATAGACAAGATTTTGTTATAACGTTGTATTATGTCGTGGAAAGTTGCTATATGTTTAAATAGAAGTAGTGTCTTTAAATTCTATGCTCTTTGTTTTAGCATAGGAAAAGAATACAAATAGCAGCCATCGGGTTCAGAAAAGCATATTTTAAAATTAAACTAATAAAAAGGAATATTTTGGAAACGAATAACTTTCCAAAAATATTATTTCACTCAATCTTCAACAAGATCTATATTTTCTGTTAGTAAGATTTTGTATACTTTTAGCGGTTTTCCAGGTATACGAAAACCATTCAGAATGACGATCATTTTGTAAGCTATTTATAGGGTATTCAAGACATAGACTCATTTTACTTGTTATGCAAACATCTTAAACTTGTATTTTAATAATGATCGTTGTAGTCACTTTGATAAATAAAAAAGAACAAAGGGGGTAACATCCTCTTTGTTTGAGGGGCAAACGAATAGCTACTTAGCACTTCAAAAGTGTAGTTAGTTGGAAATGATGATGATCTTGGAAATGGTTAACACCATAAAATGTGTTTTTGACATAAAATATGCGCTTTAATTATGTCTATATTTGTTGTACAATAAGGTTGTCTATTTCTTATGGATTACTTATCATACAAAATGAACCATTCGAAGAAAATGCATTTATCTTAAACATACAATATTTTAATCGCAATTGCAAAGGCCATTTTTTGACAAATGAACATTTTTTAAAAATTTTCCTATAAGGGGTAGTTTGGGGTGGGTGAACTTTCTTGAAAATATTCGTGTCGCATCCTAGGGCGACACTGACTTAAATAAGTGTGGTGTTTAATAGACGTTTCGTTTCTGAATTATGCTGTTTAAACACAATACACTCCCACACAGACACAGAGAGAGGGGGGGGGGAGAGAAATAGAGAGGAATATTTTTCGAAAAATCTAATTTTTGGGAGAAATGCAATATTTCCTCTCTTCTCAGTTTCTCTAGAGTTATATTGTCAAAAGATTAACCTTTTAATTATTTCTTTATTCTTTATAGCCATTATTTACATTCGTGTTATCACCTCAGTCACACAAGTACTACAATTACATTTATTTTTCCTTGCTCTGCACACAAATGTTTCAACCAGGATTCAAAACTGGCTAGAAGTTACCACAATACCTAGCAACGCGATGGCAGCCACGGAATACTCCCACACGGAAGCTCGGCATTTAGGTTGTATAGACGTTCCGTGCCAACGCTACAATATCGTTATTGTTATTGCTGTTGTTTATACAACGAAAACCACTCTCACACTTCATTTCTCCCCACTGACCAAATATCATAGATTGAGCTTATTTAAACTATATAAGAAATGTGTACCCAAATTGTTAGCAGATGTACTAATGATTAACCTATTTCTGTATCTATGTTGTCATTTACTTTGTGTATCAGCACCTGTAACATAACCCCTGAAAAGTGTCTAACTTAGTGACATTAATAAGTATTACTTTAAACTAAGATAATCTTCTGGGCGATGCGGTTTAATGGTTCGTGAAATTGAAGCTTGTTTTGTTTTCACAAGCTCAAGATGTATTCAGTAATTAGTGTCAGCACATCGTTGCTTCATACGTTCCCTTGGGGAAGATCGAAATACCCTGTCAAGGACATCTCAAAACAACAGTGTTTTCAGTTTTCACTATTAGAGAATTCCATTAAAAGATTGTGTTATTACTGCTCAATGCAATTACTGTTTTGAGATCTGCTCTTGTCGCAAGATCTGGGAAACATTGTTACAAATAAACATTGAAACCTTACCTTTAGATTCTCAACACTACGTTTGATACCACTGTTCTTGAATATCCAGTCTTAGTCTGGTTTATTTCTAAGAAAATCGATTAAATTTTGTTGTAAGTACTTCAACATTGTTTAGTGTTCATCAGAAATTTGCAAATTTACAACCTTGAGCTTTTTTCATTGTCATTTCAGCCTCACCTGCATAAAACTGTCATCTTTGCCTTTTCTTTCTTCCCTCCTTCGTCCTTTCTGGTTTTGAATGACGGTGTGCCAGAAAAAATTTAATACATTGCTGTCACATGACTTTCTCTACTCCCTCTGTATAAACTATTCTTACGAATGCTTATTTTTCTATTTAATTCATGTTAATTGACATGAAAATTTGTTCAAACGCTTTATTACACATTTTCCTGTGATTAGGAGAATTCAATTAGCTTAAAAAGCAATAGTCAAAGCTTTATCAGCTGGTTGTTCTGTGATGACCAGGGCCCAAATGTTTATGACATGTTATAGTTTTTGTTTGTGTTTTTTTCATGGAAAACAAGCAAAACACGAGTTTTTTAATGACAATTAAAATTATACAATTCTCATTGGCCAGATAGTCATATTTTGGCTTTTTTAATATTCCTTTTCTTGTTATTTTTCATATTTAAGTAATATTTTCCCCTAATTTTTGTACTTTTATCACGTTTCTTATATTTTTATTCCAGTTACCATATGTGCTTGTAGTCGTTCCAAAGATGATTTTTCACATCTCCTTATTCTTGTCTATAATGTTAGGGAGTTCTTTTCCCGTTACAATGTTGCGTATAAATAGAAGATCCTACCTTTTTGAAAACTTTAAAATGTATGTAATTTGTTACTGTAATTATTTTTTCTGATCGCCCTTCAAAATGTAACATTTACTTCAGTCTGTGCAGAGCTGAGGGTTAGCTCTGGATTTAGTAATTAAATAAATTCAAAATGAAACACTAAATTAATATTATATCTATTATTTAAGTGCCAGATTTTTATGGTAGATTTTCAACATTTTAAACAGCATTAAATATTTGAAGACTTCGAAAATTCACTACATAATTTTAGGCCATATTTATCGTCATATTTTCCAATTTTTTTCGTATATAACTGCTTGAATATTTCTAACGATTTTAGGTCTTCACATCTGGGCCTTGGTGGTGACTGAAATTCCGTTCTGTTAGCACGAACGGAAGGAAAAAATGAATAACAGTTCTCCAGTTGAGAAAAAGTATGCATGAGCATTGGGAAACTCAAACAAATAACAAGAGATATCTGACGAAGGCTATGGAGTTTAGAATGGCCGAAAGCTCAATATTTTTAAACCTCACACGGCTGACCGCCCGTGAAACTGTAATAAAGAAATATCTCATAAGTGGTTACTACATAAAAAATTTACTTTATATAACCTGTGTTTTAATGAGATCTACATTTCTTACAAAAATTGTTTTCTATTTTGTATCATGGTTTAGCAGTTTTTCAAAATCATCCGAGTGAAGGACATTAGAGGCTATTACAGGATATACAATCCATTTGTCATGAAAATATCTAAAATGTAAAGACATTTTAATTAAAATCCACAGTGCAATTTTTTAAAAAAGAAATCAAAGATTTTGAAACATTTTTAATGTAGAGTAATTTGGAATAGTGGGATATTTTGTTTAAATCTTCGTAATGCTATCAAGCACGATATTCAATCAAAATTTCCTCTATGAGATATGTTGTTCATAGAAAGATGTAGACTACAAACACACACACACACACACACACACACACACACACACACACACACACACAGACACACACACACACACACAGACACACAGAGCCTTTTCCAAAAATGGTTATTTGGATTTAGGAAGTCTCAAAACATGCAAATATTTCCGGTAAAATCTTGATATCGAATTTCCAGATGGAATGCAATACTTAAACATGTAGTAAGGAATGTAATAAAAGATTGTAATGGAAAGAATCCCTGAAAATGCCTAATCATGAGAGGTTTTTGTATTAGAAAAAAATTTATGTAATGGAATTGAATTTTATCATCGAAAATAGTCATGTTTCGTGGCTTTCTGTTACGAAGCGTCTTGTTCCAGGGAAAACATGAGGAGCTGAACTAAGAAAAGCGCCTAACTCTTTTATAAAATAATATTAATTTTAGATAGTGAAAGTAAAGGAAGCGCTTTTGGCAATAAATGATACTAATTAAAATAAAACAATTATGCCATTGAGTGGTATAAAGTTATAATGTTCCAAAATTATCAACTTGATTTCCTAGTAGATATGAAGATTATTATCCAAGAGATTTGTATTGTTGATGTAATGACGTATAATTTGAAGCGGTAATTATGAAATTGAAGAACTAGCCGAAATTTTATCAGCAGCGGAGAGGGTAAAATTAGAATTGCTGCCAAAAGGGTCAAGTAAAGAGTACGAAATAGCATCTAACAGGTTTCTTCAAGGTTCAAGGTAAGAAACGTACAAACTAATTACACTGAACAAGTGCTGTTAGCATATTTTGAAGTTAAAGCAAAACATGGGCATATGGCAAAACTGTACTTCAATGTCAAGAACAACAAAGAGATTAATAAATACTACAAACTAATAGCATTCTTAAAATGGATGTCTGAAGGTTAGAAGCCGAATTATTCTCATGGCCTTCTTTATGTATAATGTGTTTTTTTTTCCCTAACTCATCATGTTGTCAACACGATGCTAAAAAGAAACAAGTAACCATCATAGCCGCACTTAATACAAGTCTATAATTTGTCTATAAATATTCACTACTGTCTAAAAATCAGTGCATGACATTCATATTTAAAGCAGGATGAAATTTCGTGTTTTACTCTTATATTACAAATTATTCACGGGTTAAATAAAATATTTATGCAATGGTGGCATTATACATAGGAAATAAATCATGAAATATTTTGGCATCATAAGGGAAATCGTCTATGACATTTTTCATTGAAATTCCATTAATTTATCGCTCATGGACCCATACGATGGCCACCAAGTTTTCCTTATTCGTATAATCGCTTGTGTCAGTCATTCCTTCATTATCTTGCCTTCTAATAATAATCTACAGTCACACTAATCTTAGCATCAACAATGCAGAACACCAAATCGATAGTCAGATGTTTAAAAATGTTTAGTTGTATCTTAGCCTTGATATGCTAGTCTTTCTATGACCGCGAGAAACAATTGAATAGCTAAAGCAATTTTAAACTGATAAAGTATTGAAAAAGTCAAGCTAATAACAACGGATATTTCAGAAATGGCTGATGCCACAAACAAAAGTTGCTGTGGGTTTTACATAGTTCTACACTGTATAGTGTGCATATATTATCGTTTACTAGTTATACGAAACTAAACACAACTTTTTACATATAATTAGGAATTCCAGGCTATTTCCACAAAACCAAAGTAACACTTTTAATTTGTTATATAATTATGTCATACTTAAATATGTATACTAAGCGTTTTATTCAAAATCGTTACAGCCATTCTTGAGGAAATAAAAAATATCAAATGATTTCATCAAAAATTACTAACGATCTTGATTAGAATATCATACGTTTCATGACAAAGGAAATATATATGTTGAATTGTCTGGAAATTGCCTTTTCATTCCGGATAACTTTTGCTTAGCTGCTAAATCGTAGGAGATGGGAAGAACTCTTAAAACACGGAAAAGTGTACACAATTTATGACAAATACATTTTTGTAAAGCTAACCATTCTTGGAATATTTTGTTATTAGTTTAAATTTAAAAATACTCATACGTTTCTTTAAGTCGTTATTCATATTTCTTTCTTCTCGTTATGCAAAGAAAAACTATCATATAGCGGCCAGTTCTTAAAGTTTCGATTATTGCTTAATGCCTGCTGTATTCTCCTATTCACCTTATTTCTACAAGAAAATATGCAATAAAACAATTCCTACAAATTATTATCTCGATTAATATGAAGTAGATAGAAGAAAAGGCATCCGTAAGTATATATTGTAAAAGAATGAGCAGAGAAAGTCATGTGAATGTAACACATCAGATATTTTTTTGTAATTTTATACATTAAAATAACACCTAAAATGTTATAATTGAAACTTCCGGTATCGCCCTGATGGGTACTGTCAGTATAATTTTAGATTTGACTATACAAGTTAGTTATTGTGATTTTAATAATAATTATTGATAATAACAATGATGATGATGATGGTGATGCTGATGATGATGAAGATAAATACAACATAATCATCAGTAATAGTAGGTACCTACCTATGGCTGAAGAGACATTACAACACTTGCACCCAAACCAAAATAAGTTCCGAAAGTTACTAAAAGGATTCATAACTTTATCGTGTTTCAAAACACTTCATTTCGTAGTTTTTGATAAGAAGCATTGTGGGTTATAGAAATTCACGGACTCTTAAACACTGTGCAAAATGAACACGCACTATTCACCTGTTTGCTACAATATTCCCTACGTGTAAGTTACACAGTACTGTTAAGGAAATAGGAACAATTATTACGTACCTGCGCCAAATTGAAGTGCCAACCAGGAAGGACATGTGGGAGATGATAGAGAAGGCGGACGTGACACCGTGAGCTGGTATGTAAACAAACCTACTTTGGCAGGAACTAAGTCGCCCTACAAGCAGTGTTCATGCAGAATTCCGCAATTGCACGTGTTACAGTTTGTGAACTATGCTCCATCTGTCCGTCGTTGGAAGAACCATCATTGTCATGTTTATGCTGTCTAAATCGTGTTGTTCATAACCATGTTATCAGAGACATGAACGACATGTGGGAAAATATAAAAAGCTAAATGCTCAAAAGAATTAATTTGTCTCACTAACAAAATGATCAATGCTCTCCCTTCTAAGATAAGGAAAAGAATAATTTTTATTTGTAAACTTAAAAGATCACTGTGATGTTAATACAGGGGAAATAATTCTAAAATCAATGTGAATGTTTTAATTAGTGTATGTCATGCTCGAGTCTATCCATACAATGTATGGCAACAATTAGTAAATTATCTATCTATTCATCACCAACCAACCATCCGTCCATCCTTCTATGTCTGTCCCTTCGTACGTCGTCTAACCATCCGTCCGTCCGTCCATCCGTCCATCCCTGTATCCATCCCTCTATCCGTCTATCCATCGGTCTATGTCTGTCCGTGTATCTATCAATCTCATCCATTATTAGAACCAGGATTGGCATGTATAATTAAGTAGTAAAATGCCCACGCAAATATGCAAAAATATGTATTATTATGAGCAAAAACAAATGAACAAACATAAAATTAGTTTCTTGTTTTGTGGGTAGACTCTTCTCCTACCAATCCAAGTAAAAACCCTTGCATCTTGCTAACGCTAGCGCAGGTTCTGTGGTTTCGAAATTTAACCCGGGGTTTAACAAAGGTGTGTGTATGAACTGTTACAGACTCTGTCCATCTCAGCTACCCTGAAAGTATGGATTTGACGTTAATCTTGGTCATTTTATACATTTCTTTGCCCATGCTCCCCTCACCCCATGCTGATGGATTCTGAAATTGGTCTTGAATGGAATCAGATGTTTACATTCATCTCAGTTTGCCAGAATTACAGTTGAACGCTATAGAATGTCTGGACGAGCTTTGAAAACATGCATCTCTGAATATAGATAATGATGTAGTTATATTACTTCAAAATATCAAACGGGTATGTATTCTAACTCCAGTATGAATGTAATTTTGCACGCAAAACTTAATGTTGAACTTGAAGGCAAATTAGCACTGTGACGTGCACCGCTGTGAGGAAAATGAAAACAGTACTGTTGCCACTGAATGGCATTTCACCAAAAGCATTGTTACTCTGAGCATGTCTTCAACAACTAAGCCAAGAATTCCTTCATGAACTTGAAAAATGGCCACTATTGTTCCTTCCATCTTCTTGTAAGTCTTCCTGTATTCCAGTTGTGCTTTGATTTATTATCATATCCTGCTTAAGGTATCTACATTAATTATAATTGTGGAATTGCTAAATTACTAAACACGTTATTAGCTTAAAAAACTACTTTTATTTTTTATTTTCTCGTCCACAGTAGCCAGAGAAGGTGAGGCATTTCACCCAAAAATTCGATCTCGAGATTTAATTATAAATGTACGTTTTGAGATCATCTAAGTTCAAAAAGAAGCACGTTTAGCAAAATGTTCATTTATTTATGCCAACATACTGCTGGTGTTTTTAAACAAACAACCGTAAGTGGGCAATTGGTTAGAGAATTCAATGTCATACTGGCAATTTTGTCACAGTAGCTCTGTGGTTAGAGCAGCCGCGCGTTAAGCGGAAGATCTGTTGTTCAAATCCCGGCTGTGGCATTGAATTTTCCAGTTCCAATGCTACCTCTCAAAATGTTCATTGTGTCTACAACGCATCGCATACATACACGTGGTTTTCTCTGCTTTTCTTTCATGTAACACGTTCACATGTTCTTCTGTACTTGCTATTCAAAATGCAGTTCATACTATTTTCTATACGATTGAAATATAAATTAGTGTTACATTCACATCATTTTCTTAACACACTTTCCTTTCACGTAACACATTCAACTGTATTTCGCTTCTCATCTAGAAATAATTCATACAATTTTATATATTGTCAAAATAGAAATGCAACGTATGACATTCGTGTTTTCTCTATTCACCTTTTTTACGTAACACATTCACATGTCCTTCTCTACTTGCCCTTCAAGACAATTATAATTTTCTACATGTTTGGAACAGAAATGCAACCTATTACATTCTCACAGTTTTCTTTACTCTCTTTTCTCTTATATAACACATTCACATGTATTTCTCTTCTCACTCTTCTACAAAAAATGCATACACTTTCCTTTATTATCGAAATAGAATTGCAATGTATTACATTCACACGGTTTTCTCTACTCGCTTTTCTTCCTGTGATAGTTGTGGTTGTTTAACAGTGCTTTTTCATAGTGTCTTGCTGGTATTTTTTCTTTGTTTATTTAGTTGATTCTTTACTCCCTATAGTATCCTAAGAAGCTCAATTAAATATTTGTTTCAGTGGTTAAGTAATAGTTTTAAATGTCGCCAAAGAAACAAAAGCTATTAGGTAAGTGCAAACTAAGTCCGAAAGTTTTAGGGATAAATCGTCAAACCACAGACAACAACGCCGGATATTTCAGCTATGATAAATAAATGTTTTTGTCCACATAACGATTTCCGATATATTTCTTGTTATTTATTTGAGGTTTCAAACACATACTTTTTTCGAATAAGAATTTGTTATTGGTTTTCCGTATGTCCTGGCCCTCCAAAGAGTAGAATTTCAATGTAATCACAACGACCAGTTCTTAAAAGATTTGACTGTCGCTTAAGCCTACTGTATACCTATTCTCCTGTACCCATTGTACCTACAAGGAAATGCACAATAAAACCATTTTTACAAATGTATATCTCGATTAACATATAGTAGATAGAAGAATAAAAAGATTTTGTAAGAATAATTTGAAGATGAGGTAGAGAAAGTAATGTGAATGACATATTTTTTTAATATCCTGGTGTTTCCATAATAACCCATAGCTTAACTCTATTTACTTGGTTGTATGTAGATAGGTCAAGAGTCTATGAGTCCCAATTCTAACCAGTCTGCAATATATCAGTTATTTATACACAAGATAACTTCCCTATTTGGGTCGCTTTTATCTACATTCTGGAGGTCCTGGGTTCGATTCGCGGTTATCGACCAGTCTGACCAAAGGTCATTAGGCGAATGCTGGGTTTGCTGGTTATCTTTTCGCGACTTCCCTACCTCCATTTCATGGAAGGTGAACCATTATTCAACCAGTCTTACCGGCTTGAAAATGTCGACGGAGCTAATGTGGCCCTGTTGCATAGTGGAATTTGCGCTCTGTAACTGCTGTTCTCGGCGTAGAAGCTGCGATGTGGTCGTCTGTTCTCGCAGGGGGTCGTTTCGTAACCTATCAGGCTATCCGTCTGTACTCTACCTCTGCCTCTATGTATGTAATGTATGTATGTATGTATGTGTGTGTGTGCGTGTGTGCGTGTGTGCGTGCGTGTGTGTGTTGTGTGTGTGTGTGTCATCCATACAATATGTTCTACATTACATGGTTTTCGAAGGTGACAATTTAATATCAGTTCGGTAAATTATCCAGTATTTCCTAAATTCTTCTGTCACTGTCCTCTTTCTTGCTCATTATTCCTTCTATGGCAACTGTCAGAAAACCATCTATTTTTAATGCATGATATGCATCTATTTGTATGTAACATCGAAAAATGAATAAACATGTGTAACAAAATAAAAAAATCTAAAAAGGGCCATGTAAAGTTTAATATGGTTTATTCCTTCTTCATATTGAAATTTCAAGTTATCTCGCCATTAATTTGACTGCAACAATATTTTAAAGTGGAGACGAATACTGTAACCACTCTAAATTTCGGATGTACAAATAATACATATTTAGTGCAGCCTTTTCATAAACGTATTTAGTACTAAGCAGGTTTCTCTCTCTCACTCTCTCTCACTCTCTCTCTCTCTCTCTCTCTCTCTCTCTCTCCCGGAGATTCTTATCAATTTGTAATAACTTCTTATTTGTTGGATTTTCTTCTTTTTTATTTGTAACGACCAGTATACTGAGCTAAACGAACTTAGGAAACATTCTTAGAATATAAATAGCTCTTTGAAAGCCCATTATAAATTAATATGCCTGTAAAAATTCTGTGAGGCTCGTATGTTCAAGTAGATATCATGTCATAATATTAAGAGCTGACTGATATCGAAGGCCAGTGTTCTAGAAGCTTTGAGCTCTGGCGTCTCGAAATCTAGGACAACTGGCCTTGCTCGACTGCACCTCTCTAATGGACTTCAAGGAATACAAATTGCGGAAGTATTACTGAACTATACTTAAGAAATAACACTTTAAATTCTAAGAATATCATCCATGTGGGTTCATAAACAGGAGCCATCTAAAATGGTTCATTAATTGTATGCTCTAAAGAATAAGATACTAAATCAATTATTTTTCCAGCATAGTTCAATTCACAATCCGTTTAGTACACAGCTATTATCTGGCTCATTTTTGCTATCTGTTTGATTTGCAAGAGAATAATTCTAAGTGATTCTTGGCGGCCTGGGCTCAATTCCAGGGAGTGTAAGTGGGATATGCAGTGGACATCTGGACTTGTTTTCTCCAGTTACTCCACCTTCATTCATTACATAATTTCTCCATAATCATCGTTCACTAATTCTCCGATTGCTAATTCCCTTCATTTCATCCCCCCTGATCTTTCAGGCCTGCAGGACCTGGCTGGATGGTTTTGGAGGCCCCTGCGCCTCCATATGTTAAGTATTCAAAATAAATGTTGGAACCCACGTCCATTGCAATTAACACAAAAAATGCATCGGCGTGCCCTATTCCGCCGCACTCTCGCAAAGACACCAGCATTTTCTCTGGTTTGAAAGTTTCTCGGTCTAATTTTGAATAGTAAAGCTGTAATTACCTGTAAACAATGAGATATTTGTGTTTTGTTTATGTGTTCTGTGTTTGTTTCTTGGATTAAGATTGTCTGCCTTACTGAGATAAATGCAATTCTAATTTGCATTGTTGATTTTGTTGTAAATACTTAAACTCGGTGGGAAGCAGTAATCTATGACATTAACTCGTCTAGCGCTTAAACGAAGCACCGCAGCAAAAAGCTTTCCTTAACAAAAAGGCCAGTAGAATGCCTCCCGAAACAGCGGGGAAGGTATAAGTGCAAGTGGGTAATACGAAGTCTTCGTGACGCACAGGGAGGGTGAACTTAAGTTTGAACAGGGTATGATAAGCCAAGCCATTTGTCATGTATTTTAAAGTACAATAACAATTACTTGTTTTTAAATGGCTCAAGTGCCCTGGAATAACCCTCAGCTAGTCCGACGAGCCTTTTCGATTCGAATGTTACTACATTATGACTGACGGTGTTGGTCGTGGTGGGCGTGGAGCAGGAATTGCAAGGAAGTGGAGAAAGTAAAAGAGAAGCGATCCGGGTTTTCCAGCCCTTTGTTATATCCGGGCCATAAAACCCGCTATGTATTTTCTCTCAAATGAATCATATCCCTAAGGCACAAAGTCAGGAAGGGGCTAATTTTGAGGAAATCTATTGTAGCCAAACATCTGCAAATTTGCTCTCTCATGCTTTTATTTCCAAAAAGGAAGTGCACTCAAAAGATTCCCACAAGTCACTGTGATCGTAAAGGCGAACGGTTGTATTGTTGATCAGCTGTCTTCTTATACCAACCTTGAAGATGTCATCCTGGAATCACTCTCGCTGGAAAATGCGGGTAATTGGAGATGGTCACGGAGTCTGACTTTCCTCAAGTAATCCCCATCTTAAAAGTCATTGCCAGTGAAGCTGAAATACGGGTTTAATAACAAGTTACAATACTCAGGGAAGTGAATATGAATGTAAATCTTAAAAAGAAAGTGTTTGTTGTTTTCACAAGACTTTCTTTACTCACTCTTCCAAAAACGATCCTTATAAAGGCTTATCCTTCTGTCTATGTATTTCTTCATAACACAGCTAAACATTCATTACCCATTTATGCATTTCATTGTGGAGATATGACTGCGACTACACTCTAATAATAGAAAATCAAACCCCATATATTGTTATAATAATGAAGAATATAAACTGACTGCACGATGTAGCTAATTTGTGTTACTAATGATAACATGGATCGTAAGTTGATAATCCCTCATCTAATCTGGTTGTTGGGCAAACCGAGACATCTTGTTGCTGAAATGAAAACAAAAAAGCTTTAGTGTGGGAGTAAAACCATTTCAATATAAACATTTATTTTGATGCGTTTATGAAAAATAAATAATATTTACAGTGTCAATTAAGAAGTTACATACATATTAGTGTTTTGTTCTCAACAAAAGCTTTACTATATATTCTAACCACGCTTCAAAACATAAAATACAGGTTCAAAAAATTAAAATACACTTTAATGATGACCCAGTTGTCGATGGGCCCTTGGTCTCTACACATTCACATTCACTCTACACCTTTTTTTAATAAGAATATGCATTAAAACAAACTTCCTCCCCGAGTTGATGCTTATTGTAATAGTACAACCATTAAAATTTGTAATACTTATTGGAGACACATTTTCTATGTTATCAGAAGTACCTATTGTTTTACACAACTTTTCCTCTAATTGAGCTATATAAACAAATCTTCCTCGACTTTTCTGGAAGTACATTAACAGTTGCATCTTGGACTGCATTTAAAATTTTCCTGATGAACTGTGTAAATCACCTTCTTCACTCACTTTTACTTTAAATTCACATATGAAAGTAGCATTCAAATTGCAGAATATAACAACATTGTTTGCTAATGCATTTTGTTTTTTTCTTAAGGTCCACACTACTCTTTCTCTAAACATGCTTCCACAATAAATAAATTTGATTAAACAAATTACATATGCAATATATATTGAAATAATTTTAATATAGATAAAATACTGCAGATAACACATTAAAAATTGGGATTAGTAACTCGCCTCTGGTTACCAAACCTCTACTTCTCTAACTAGTACACTAAATGTATTTTTTATTCATGGGATTAAAATATGTATTTCTAGATTTCGAACGTTTGGGTGGAATGAAATTCGTACCTTCTCTATCTACTATGTACGTGGCAGAGAGAGTAACAAGCATTTGTAAAAATAGTTCGCAGAAGGTTCATAAAAATAAACGATAGTGGCTAGAGAAATTCATGTGAACAAACTTTCTGGAATCCTGCATTTACGACTTCTCAGAACGAAATGTCATACCATTGTGTTTATTAATATCTGAATTTTTCACTATGCACAGAAAAATATAACACCTATACACTTTGGAGTAGAGAGATCGCCTTTACCCATCCGGTAGGGGAAGTTTTGCTCTATTAACTGGTACTGCTGTAAATATAGTAGTCTGTGTGCTCAAAGCAGGTGTTTACCAAATATAGCGAGTTTGTTTTTGCTTAAATGTGAATTGTTTTTATGTAAAAGACCCTTTTTCTGATAAGCTATTGAAAATGGCTAAATACACCTTTATGATTACAAAATCAACCCTTTAAACGTGATATTTTAAATATTTTTTGAGTTTGAGTTAATGGATCATAAATTCAGCAAATTTAACTAAACTGAATTAATTTTAGGTCAAAATGCACCAAGTGAACTACGAAGGAATAACAATATATTCTATTTCCTGCATTTCTGTTCAATACCTATTGTGACCGAAATGTAAATATTAAAGCGTGTGAAGTACAAAGAAAAAAATCAATTTGTTTTGTTCCCAATAACACGATAAAGCCAAAATAATATCAAATATTTTCTTTTATGTATAAGGTGAAATGTATTGATTTAAACGGTTTCATGAATGAAATTATAAACGAAATACTTTAAGAAAATAAGATTTGTCTCATTATGAATGAATTATTGCTTACAGTAAAAAACAAGTTAGAAATAAAATAGTTTCTTTGGAAGCGAATAGTATAGAGGTAGATTTCATTAGTGCTAGTATAAATGTACTAGTAAGCTATATATTCCAGTTGCCAATAGGTGTAGTATTTAATTTGTATTAATGTATTAGATTTAAGTTAGAACACGCATCTATTGCATGTTAAACAGTATTTGATGTATTATGATATTGGAAATAAAGTTGTAAGATCTATAATACAAATCATGGCATGCGAAACAAGAAGTCAGAATGATAGGTTTCAGACTTTTTTTTATCATTATTATTATTATTATTATTATTATTATTATTATTATTATTATTATTATTATTATTATTATTATTATTATTATTATTATTATTATTATTATTATTATTATTATTATTATTATTATTATTATTATTATTATCATTATCATTATCATTATCATTATCATTATTATTAGTAGTAGTAGTATTAGTATTAGTAGTATTAGTATTAGTAGTAGTAGTAGTATTAGTATTATTGGTATTATTGGTATTATTGGTATTATTGGTATTATTATTATTATTATTATTATTGGTATTATTGGTATTATTGGTATTATTATTATTATTATTATTGGTATTATTATTGGTATTATTATTGGTATTATTATTGGTATTATTATTGGTATTATTATTGGTATTATTATTGGTATTATTATTGGTATTATTATGATTATGATTATTATGATTATTATGATTATTATTATTATTATTATTATTATTATTATTATTATTATTATTATTATTATTATTATTATTATTATTATTATTATTATTATTATTATTATTATTATTATTATTATTATTATTATTATTATTATTATTATTATTATTATTATTATTATTATTATTACATTAATTATAAGTATAGAACTCTATTGCTAATATTTAATATCGCAAACCAAACATTCTTAGAGTAACATTACTTCAAGAAGTCGCGAAGTGAGAATTTCTTCGACTATTGCACTCATGGGTGAGTTGGTTGAAATCAATTAATCATGTGCATAACAATTTCAAATTTCAACCAATGACAGCCTTCTTTCGCGCAAAAAATATCACATTTCATTATCATCTCCTCTGAATTTCATTATCACCTCATGTGTTTTTGTTACGTTATAATCAGGTTAGAGAATCTAGCTGCGCTGTACTACCAGATGCGCAACAACTCACGTAATTTGACGTAATAGAGCCGCTATTCAAATATCAAATATGGCTGACTCTCGCTTCGGTGCTGAAATAGATGAAACAATTGAAGAGGGAAGGCACAGAATACAACATGAAATATGTTTGGAATCAGTTTGACTAATTTTGTATTGAACGGAATTATAAATTAACAGTAGATACTGCAACTTCTGACATTACCAACAGGTTAAAAACTTAGAGCATCAATATGATAATCGAGAGGCCGTACCAATGGACGCCGATGTATGTATTCATGCTACATATTTCTTTTAAGAGGTTAGTAATTACAACACAACATTTAAATAACATTTCATTGGCTATATCACTCTTTAATTCGTGGAATAGTCTTAATAAATGCACCTCGTGATAGTCAAATTCTCTAGATAAATTCTCTCGTTACTTTGTGACTCGAGAATTTATGGATAATTTGATAATCACTCGTGGCATTACTTATCAAAAACACATCGAGGTTCGTGTGCTTCAGACTCCTGGCTGTATAGTACCGACCAGTAAAGCTCAGAAAGAATGTTTAATCTCATCAGGTGATATTTTATTTTTCCTTTTCGATAGTGCACCTTCTTGTCTTACTGCACGGATCTGTCCTGTCACAGCACGAAGGCTGCAAACAAAAGATAATGGAGACTACTTCTTTGGCCTCATTTGGAAAACAATGGTGTCAGCAACAAACTAGGACCGATTTTGGATCAACAAATCCACCCATCTTCAGAAGAATAGGCAAATACAATGGTTTTTAGCCTAAGCTTTCCAAGCTGCTCATAAACCAGCATTATGGTTGGTGAGTTACATATTAGTATGCAGTGAAATTCACCTTTCAAGAATAGTGCATTTCTTAGTATGAATGAATAATTTATTTATGCTCATAAACAATACAATTTAACCTATTAAAATAAAAATGAGTAAAGAAAAACAAAACAATGTGCAAGTATGCATTATCTAATATATTCCTACCTCTTGGGGTGGGCTTATATCTAAAACTTTCCCTTATATTTAACATAACATTCCTTAATAAGAAACGGCCTCTTTTGACACATAAAACTCACATATGGTAAAGGTTTATATGCATACCTTCATATCTAAATACGGAAGAAGCATCTTTTAAAGCAGGAAAGTGCTTATTTCACGGTGTTTAAAAGTAGATAGCTATTAGGAAGCCTGTAATCCACTCAATCTCCCTTTTAAGACCCTTTATTAGATACTAAATAAATCGTAATTTCACCATAAAGTGCCTTAATTTATAATTCTATGTTAAATTAATAATTATTTTAATGCAAATAATATTTGCTTTAATTTTAATTTTTTTATTACCTATTCAAGTAGGTATTTTCAGATTATAACACTGAAGTTATTACTAATCATAGATAATTGTTTATCTTTGAATGTACTTATAACAATTTAAATTTTTATTGAAATGTGGCAAAGTTTACATTGCCTGAATGCAGTTTTTACTTGACCGCGCTGGAGTTTAACGTCTCACTAGATGAACTCAGGTTTTTTAACGAGAGTGTTAATCCTCCCCTCTTTTTTTTTTCTTTTTTTTTTTTTTAATTCCCTCACCCTCTTCCTTCTCATCCTGTATTCGAAGATACAACGGCGGAAATGCAAAAGACTACAGATCGTTTCAATCAATAATGATCAATTGCCAAAACAAGAACGGTTCCTTCCTTAAGATCACACTATCTATTAACCAAAGCAGTAATAAAAAATCTAATGTATTGCACTCACATGACTTTCTCTACTCTTGTAATAACAATTCTTACAAACTCTTATTCCTATATATCCTTCGTGTTAAGGTGAACATTTATACAAATTATCTTATTGCTTCCTTGTAGGTGCAAGGGGAATATTAGAATAAGGTAGGCTTTGTGCGATAAGTCTAATCTTTTAAAGATTTGAGATTCCGTTCTCTTTGTACGCTTAACATATAAAAAAAAATGAACAACGATGTTCCGTTTCACGAAACTTTTAAGTTTCCTGAAACTCGCACACATAACAAGGAATATCTCCGAAATGGTCCACCCTACAAGAAAATTTATTCGGACATAAACGGTGTATTTTAGCAAAATCTACGTTGTTTCTATAGTATGATTTGGTCTATCTCTAACGGTTTACCAGCTATGCAAAAGTCGTCAGGATAAATACGACTGCAGGGGCTATAGCCAGAAAATTCAAGATATACATTTCATTTGTCATAAAAATATCTCAAACATGTGACATTTTAATCAAAGTCGTTAGTCATTTTCAACAAAATCAAAATTTTAGAAAATTGTTCCATGTAAAGGGTAGTTTAGGGTGGAGCAGTCTTCTTCAAAATCTTCGTGTTGCATCCTTGAAAGACATTACACTTAAATACCAACTTTGGTTTTTAACTAACCTTTTGGTTTTGAGTTATGCTGTCCATAGACTGACTGACACACACACACACACACACACACACACACACACACACACACACACACACACACACACACACACAAACACACACACATACACACTCACACACAGAGGGAGGGAGAGAGATATATACACTGACCTTTTTCTAAAACTGCTTTTTTTTTTGGATTCAAGGGTCTCAAAATATATATTTCCGGTGAAATCTCGACATCGAATTTTTGGGTGAAATACAAAAAACATGTGCCATATATTATTGTTTTCTTAAACATACTTCCATTTTTATAAGCATCTACAAAGCTCTTCAGAATAGGTAGGAGTCTGTTGCAACCACGTCATAACAATTTATACTCCTTTTCTAACGTCTTAAAATGTCAGGTGATCCAGTTTTATGCATCTCTTAACTGATCATAAGAAGTTCATCTCTGCCAGTATGGAAACACTATTTAGAAATGTTACCAGAGCAGATCTTTTAATTAGATACTTTAATTCATTTCATCGTACTATCAGCATTATAATTTGATGTTTATAAGTAGCATAAAGAACAAGATCTATATAGTATTTCAATTTGATTTACAGTAACAAAATGTCAAAATCCATTACAGTAAACAAGTGGCGTTCATACTTCATCATATCTGGATAATGTTTTAATTGAGACAATTCCTTGCAACTTTAATTAAACGCATACAAAACTGTCCAAATGACATGACATAAAATAACGATAACAAAGTTGAGAAAAGAGTAAGATGCTTAACCAGGACTATGAAATATAATGTCAAACCTTTTTAAAATGAAAATAATACAAATAAAATAAATCCTTAAGAAACAGCAAGTTAGGTGATGAAGTTAAATTTTCCTTTACATTGTAAATATGCGTATCAGCATATCATTAGGTATTTTTCATTAACAAACTTAGTAAATAACCTTGGGCACAACTCCGAGGGAAAAAAATGCAAGAAGACAAGGTCTTATCATTTGACCATAGTACAACAATGGTATTAAATGACAGATCTGTCTTTTGAAGGCCGAAACCTGTCTCTGAAGTGTTTATTTGAAACTCTTGACCTTCTGAATGAGCCATCCCTGTGTTAGCATCGTTTCGCCCTCGACCTTCCGAAGGAGCAAAACATCCTTCTTTAGAAGAGGAAGTTTCTAGTCATTGTGCTAATGCAAAATAAATTCGTAGTTCTTCTAAGAAGCAAGAAACTGTTTCATGATGTAGCGGAATCAATCTGTGTAAACACTTTACGGACTAGTGCTTTCTACAGGAACCAATCCAACATTGTGTTATCTTAGTTTCTGCATTTGAAGTTCTGGAGCACCTCAAAATTATAATCAATATGCCACATGAATTTTAGTCTTCTCTACTGCTAACCTATAGTGGATAGAGGAATTATTACATTTCATTCAAAAAGCTGATGCCGAGATTTAACCGGATATGCCCATTGAGTTTTTCTGAAGATGAAAAGCATTTTAGAAAGAACATTCACGACCAATTGTGTAGTGAGAGAAAGAAAGAGAGAAAACAGCAGAAATCAAAATCTAAGGTCTGAAAGGTAACAACTTTAAATTTAAACCAACGAGCATCACGAAATTTTCCAAACTTAGATACTCTTTACATGTAAAAGTTTGGTATATTTTATTTTCTCATAAAGCTTCTACAGTGGTGCTAATTAAATATTGTAAATATTGGCACGAGGAGTAAGGCATATTTTGAATTTTGTTAGAATACATAGTGGTTTCTTTTTCCTTTTTTTTTTTTCTTTTTTTTTTTTTTTCTTCTTCTTCTTTTTGGGGAGAAGTTTTGGAAGTCATAAAAAACGTAGACGTTACTAAAACACCATATAAATGTTTTTATATAATTAGATAAGTTTGGAATATTTGTTATATATATATAATATTATATACTTCATGCCTCTATTAATGAGTTCATTATAAACAAAAGCAGACTTGAAATAGCTGACTATCCTTTTCGCATTTTTCATTTAACCACGGAGAAATAAAGGTAACTAAGCCCGTTTTTAATATAACAATATTTTCTAAAGAGACATTTCTAGTTTGTTATTGAAATAACTATAGAAATATTATGTTTATGATAAAGTATAGTAGTAAGAACTACCTGCAAAATGGCCAAGTGTTGAGAAAGCTTTGTGAGAGTGTCTGAATGATATAATATGGTTCTCAAATTTGGCTATAAGTGGTATTGTTTGGGAAAATTGATCTTTCAAAAATTAAATTTCTGGTAATGGTCGCAGAACCATCCTGTATGCTCCCAAACAGGCCTAAACCAGAGCCAATATAGCCTCTTTGAACAGAACTATCAAGATGCCTTTACACTTAAAATATTGTCAGTAATATCACTAGTGCCAAAAGACTTTTGGTGTCAAAATAATTAGGTATCACAACAAGCATTCGTCAATTTTACCTATAGAACTGGGAAAACCACAAAAACAAAACCCAAAGTCCAACGAGACTAGCGTGCGGGATCTTCTAATGCGAGCCTCAGAGATTATGGTGGAGTCATTTCGCTTGTTGTTTATTAAATTATATTGTAAACAAAATTATAAAATCCGTCCGTTTACTTTTCTGCTACTTTATTTTCTTTTAAAATGTTATCACAAATACGCAGTTTTCTTCGCGTCGTTAACACAATCTACAGTTCTTTGTGTTATCACAACTCACAATTTTTACTTCTCATGCCCTTTACCCAGTCCTTTTAGGGTCTTTCTTCACCTTCTCTGTATCTCATGCACTATGACTCACTCGACACTCGCTGAATCTTCTTTAAGACGCACGCGACGTAACACACACACAGCTGTCTCACACTCACTGACATACTGACCGACTCGTGTCCGTAACTCTAACTTCTCTGCTGTTCCCTCGCCTCCTTATATAGATGGAATGGCGTCACACGGACCTTTCTCGATCTCCCGAAACGTACCACCGATGACGCAACCATTTCTCGAAGGCTCTGGCTCTGGAGAAAACCCCTTTTGTATAGCCGCTTCGATGTTGTTGATCACGCACACACAAATACAGTGTGAGACAGCCTGACTTGAACTCCTTTGCCCGCTCGCCGGCCTGGCATGTAGTGTGAAGTAGTCTGGCCCCGCCCATTCTTTGTTGTGCGCCGAGTCCAGCGTAACAATATTTATATTTTATATTGTATATTAGTGTTTATTCGTTATTCTTCGTAACCAAGTGTTCAAATTTTACTTCTTAGGTCAAGTATATTCTATCTCCAATAAACAGAATTCTCTCTCTCTCTCTCTCTCTCTCTCTCTCTCTCTCTCTCTCTCTCTCTCTCTCTCTCTGTGTGTATGTGTGTGATGTGCGTGCGTGAGTGCGTGTGTGTGTGTGTGTGTGTTTTGTTTTATTTTATATCCAATTTTATCTGTTTTTAGTTGGTTAGAACACAGCTAATCTGTGTAATGTTGAATGTAAAAATTGTTTTGAAAGAACCGAATAAAAAATAAATTGCAACACATATCCTGGCTTAGGGAATCAGATATTAAGACCACGTATTGCAAATGCTACTTTACTGTATGTTAATATTAATATACATTGCTTAAATGACTTAAGTAATGCCCAAACCCACCATAATACAAAACTCGCTCCCCACCTCTGTAGCATGGTGGTAGCGTGTCTGCCTCACGTCCAAGAGGTAGCAAGTTCGAATCTTGCTTAGGGTGAGTTATCTGGATAAGGTTTTTTCCGAGGTTTCCGTTGTCCTGAGATGGGAAATGTCGGGTAACTTAAAGCTATATGGACCTCGGGCCCATATGTGCACCATTTCACCAAATTTATTCACTCACCATCCGATATGACACTACGTTGGATGACGTGAATAAATAAAGAAACTGGCTGCTGTAATATCAACAATAACACAATAAAGCCAAATGCCCCACGGTCCAACTTTTTGGTCCAAATTGTGTACAACAGAAGTGCATCGTGAGACATGGAGAGTTGGATACAACTTTGCTCCATTCAATTTCAATCCTATTTTTTGTATCCAACGCGATCGAGTTGCATCTAATTTTTTCATCCAACTTGCAAATAGCCAATCAACGTCAGTAACGAAATAACATGGCGGACTACGCATGCAACGCGCTCGTGGTTCGTGGGTATTTTAATACAAGTACAACGTTTAATGTTTTTGTAAGATCCATTAACGATTTTTCGTGACCATTAACATATGTTACTGAGTTGGTTATTACATAGCTATATTTCATGAATAATAAGAAATCTAGTTAACAGCATGTTTAAGTTTTATGTTGTGAAATGAGTTCAAATCTCCTGTCCATACATACTAAGATTAAACTACATTACAGCTGTTCCTTATCTCTTTCGCACTGTAATAGGTTGTTTCATATTTATGTCCTGGTGTGTATTTTTACCTTCAACACGATGTAAAAGACTGAGAAATAAATCCTCGTCAATACGTAGAAAATTGTAATAGTTTTTCGGGTCCTCTAACCTCAATTCGTTTTGTAGTAGACCCAATATAGCTCGACTCGTGTCTGGTTCTCTGCTTTGTAACCATGACAACGTCTATTACTTCTAATACATCTTTTCTTCCTACTGAGCACAACTGAGATTCGTGGAAGCATATCCCAAACCTATACCTAATATAGCAATCGCTAAATTATTTGCTTCCGCCATGTTTATTTTTCACGCTTGCTACGTGAAGTGTCATTTGTATGATCAAAGTGAATCATAGTGTGGCGGGCACTGTTCCTTTTGTGTGCAATTCCATTGGATACAAATAGTTTGGTCAAAAAAGTTGAACTTTGGGACATCGGCTTAACACGAATGATTCTGAACAAAAAAGAATCGTAGGTGAGCCTACGGAATAACAAGAGTAAACATTAGTGGTAGCCGTGTCCAATAACGGTGTAATAAGTGCTAAGTAACGTTATTAAAATAGTCATTTTGACGCTGAAATACATCAGATGCTCTGTCATGTAGACAATCAGATTCTCTTAGATCTCCATAACACAAACTAAGAGTCCTTGCATAATGTAACATACGGATGTTGTACCATTTCTGCAATTGCAGAAACCTCTCATATGCTGAAATGAGGGGTCAGTTTAAACTGGTCTATAACAAACATTTCCGTTGTTTCATCTCGAGCAGATTCATGCACGACGTGCCCGTTACATTAAATTTCCGGTTTCTGCAACCAGCATTTGGTTAAGTGCAATGTCGCTAGTGCATTGCACTTTCTTCTGGATACCTCGCATAAGACTTCCACCACATCTCTGAGTTCGAAAGTTCATACTTGCGTCTGCATTCTATTTTTACTCTGTCTACTACGTATAGTAAAGTAGAGGAAGTATTGTGTTCCACTCAAAAATTCGATGTCGAAATTTCACCGGAAATATATATTTCGAGCCCTCCTGAATAAAAAAAGCATTTTTACTTTCTCTACTGGTAAGTAGCGGAAGTATAGTATTCCACCCAAAAATTCGATGTCAAGATTTCACCGGAAACATGTTTTGAGACCCCCTGAATTTTCTTGAAAATGGCTTTAACGATTTTTATTAAAATGCCACATGTTTGAGATAGTTTTGTGAGAAATGAAATGTATATCTTAAATTTTCTGTTTATAGCCCATGAAGTCCTATTTACTCTGGATAGCTTTTGCATAACTGCTAAACCGTAAGAGACAGAGTAAATCTTAGTATACAAAAAATTTAGATCCTGCTAAAACGCACAATTTATATCTGAATAAAATTTTTTTAGAGTGAATCGTTTCGGAGATATCCCTTGTTATTTGTGAGTTTTGGAGAACTTATACTTCTGTTAAATACAACATCGTCATTCATTTTTTATATGTTAACCGTGCAAAGATACGGAATTTGAAAGCTTTAAAGAACTTGACTATCTCTCAAAGCCTACTGTATTCCCATATTCCCCTTGTACCAACAAGAAGATAAGCAGTAAGACAATTTCTGCGAATGTTTATCGGTACGAACATGAAGATATAGGAATAAGAGCTGGTAAGAGTTTGTAGTACAAGAGTAGAGAAAGTCATGTGAGTGCAACACATCAGATTTTTGTTGATATACTCTATTTTGAACACACTCGCTGGACTAAAGGCTCGCAGTAGCTTCCATGAATAAACTAGATACCTAAGCAGACATTTGGGAAAACGACAAATAACAATAAATATTCTAAGTAAAATGCATATTTTACAACTGGAGAAGAACAAAAAGTGTTAAAATAGTATATTATGTGACGAGAGTATAATGACAGCAGTTAAGATGCGATTTTCATAATATTCATCCCAGCATCTTAAGTGTCACTATACTCAAGTTTCATAGCACTATTCATGCTCGCATCATGTGTCAAAGTTTAAAACATTTATAAACTTCCTTACATTTACTTTTAAGGACTTCTCCACTCTTCAGCAGTTTCCCTGCATTTCCATTTGCCATTCTTTTCGTTTAAACAAGTCATCCTCCTCTAGGCATCGATCATTCATCATTTTATGAACTTTTACTCCCCAAGTTGCTCTTGGCCTACCCCACTTCCTTCTTCCAGGAGGTGACCATTCTAAAAATATCTTGGGCCACCTGCCCCTCTCCATTCTTCTAACGTGTCCATACCATTGAAGACCTTTCAATTATCTCCACCACTGTTTCCTCCATATCCATCATCTGTCTCATCTGTTAATAATTTCTCATTTATAAAATATTTTTAATATTCTGCGCTGCATTTTGTCACCGCTTTTGACAATTTAATTATGTATTTGTTATTCGAGTGTAGGAGAATCGATAGTTGCGCCTTTAACTGTGAAATTATTGATTTTACTGTCATGTTGGCCTTCACGCATGATACAGAGAATATATATGCTATAACATTTTAAAAATCAGACTTTCAGAAACTAGAAGTCAAATTGAATTTGTTTAGTTTTCTGATCTTGAAGTAGTTATTATTCGGTTGAACATGCGACAATCCACAATCGCTTTTAGCTACGCGAGAATGTGCGCAGACAGCAAAGTATTCATTGCTACATGTAGATCTTTTGATTGGTGAATAGCAATATTGTTATGAACAGGGTGCACCTTGATTGATGCACTCGTTTTTAATACATGTGGCACCGTGTGATTCCGATGATACATAGAATGAAGATGGAACACTGGTGGAATGATATGCGGGGAAACCGGAGAACCCGGAGGAAACCCGTTCCTGTGCCGCTTTGTCCATCACAAATCCCATAAGCCTGGGATCGAACCATGGCCGCTTTGGTGAGAAGCGAATGGTCTAACCACTCGGTGACGGCGCGATTGAAGAACATCCTCAACGTTCGGCTTATTGAAGACTGTGGATGTTAACAGTTTCATGCAAACAGCAACCAAAGCATCCTTGATTACAAAACCCCTGCTCTCTCGGCCGGTATTTTGTGGATATTACATACATTTCTGGGATAGTTGTGGAATAAAGCAGATTGCATTTCTCGTGAGGACCTCAATTAACACGAAGTGATGATGAAAACAGTGTGCAAGGCATTAATCGTTATCTTCCAGCTTTCTCTTAAATTCTTGCGCCTGTTATGCACGCAAGTATTCTTGCTTACTCGAGTAAATAGCGTTAAATAAGCCGTTTTACATCCTTTGCGCATAATTTATCTCGTATACTGACTTTTACATTTATAGTCTTTCTGTGTTGCTTTAAACAGCAACATGTTTGCTGGGCTTACAATAGTATAAAGCTGATGAAGTTTACATGCGTGAATCTAAAAATCTGACGTGTTGCACTCACATAACTTTCTCTACTCTTGTACTAACCATTCTTCCTATATCTTCGTCGTGTTACTCGAGACAAACAGTTGTACAAATTATCTTATTGTTTGTTTCCTTGTAGGTGCAAGGGCGATATTAGAAAACAGTAGGCTTTGAGCAATAGTCAGATCTCTTAAAGCTTTGAGATCCCGTTTTCTTTGCAGGTTAACATACAAAAAATGAATAACGATGTTCCATTGGACCAAAGTATTTTTTCCAAAATTCTGTGATATGACAAGGAATATCTCCGAAATGGTTCATTTTACACACAAAAAAAAACCACATAAATAGTGTGTTTTAGCCAGATCTACATTTTTATAGTAAGGCTTGTCAGTTATGCAAAAGTCATCCAGAGAGAACTACATGGGCTATAGCCAGAAAATTCAAGATATACATTCCATTTGTCATAAAATATCTTAAACATATGGCATTTTAATACATCTGGAATACAATACTTCCTCTACTTTTTGTAATAGAGAAAGTAAAAAAAATCGCAGTTTCGAAAGAGTAGTTTTTTCCTCTTAAGCTTCGATGCTGTCAATGTCCAACTTGCCTGTCCCAAATTGATATGGTTGGTTTTCCCGCAGGTTTTTTTTTTTTTTTTTTTTTTAAACTTTCTTTACTACTTATGGTAAGTAGGTGAAGTATTGTACTCCTGTTCTCCCAAAAATTTGATGTCGGGATTTCTCGGAAATATGTTTTGAGCCCTCTGAATCCAAAAAGCATTTTTAAAAAAAGATGCATGTAGTGTGTGTATCTGCCTGTGTACAGCATAACTCAAAAACGAACATTCGATTAAAAGCAAGGCTGATATTTATTGAAACCGTTGCATGCAGAACTAATTCAGCTGTACTGACACAATGAATGAACTTGGCATAACTAGAAGGCAGATAAGTGTGCAAAAAATAGCAGTTTAGTGCACATGGATTCTACGGTTGCTCTCTCGCAGGAACACAGCTGCAGGCGTCTGTTGATGCGCGTGTATATACGATGGCTGCGCGGTACTGGTTACGTCATTCATTCTCCGTGCCCAATTAACCTGTATCGCGTTTAACTCCACACGCTCCGCGCTCTATTCATAGACTGTGCACCTGGTTTGTTTTCTATTTTGACTATTGTTATTATTTCACTCTGCAATTTTCTTCGCTAAAAGTTAAAATGCATATAATACGAGCTCCAAAAACTTATGAAATAAATTCTAGAGCTATTATATTACCACAGATCTTCTAGTTTTTTATGTCCTTAAGGGACTTGTGAAATATCCTCGTCTAAACTTTACACAAAAAGTGAGAGTCTTAAACGAATATAATGCATTATCTGTTAAAATTTCTCTTTTACGTGAATTCTCTGAAAGCCTTAGTTGGTTTGATAATTACAACTAAATGATTTGTTGCATGTGCCGCTTATGTATCCACATTGCGGTCACGAGTATAGCGATAAATTCTCTGCGGTTGCCTTGGACTAATGCTTCCATTCACGACTTCAAATGCCACTGAAAGACATTCATCGGTAGTTGTTAGGAAAGTGAGATGTTTTTGTGCGTTTATTTAATTACTAACGACGCCTCTGTAACGAAGTCTTGATATACATCTTCACGGTAGCGTATCCGGACGCGAAAGTTCGTCCTAAGTAGGTTATGTGTACTCTGGCTAGATATACGTTTATATCTTCTAATGTATTGGGAGAAAAATTATATGCATTGGATTCACAAACCTTTCTTTGTGCGCTCTTCTATGGAAGATTATTTTCTTACCTATTTCTTTTACTAGAACTGAAATTGTATTACATACTTATACGTTTCGTTGCATATAAGAACAATACAGTAAACAAAAGTACTACAAAATGAATAAAAATTATATATAATTGGCCCATAATTTCTTAATTCAGGTTTGATATTCCAAATTTTTTAATTTATTAATAATTTTCAAACAATTGCAGCATTCGCTATTTGCAAATTATGCAACAAAAATAAATTAAAAATAAAATATATACCATATACAACTTTAAACAAGAACCATAATTAAGTTTAAATTATTAAAATTATTTTGTTGTTTAACGACGCTGTCAATTGCCAGGATCACATCAGCGTCGCCGGTGTGTCGGAATTTGGTCCCGCAGGAGTTCTTTTACATGCCAGTAAATCTACTGACATGGAACTGTCGTTTTTAAGCACACTTAAAAACTATCAGCCTAGGCCGGGCTTGAGCCCGCGACATTGGGATCAGTAAGCCAGCGTCTAACCAACTGAGCCACCCAGACCGACATAGACCAACATATATATAATTAAGTCCCATTACTATTAGAGCACTTAATAAAAATATATTATTTAACACTTACATGGCTAGTATTTATAATATAAAAATTATAAAATAAAAGTAAAAATAAAATATAATAAAAATATATACATACACATAGTAAATTTAAATAAAACCACAATTAAATTCCAGTACGTCTTTCACCTAGAATATCAACAGGTATAGCAAAACATATATTTTATTATTATTATTATTATTATTATTATTATTATTATTATTATTATTATTATTATTATTATTATTATTATTATTATTATTATTATTATTATTATTATTATTATTATTATTATTATTATTAATAATAATATTATTATTAATATTAATATTATTATTATTAATATTATTATTATTATTATTATTAATATTATTATTATTATTATTAATATTAATATTATTATTATTAATATTAATATTATTATTATTAATATTATTATTAATATTATTATTATTATTAATATTAATATTATTATATTATTAATATTATTATTATTAATATTATTATTATTAATATTATTATTATTAATATTATTATTAATATTATTATTATTAATATTATTATTAATATTATTAATAATAATATTATTATTAATAATATTATTATTAATATTATTATTATTATTACTCTTATATATAACTAATTTTCAGTGACTAGATCTACAATTATTAATTCTAACCTTTAACTTAGACTTTAACCGGCGGCAAGCTATATCTTCTAGCATCTAGGACAAATTATCTCCCTCCCCTCTAATTTTTAAATATAAAATAATACTAATTTTGCTACTAAATTAGTATTAGATACAAGAGTACAGTAAAGTATTTGAAACCAAGTGGCATGGCTCAGGGATAAGTATCTGTGGCTCGCATTTGGGAGGTCTTGCGTTCAATTCCCGTGACCGACCTTCCTGAGCTTCTTCTTGGGTTTTTTTGGGGGTTTCCCTGGATTACTAGGCGAATGCTGGGAAGTATAATTGCATCCCCCGAATTTCCTATCCTTATACTTCAGCTCACTTTTCCTTTCACTTCACTCGTCCTTTCACTTCACCTTTCATCCTGGTTGACTGTTTTATAGTTGTCTCGGCGAGAGCCTCGGAATGTGTTCCGGATCGGGAGCAGTCTCCGAGTCCCGGGCCCCCAAAAGAATGTGTTAGCCCCCCACCCCAAGGAGAGGAGTCGGTGTAGAGCTGACACCGGAGAATTTAAATCTGAAACTGTCACTGACACTACTCTCTGCTATCATGTTTCGTAAATCTGACCACCCTTAGTAACCTCTCACCCTTCCCCTCCTTCCCAGGTGGCGCCCCATCAGAGGCCCAGACAAAATCGATCTCGCATACGTCGAAATGCTAAATTCAACCTCCCAATCCTGTCATACCTATAGCTCAAAATATTTTAAGATTAAAACCAATAACAAAGAATGCCTCGGAAATGGTTAACGGCACAAAAAACGTATTTGAAGTAAAGTGTTTCTATAACGTAATCTGTGCATTCTGTACTGTTACGTTTAATAGTTATTCTAAAGTCATTCAGAATGAAGATGACTTCACAGGCAATTCCCATAGAATATTAGATACACAAACAACTTCTTAAAAATGTGGTATTGGATTAAAAGTCGTTACAGCTAGATAAGGAAAAATGTTTCCAGCTAAAGGCTAGTATAGGGCAGGGGAACTAGTATAGAAAGTATACTGCGACTCACATAGATCTATCGTGGGTATCGCCCCAAGGAGAAAGGAATAAAGTGAAATAATTCAGGAGGCTACAGTTCACATGCAGACAGACCACATAGAGACGCGAAAGTCACGGCACTAGACCTAAGGAACTGTCTCACTGCTGAAGTTACCTAGATAAGGTAATGAACGATCCTTCCACGAAGCACCTCTCTAGTGTCCACGGAGATTACTTTCCTTTGAACAAGTATCCAACACAACCATACGTCCCGAATCTTAGACGCACCTGAAATATGGGAATGAAAGGGAATTATGTAAATGGAAGTCATGATAATTGAGAAACCACCCTAATATTCGCCTACCGATCAGGGAAGCCATGAAAAACACAAAGTCAGAGTCAATGTCAAATAGTGTAGGTCTCGGAGAGAAGCCTATGTAGATGATGTACATGATATTAAAGAAGCGGTTTAGTGCTTGGAAAGGCAACAAATTAATTGTTGAGAATATTTCCAATGTATGATGAAGGGAAAGCTTGGAGGCAATTGTGGGTGAGTGCTTAGAAACAGAATTATTAGAAAAGCAATTCTTGTAATAAGCAGAAAAAACTTTGTGTTCCATTCAAAAATTCGATACGAAAATTTCACTAGAAATATACTATTTGGGACCTCCTAGTTTCAAGAAAGCCAGTAGTAAGGCTGGTCTTGTGTCTGTTTATAAACAGCATGACTCAAAAACGAAAAGTTGATTAAATATCAAATACAGTACATAAGTTTGGCATATTTCAAGAATGCGACATGAAAATATTCATGTAAAACTCCCCATCGCAAATAGGCTCTTATAAGGAAAAAAATGTTGTAATGTGTTATTTTATCAAAAGTGCTTGTGATGATTTTGATGAAAATACCACATATTAAATCATTTGCATGACAAAAGTGTATACATTGAATATCTTGTGAAGTACGCTTTATTCTGCATACCTTTTGTATTCGTAAATCGTACAAGATAGACAAAATCTTGCTATACAAAAAAGTAGATATCGTTAAGGCATGCAATTTATAAGTAATTGTAAGCTTTCACGGCCGGAGTTAGAATAATGAATAGTGGATTCTTCCGGGCTGACAAGTCGTGGTCTGTTGGCATTTTGATGTCCAGACGTTTCGTCCACATCTGCGGTGAACATCATCAGTGGCGTGGTCTCAATCTTCTTAGCGAAGGTTTAGTCATAACTGATTCGTTGGCGGTGACCGTTGGAAATGCAGCTTAAAACAAAACTCTGTAAATGTGTTATGAAAATGTATCTCGTTTAACAAAACATAGGCTTTGTAAGAGTAAGTTGTAGAGGAATGAGCAGAGAAATTTGTGTGAACACAATACACAGGATTTCTTTTCCTTGCATGTAGTATAAGTCAAGAAGAGTTAGCTTAGAGTAGGACATGAATGCTGACATGTCGGTTTTAGAAGTCACAGAATGCAATCAAATGGTCTGGTGTGACCAGCAAGTGTACATTAGAGTTAATATTAGAATGGACTCTTAGCAGAAGGCAAGGATGAGGACAATCTCAGAATATATTGAGTGATACACATGAGAGAAGTGTTTGAAATACTTGGATGGAAATGGTAAAGCTATGATGCGAACAAAAGAAAAGTACAAACACAAACTTTTAGCATGTAACACTGAATAATTTCACAAAATTAGATTACTTAAAACGTTTAACTAAATATTTTTTATACTTCGCTCTTCAGGTGGTATTTTAATGCTCAAAGCGAAGCTAAGGGTATTTTGGCACTAACAGGCCATTTTGCACAGTGTTTCACGCTGTCTTCTTCCTTTCGCTTTTATTTTGACCCAGATAGCAACAAATACGTATTAGCTCGTGTTAAGTGTTTATCTTTAGTCATGCTAAACCTCTCTAAGAGCTCACCCACTCAACTCCTTGGCCATTCACGTCATAGTTGTTCTCCTTCTGACGCACAGGTGAGTGAAACATCACATTTGTTGCAAATAAAACTACGAAGAGGCTGCCTTTGTGACACTTTGTTTTGGTGTTCAGCCTCTGACCAACTACTCCACAGGTCCCGGATTCGAGTTCCATCTGGAAGATGGATTATTCCCTATCCTTCCTAGTTTGGAAATATGAAGAGAGCTTGAAGGTGTATGTTGAGTGTGAATTTAAAGCTTAAAGATTGATCCAAACAAAGTGAATACCATTGCTATGAACAATTACTTGTTCCAAAAATAAAGCCACTGATATGACATAGAACGTCATTCCCATGATGTGTGGCACTTTGTACAAATTGTTCACCAGTTCATTGTCCCTGGGAGGAATGCAGCCAGGCAGTATATCAGTAAACAATTTCAGATAAACAGTGCTGTTGCAGTCGTGCTTGTGGTCGCGCTTGTGATAGTAGTACCAACCTTGGAATGTCTATTCACGCTAGATCAAAGCAAAGAAGCGGAACTTTAAACATTATTTTCAGTTCATGCAATATATTTAGCTTATAGAACACAAACGATATTTTCAACTATTCCGTCTTTCTTCCACTAATCATTTTCTACCTTTTCTATATATTTTCAAAAACGCTGCCAGCCTGTTTCGGTCACAAATGATATATCTTCTAGCGTTATATCGTACGATTCCTGTAAGGATACATTTAAGGGTCTGTTACATTTCTCTAACTATTCTTTTTACCTTAACCCAAGCTAGCAGTGTTGCCAACTTAGCCTTTTTATGGCTAGATCTGGCCTTTTTGAGAACCTATCTAGCTATAAATTTTCCAAAAAGCTACAAGTAGTTTTCCTGGCCTTTTTTCTAAGCTTCATTAGCCTTTTCTAGCCTTTTTTCATTTTTTACTTATCTACTGGTACCTTTAAAATAATACGGAATTTAATCTCGCTACTGCAGCTATTGCACGTAATGATATAATCCTTTTGGTGACTTTCCGAATCTTTTGAATCTGGGAGTGTGGATTCCATCAAGTTGTGAGATTCTTTGGCACTTTCTAGAAAAAGGTCCGTGTGTGTATCTCGAGCCTGTGGACAACATAACTCAAGAACGAAAAGTTCGTTAAAAACCAAAGTAGGTATTTGAGTTTAATGTCTTTCAAGGATGCGACACGAAGATTTTGAAGAAAATTGTTCCACCCGAAACTACCCTTTACATGGAAAATTTTGATTTTCTTGAAAATAGCTCTAACGATGTTGATTAAAATGCCATAGGTTTGAAATATCTTTATGACAAATGAAATGTATATGTTGAATTTTCTGGCTATAACCTCTGTACTCCTATTTACTCTGGATGGCTTTTGCATAACTGGTAAACCGTTAGAAATAGACCAAATCTTACTATGAATAGCTGTCGACGGGCCCTTAAATCCTACTCACTCACTCACTCACTCACTCACTCACTCACTTACTCTTACTATGAAAAACTGTAGATCTTTTTAAAATACACAATTTATGTCTGACTAATTTTTTTATAGAGTTAACCATTTCGGAGATATGCCTTGTTATTTGTATTTCTGTCAAATGGAACATCGTTATTCAACTTGTTATATTAACCCTGCAAAGAGAAGGGAATTTGAAAGCTTTAAAAGATTTGACAATCGCACAAAGCCTACTGTATTCTAACATTCCTCTTGCGCCTACAAGGAAATAAGCAATAAGATAATTTGTACAAATGTTTATATCTCAACTAACACGAAGAAGAAAGAGTTTGTAGGAATGGTTAGTACAAAAGTAGAGAAAGTCATGTGAGTACAACACATCAGATTTGTCATGCGAAGTTCCAGACGAAATATTCAAGCTTGTTGATACAAATGCTGCATACATGCAAGAACCTAAGGGAGATCGCAGCTGCAGTAGTAGAAATGAGGCAGAAGGGGATGACGAAGACCACGCTTATTTTTGCTAGGTGATCCATGCGTATTTTTTTAATAATGTAGTTTTCTAATGTTTATATAGGTATTAAAATATAATCTAGCCTTTTCTAGCCTTTTTGGCAAGCCGATTTAGCTTGTTTTATTGAATTACAGTTGGCAACACTACAAGCTAGTTCTATGGCGTTGAGATCAGACGTGTATGGGGACAAGCAAATGAAAGTATGGTCCAATGAAACCCAAAATGTGTCCGGTTTAGAAATATCTTTAGGTTTATTTGTTTCAGTCATCCTGTAAAGATGTTTGACACATAGAACTGTCACTCTGAAACCTTTTGTTCTGCAACCACAATATCATAACAGACTTCATAACACTCCTAAGCGGGGATATATCCACTTCTACACTCCTTTTTTTCTGTAGTTCCAAGATAACACTAGTGACTCCTCCAGTTCTTAACTAAAATTAGGAGATATTAGCGAACAAACATACCGGGAATAACATTGGAGGTAAGCTGGCAACCCAACCAACAACAATGTGGTCTGCGAAGTTTACAAAACTCGGGTTGCACTATGGTGGAGTATCCCTCCTGTCCCCGTCAGTCCTCTAAGACCATGATCTGGTGAACAGACAGTATATTGTCTTCAATAACTCCATCGTTGATGAATTTTTTACTGATTGCCTCAGATGAGCATGACATCTTTCTGAGGTCATACATATGTGGATGTGAGAATAGATAACCCCTGTTAAATTGGCTGATACAAATTTTATGGAGCATAATATATGAGCTATTTCAATCGAGCGACCAGCTGTTTGACAAGAAGAATTGAACTGTTTCTAAAGCTTAGCATTAGAAACTACAACCTCTGAAGTAACACAACTGTATCGATAACTGAGAAAAGTAAGTTGCCGTGAATCGCTGAAATGCTAAACGGCGAATCCCCTTTTGGCTGCCGACAAGTTTGTAATAAACCGAGGGGGACCTGCATTTTCCTGCAAATCTCCGATTTCTGAATGTGCTGAGTTGTAATTATCCTAGCCTTAGGCTAACGGGTTTCTTGTTGACTGAAATTACCTTAGTTACTCTGACATCTAATTGCTTTGCGTCAACACGTAACTTGCCTAGCTAATGTATTCTTATCCACTAGCAGAATTGTAATTCGCGCTTTTTATTTTATGCATTTAATTTCATATACGGAAATTTAGTGTCATTATTTATCTATCTTCCTATTATCTCTTTACAACATGATTAATCTTACAGGTTAATAATTCCGACATCCTTACTTAGATATTAATGGAACAAAAATATCTGCAAAGCTGTTAATGACGCACATGTGATACCTAGGAAGGGAGCAGTCAAAACTGACGTAATTTATTGTAAAGTAGGATACAGAGCTTGAGATACAATTGGAAATTTCAAATCCTTGAAACAGAAAAAATGGATTCTGTAGCCCGTAGGATCGTAAAATTACTAATGAAATGTCTTGTGTGCTCCATTCATGTGGCTTTCTCCACTCACTTTTTCACAAATTACTTTTTGGAAAGAGTTATTCTTGTATCTATCTTTCTCTTAATCCATATAAACTTATATTACACATTTCGCTACAGGTATAAGAAGAAGAACTTGACTAAAGAGATACCCGGATTTTTAAAAAGCGGATCGCCTTATAATAACTTTAAAATAGCATATTGTTTGCATAACCATGAAAAAAAACAATGATCTCTCACCTAAAAAGATTAGAGGACAGAGTTTACTAGGGTACCCCAAAAAACAACTGTGATATTTTTTCCCCATTATGGTACGGTCTGGTGACATTCCATCTGTTAGGTTGCATTAGTACCACCAACTGTTCGTAAAATATAACTATGGTAAAGCTACGGCCATAGTTGGTGTTATTTCATCCGTTATGTTGCCACGGAACTCCTTTTTGAACCCGTTGCAGAGAAGCCACTCGATAGAATTTAAAACAAGATTATATTTAGACGCCGTATTAATTTACTTATTTATTAATCTGTGAACGCTACTGTGTTGCTCATGTTGGCATGATTTTGTCTTGAATTGTTTAAAAGCATTACATGCAGTTATAGTTACTGTTGTTATTTTTAAGCTCGCAACATAGTAGTGCATATATTTAGCGTTCGGAAGTGATTTTATCTAAAAGTATTACTGCAGAACAAGATTTGCCGAAACTGAATAGGTTCATCATGTGTTGTGTGGTAACGATGTTCAGATATTACCTATTATCCTTTAAAAGCATATTACTTTAACCCTGGGAAATTTGAGGTTAGAAATAATGCTTTTACTATATATGTTAACAGTACTGCTTTTTGGCGGAATTTCGTCTGAAGTTTCAGGTAATGCCAGCCATATTGGATTCTTGGAAACTGCCAGTAATCTGTTTTATCTAAAATAAGCAGGCTTCAGCTCCGGTTATGCTGAATATGAAGTAGAAATGGCTACAGTAAAGTACATAGCTCTCAACCTAACATCGTTTGCAACCGGCGCCGAAGCCTAGTAGCAAGTATTTGAAAATCCAAACGAGTAACAAAGAATGTCGTCCTGCGTAGTTTTAGGTGCAACATGGTTCTCTTCTGGTTTTCGAGGTCGCGCGTGCAAATCCGGCGAAGGGTGATGGATTTCTCCAGATGTAAGGACCCACAGCATGGTTCCTTCGTCAGGGAAATAAAGCTGGTGGTCCTTGTCGTAGGTTTATGGCTCGTAAGAACTTAAAACCTGATAAAGAGACAGGTTACTCTGACATCTAATTGCTTTGCGTCAACACGTAACTTGCCTGGCTAATGTATCAGAAATGTTTAACGCCACAAACAACTGTATTTGAGATAGATTGCGTACTTCACCGAGATCTAATTTTTTTTTTTTTTTTTTTTTTTTTTATTTATTTAGAGTCGCTTTAACAATTAAGTCATATCGCGACTATTCTATGGAATACAGCGGTATACAATAAATTTAGTACAATTATTTTACCAAAAACATGAGAATACAATCAAATCAGTACAACAAGTATCTTTCATATTATATTTTCGCATGCAAGCCCGTACCTTTGAGAAATGATAACACCCTTCTGCAGTTGGATGGCGTGTTCAGAGTGATGGATAAGTCTCCAGTGATGTGATGAAGCTGTCGTTGTGTAGCGTATTGCTTACATTCTGTGAGGAGATGTTTTACTGTGAGGCGGGTGTTGCAGACTTCACATTGTGGTGGCTGGCCTTTGCTGAGGAGGTATGAGTGGGTTAACCTTGTATGACCAATGCGGAGACGTGAGATAATCACCTGCTCTTTCCTGCTAAGAGAATAGACAGGGGAAGAATTGGTGTCTCCTTTCCTTACCATGTGTAGCAGATCTAATTTTGTGTGCAGAAAGATTTTGTCCTTCTCTTATAGATTACCAATTTGTACAAAATGTCTTCATAATTAAGTAAAATTCGTAAAATAAATTAAACATACACATTTTATTATTAATGTAAATATCTTTAGAAATAGACATTAATGTAAATATCTTTAAAATATATGGTATTTGGATAAAAAAAAAAAAAAAAATCCCAAGAGTTATTCTTGAAAAAAAAAAAAAAAAAAAAAAAAAAAAAATTCGAAAAGGACAGAAGATAGGGTTAGGGTGATTTTCTTCATATCGCATCCTTGGAAATGACTGAATTTAAACATACTTTCTGCTCTACGTAGGGGAAGTATTATATTCGACCCGAAAATTCGATGTGGAGATTTCACCGGAAATATAGGTTTTGAGGGCCCCTCAATCCAATAAAAGCATTTCCAGAAAGAAGTCCACATGTGTATGTGTGTGTCTGTCTATAAACAGTATAGTTCAAAAGCGAAAAGCCGGTTTAAAACCAAATTTGATATTTAACTTTAATATATTATCAGATTTGTATGTTTTTAAATACGCTGTTTACTGACACTAACACATGCGCACGAACAATTTTTTAACACACTTTTGTTTCTGTGTTAGGGAACCTAAAAGCGACATTTACTTAGAATCAAAATACTAAGTTACTCAATTTTTGACTTTGAGCTTAAAATATAAATTCGCAAGAGATTTAAATTGATAGTAATTCACTTGGGCTGTCAATCCGTTCCACTAGTAGCCATTCTGTATGTGTATCTGACATTGTCTGGGTTAACTAAACTGCTTGTTACCATGGTTTGGTTTCATAGGAAAACATACAGCCCGCCACTGTTTACTTTCACCCTCACCTCTTGCCATAACTGCTCTCAGATTCTTGTGTTGGAAACTTCCGGGCAACTTTGACATAACCAGTTCTACATGCTTGAAGCAAGCGTTCCAATAATATTAATCATAATATGACCATTACAATGCTCAAATTTAGCCTTGAGAGTGCTGTATTGGTGTAACATTGAACTGTATCAAGTGGCAGATAGTAAATATATTACGCGGGTTTGATTTAAATGAACTTATCGATTTAAACCATAAGTAAATCATGTTCAGTAATGTTCTGACATTGAAATTAATACCAACGAAAAAGAAAAAGCGAGACAAAAATTCAAATTGTGCTTTAAAATTGAGTTAAACTCAGTATATCTCACAACGATCGTTTCGGCACTCCTCTGTGTCATCATCAGGCAAAGTGACTTCGTACACACCTATGTACAAGGTCAGGACACCACTGCCATAAATGGACGAGTTAACATCATTACTAGCTCACCTCTGGAGTACGGGCTAGCATGCCTGTTTCACATCCAGAAGGTGTAGAGCTCAAATACCGGGGTAAAGTTATCCGCGGTTTCCGTCCTGAAATATGAATGTCAGGTGACTCCAACTTCTATTGAGCATCATATCATCCATTTCATTCATCGTCCGATACGATCTAACTGCTTAAAGGACATTAAACCTACACAAAAAGAAAGCTGACATTTGTTCCGAAGGCAAAAGCCCCGATATGACGTCAGACGTTAAAGGCTAACGAGACAAAACAACTGAAAACAAGTGTAGCGGCTGCCTCATGTGCTTTTTTTGCTGAATATACTGACTGGAAGGGAAGTCATTACATTCCTTCATAGAAGCATTACTAACAAAAAAGAACTCTAATGGTATTTTGTTCTTTGATCAGCCGATTTTGAAAAAATTAATGTTTTTCGATCCAAATTGGATGCGTAATTGCACAAGAATCAATGTACAGTTTGTAACTCGTAAGATGCATAGAGTAACTTATTTCTGACATGCCTTCGGTAGTAATTATGCGACATCACACAGGGTTTCAAAATAATTTATCACTTAAAAGACGTGAAGGAATACTTCGAGCAGCTCTTTCAGACGTGAACTAAATCGACAATGTTGCATTGAGGTTGGTCAGGGAATTGACCTGGTTTGTGAATGTAAACAGGTCGGGCGCTTTCGCTTTCCTGTAATGTTTTGGGAGCTAACGCTTGTGATTGGCCTACACTCACACAGTAAACACAGAAGGACAAAGCAGGGTATGTGCTTGTTCTCAAGACGCACCGTTACGCTGCTTGTTTATGTACTGACCTAGGGAAAGTGACACCAACACAATCTGCAGTGTTGCCAGCTTATTTTTGACAAAACTAAAATATCTCCGTAGGAAATGGTCAGAGACAAAAACGTAAGATACAAAATATGTTCCAAATACCGAGATCTACCACTGGTTTAAAGTAAAGTAAATATTTTCCCTTCCATCCGGTATGAATGAACGCTACCTAGGAAAACAATGCAATTATTTACGCTGGAGTTTACATAATGTTCGTGTAAAATTATACTAGTTCGTTCTGCTATATTTTATTAAGAATAACTTGTGGATTGCTGAATGAGATATTTTTTTAATTGATTAATACAAGTAACAAAGGAAATTAAGTGCATGTAGCATAAACCACAAAGAAATTTGTTTCTTGTTTATGAGTTATACCTAAGCAATAAGCTGCAGGTCCATAACTCGAACACATTTAGTTGAAGGATAGTCCAGTATTGCTGTTCTGTAGCGATTGGCTGTTCATAATATTTCGGAATTATCTGCCATGGTTTGCTGATGTTCCTCTAGTTTCCAGTCTCTTGAGAAAAACATATGTTCAAGATGGTTTCTGGTTGCCTTAAACATTATAAATACGTGTCAGACTTTAGACTGAAAATTTGATTACACTTAATTACTGGGACGTACTAGGCTTTGAGTGTCTTTTAGCTTTCTGGGCTTAATTTTCAAAGTAAATCAGCCAACATGAGCTAGCTTCATGAAAGCATACGTAAGAACGAAATGATACACGCAATAAATTACCTATTTAAGGGGAAATATAAGATGTTATCGTGTCTCGATTTTCTCACCCAAATTTTCCTTTTAGTTATGCCCTTACAGCGTTAAAAGTTGCCATGAGTAAATGTGTCTACAATTGAAAACCTTAATAATAATAATAATAATAATAATAATAATAATAATAATAATAATAATAATAATAATAATAATAATAATAATAATAATAATAATAATAATAATAATAATAATAATAATAATAATAATAATAATAATAATAATAATAATAATAATAATAATAATAATAATAATAATAATAATAATAATAATAATAATAATAATAATAATAATAATAATATAATAATAATAATAATAAATAATTAATAATTAATAATTAATAATTAATAATTAATAATTAATAATAATAAATAATTAATAAATAATTAATAATTAATAATTAATAATTAATAATTAATAATTAATAATAATAAATAATTAATAATTAATAATAATAATCTTCATCATCATCATAAGAAAGTCAGGATATCATCCTTAGAGCACAGAATACTTAATTTTCTAGCCACTGTAGCTATTAATGCTACAAGATCACTTTGTGTATGGCAGGAAATTTATGAGATGTCTGCTAAATTACACGAAAGCTCAAAGAGGCCTTCGCAGTTTATTCTTTCTTTACATTAATTATAAGCAATTGCATTTCCTTGGGCGTCAACTCGGCATTCATTCCTTCACTCAGAGTAATTCGTCCCACCATGTTGCACTGCTGACACTTTCTACCCTGAAATAGACCAAATGGATGAAAGGATGAATGAAATTATTAGTGAAGTGAAATTGAGGGAGAGGAAATTTGGGGGATGAAGGTTAGTTACCCCATTCACCTGGCGACACGGGAAAACCCCCGAGAAGGTCCGTGGGTCAGGTAGGTCGGTCGCGGGAAATGAACACACGAGCTCCCGAATGCGAGCCTCACACGTTACCGCGGAGCCACCTCGCTCGGTATATGCATACGCAATGTATATATGCTTGACAGCATAAACTTGACAGTGCAAATCATGCGGTAACCAATCATGTTATCTTCAGTTCTCTTATTTTCCACTCGGTTATTTATTTTAAGTACTATTCATTAAAATTATTGCATAAAGTGTAAGATTTCTGTCAGCACGCGCACTACAATTTGGATTGCCCGCCCTTCCTTCCAGTTTCACACCAGCATGCATAAAAGTTGGTTATATTGCCTTTATTCCTTCACTGTCCAGATAGTAGTATGCTCACGATTCTGTTTTCTTAGAAAAGCAAAGATTTAGCGTTTGTTATCTGCGTCTGTATTGTGAGTCGTCTATTTATTGTAATCTTTCTGGATATTTATTTGTTATTTTCCAGCCTAGAGGTTCTATACTTATACACATAAAGATAGGTATATGCATAAATTTCCATTTTTGTTTTCATGTTATTACAGGTATGTGGACCTCCTAGACACTCTCTTTATTAACGTCACTGATCCATGTTGAGCATAAATCGTTCCTTGTTAGTCACTTAATCAATAGCTGAAGTCACATGACAGCATATCTCCATCATAGACTTGTTTTGATAAAATAGCAGTACCAGCAGCAACGTGCCAGAAATAACAAAGATAAAGTACCCAGCATTGCTGACCTTTTTTATTTGGAGGCGAAGCGTCACGCTCAACAATAAATTACTCCGACACCGATAGCTCCTGTTAGATTGAAGAAGATGGATAGAAAGTGCAAAGGAAAGAAAGTCTTTTGAAGTGTTTACTGCAAGTTGTAATGCGTTTTAACGTAGAAATTAACCGGAAAGTGTTCAGTCGCAGTGTAAACTTAATGACCAAGGTTGTTACAGCAACCGTGGGGAAAATCCACTGTTTTCGCTGCGTTACTCATGATGATATTGGAAGTTTTTCAAAATGATGCTCATGGTGTACTTAGGATAACTTTTAGTTACTTGCTATGGGTATAGACCACGTTTTGGCCATTGTGTGGAATTACTACCTGTATTGGAAGAATAAGCAAATGAATAACGATAGCAAGGCTTCGTTTTCGACACATGTATTTTTTGTTTTACTCAATCATACCCTTTTAATTTCCCTATCATCTACCTATAGTAGATAACAGGGAATATTATGCTCCTCACAAATATCCCATGCCAAGATTTCATAAAAAATCTTATGTATTGCACTCACATGACTTTGTCTACTCTTGTACAAAGTCTTATTCCTATATGTTCTTCGTGTCAGTTGAGACAAACATTTGCAGAAATTATCTTATTGTTTATTTCCTTGTAGGTTCAAGAAGAATATGGGAATACACCTGTCCTTTAATGAACATTGAGTTGTCCAATTGGATGAAGGCTAGTCCTTTAATGAAACTTTGAACTTACGGAGGTCCATTAAAGGATCGCTATCAGACTTATAATTATTAAATATGGGTATGGTCGAGCATAAGTAATATTTTGCAGTCTCGTAGAGTTAATAATTTACATTTTTATCGGTTTTGTATCTTTTAGCTTCCTAAAACGTAAAGCATGTATCATCATTTTGTAAAATATACATTAATTTGTATGTAGTTCCTTCATCACTTGGTGCACTTTCCTATTTCTACTGTTGGCTTCAGAATGTTAAAATGTCCAATAAACACAATCATACTGATCAGGAGACATTTCTTTGTAAGCTGCTTAGACACTTCATACAGTAGGGTATTTAAAATGATCGTTCATTGTTCAGTCCATAAAATTAATTTAATGTAGTAGGGTGCATAAGTATGTTATGTGAACAATAGCAGCATAATAACCTACTTAGTAAGATATTAAATGCATTCCTTGTAAAGAAGTTACTGAAATAATGTCAGAGTAGAGAGAAGTTTTGTGTTGATCACGTTTCTGTGATGAAATGTAATATTCTTTAGACAGTATGAGCCAGGTTACTCTCAAAGTCATTTCTTGCAAGATCACTTGCATGGTTAGGTCATCCACCTTGCACTTTCAGCCGCAGTCAGTTGTGCTGACATATTGCTGACGAATTATTGGCTAAGCTTCTTCGTAAGCGAGGTTCACTATTTAAACCCCGAATTCTGAACAAGTAGGGGATCTGTTTTCCATGTGCTACACGAACCTGCGTCGCTGTGATGTCTCAAGGGTCAGCAGGGCAGTGTCATGAGTCTTTCAGGGCATCATCCCTAACCTGGACGTGTGTCTTATATCGGCTCGAGGTAACCAACACTATTTTTTCCTAGAACGGCTTGCTTGCCATTGTTATCTCTTATCCTATTTAATTATATTAAAAGCCTATTTTTGTAACCTGCTTTGGTACTATGAGTTGTTCAACCTATCCCTAACTACCCAGCTAAGGTCCCATGCTATAGTGGACGCAGTTTATCGGCAGTTCCCAAGACATTACACTAAACAGCAGACGAAAGTATCCTAAAAAGCAGTACTGCCAACGTACATAATAAAGGCATTTCTAACCTCAAATATCACAGGGTTAAAGTATCACGCTTTCAAACGATAATAATGCTTGAACATCGTTACCACACAACAAAGAAAGTACCCACCTTCAGCAAATCTTATTCTGCAATAACACTTTTGCATAAAATCACTTCCTAACATTAAATATCATAATACACTACTGTGTAGCGAACACAAAAATAACAACAGTAACTATAATTGCATATACATACTGCTCTAAAATAATTCGAGACAAAATTACGCAAACACGAGCAGTACATCCATAGATTAATTAATTAATTAATTAATTAATTAATTAATACGGCATCTAAAGAGAATCTTGTTTTAAAATCTATCGGTTGGGTTCTCTGCAACGTGTTCATAAACAAGGGCTTCTGTGGCAACTTAACAGATGCAAAAACACCAGCGATGGCCGTAGCTTTACCATGGTTATATGTTACGAACAGTTGGCGGTACTAATTCAACCTAACGGATGGAATATCACCAAATATAACCAGACTACACTATATTGTGAACAAAAGCCCAAGGTTGTTTTTTGGGGTATCTCAATAAGCTGGCACACTATGCGTCCTATGACACACACTTCCAAGGCAGGGCATGACAATATGATACCTTTCAGTTATATGAATTTGCATGTTTATAGCTCCGAATTGCAATTACAAAGTTCCCTGATAGTGAAGCTTACTCATCCTTATTACGTTTGGTATTGCATCCCAATGTTTGCTCAAGGTAGTGTACTCAAGGCATAGTTTAATTGTACTTGGAATATTTTTCTTTGACAATGCACAATACATGTTTAATCTTGCAGCCCAAATATATCCAAAGTAATATTCAAACTGTTTGAATCAATCCAATAATGAAACAATCGTAATAATCAGCTGTATTTTTCTCAGGGTATGATCTTCAGGCCTGTTTAACATAAAAATGTTCCCAACGTAAGCTTTTAGAGTTATTCTTCACCACAAAAATACATTTTATAGAGTCAAACGATTATTATTTGTTGTTTCTTTCGCTTGCAAACTGCACATATATACAAAATTATTCAATAATAACAAAGAAATACTTAAATAATGTCAGAAGTTCAGAATAACCATTTTCATGCCTGTCAGTATTGAAATAGCAAAATCCACTTATTATTACTAGACGGGACTTGTTTCTTCTTTTAGACATTTTAGAGATTCTGATGCATAGGTCTTGACTGACCAGCTAATCTTCCAGTTTTATTTTTTGTTTACCCCACTATGCTTTAGAAGGCCATTGTACTTTAGCAACGTAAGTCTATGATATCTAAGACTGTCTAAATATACGTGATTTTTTATAACGACATGTTACTATAATAAATTTTAACTATTTTTCCTACGCACTAATCTATAATTAGTTTCTAATAAAGTAACTAATTATTATGATCATGAACAAGTTCGTTTTAGGTCGTGTGGCCTGTAACAATAAATCTAACGAAGATGGTCTTCGTCTTTCCACCGTTATTTTGGTCTTCCTTGGTCCCTGTGACCAGTTAGAGCATACTGCTATGCCAATTTTGGGGTTCTATTTCTTTTCATTCCCATTAAATGATTTTCCATTCTCGTTAGTATTTTTCAATCTCCTCAGTCAGACTTGGTACTCCAAGGTATTCTCGGATGTTCGTATTCCTTTGGTGACCCAATCTAGTAACTCCTAACAGTGATCGCAAGAAACGCATTTGGGCTACTTCAAGTTTATGTGAATTTCTGTTATTTAAAATCCAAATTTCACTTCCGAGTCTGAGAACAGCTATTGATGTGATATTATGTAGTCTTAGTTTTGTATCGGTCGTCATCTGTTCGCCAAAATGTCTCATTATTATCCCGTTCAATTTATTATATTTTTTATAGTTTTGTGTCAATATCACTTTTGATTTGCAAATACACTTCCTAAAGTAACTAATTATAAATGTATAAAAATTTAGGACATTCATAAAATTTCGGAAGTTCGTGGATGCCGAACAGGGCATGTTCGGGATTTTCCGATGTCTGATAATTCCAGAGATAAATCGTACTTGCTGAATTATTATGCTTGGTCTAATCGCTCAAGCTATTTTACCATCTGGTCAGAACTTTTACACTTGTAGTTCCTGCGCGTTGTAGCATCTCAACTTGCTAAGGCATTAGAGTATGATCAGGAGATTTCAATGATGGATTAGGAGATTAACAACCAAAATGCAACAAAAATAATCTTACTTCGTTGTGGCGTATGACCTCGGCTATAGTAATGTAACTTGACTGCCGTAGCAGTGGTGAGGCTTCCAAATAACCGCATGGTTATGTCCACTACACGAAGTAACTTTCTACACTCAAGCAGAAGCACAAGGAAAAAACCAAAACATAGGACAGGCAAAGATCTCCCTTGCTGGTACAGCGGTCAGCTTTCACGGGCATCTGCCACCTCTGTTGTGGAAAGTCATCATGCATTACGTCACTGGGGAACTGTACGCTCTACATCGCCGCAAAAATGCCGACCTATCCTTGATGAAATGCTTAAATACGCAGAACTGGATAATGTTATGGAATAGTCTTCTGCTTCATTATAGCACAACTGCGTGTATTTACATTACAAAGAGACAAATTTCTGTGTATGCTTGTACATTCCTAGTGCGTTCGGAAAGTATCCTCTCATTTCGGTGACTTTTTCACTACTGAAAAAGTCGTTCCATTCACTTTGAGCGCAACATATAGGGAGTTTCTAAACAACATCTTTGAAATACCTAAGAAATTAGATCTATATTCGCCATTCTCGCTTTTCCATTCCTTTTTCATCGAATATTGATATTTAGGCATTCTTTTGCACCCGTAACGAGAATTCATGATATTTGGTTTTAAACGGGGCGGGTTCAGGATTCCTTTATGCAGAGGTTAACAAATTTTGAAACATGGGTTATTATCAATGAGTAATCAAGCACCTCCTTAACTAGCCCCTCAGGGACATAACGGGGCTGAGTGCGCCCCGGATCAAGTCTCCCAGCGGGAGAAACTCTCCACTTCGGTACGGGGAATTAAACCCGGGTCTCGGCTTGGTAAGCAGCAGCGCTACCACCGCGTCAAGGTGACGACGTAAAACTTACTAGACAGCGAAAATACCAGAGAGATATCAAATAACACTAAAGTGCATTAATTTTTCTTTCATAACAAGCTTAGTTACACGTACACTGTCCAATTTCTTAAATTATTTGTACTTTCTCTACTTCATATATAGCAGTAAGAAGATATTGCATTCCTTCCAAAAAAACTCAAAACTAACACGTATTTTGAGGCCTCCTGAAAAAAAAGTACTTTTTTAAAAAAGATACATGTGTTTGTGTTTGTGTGTCACTTCATTGTGAAGGAATTTTTTTATATTTTTTTAACTTACAAATGTTGTGCGATACACCAAAACGCACTAAATATAAATTTAGATCTCTTTAAAGCATACAAATTAATCCAAATAACGTTTCGTCCCATAAGCCATTTCCGAGATATCGATTTAACTTAGTCCTTTCGACATTCACTTGTTTCGCATGCTTACGTTGAAAGAGCATGAGATTTTAGGGCTAGCATATAGCGTCCAGTTCTTAAACATTTGACTGTTCTATTTGTATTGATATCGAAATGCGTAATGTAGCTATTTCTGCATATATTTATCTCATTTAAAATTAAGTGGAAAGAAATTTCGTAAGATAGTTTGTGTACTCAGCAATAAACGCTATAGCAGAGAGAAACTCATCTGAATTCAACACATATTTTAAATTAGAATCTTTTTCATACGTATAATTGTATATTTTGTCTACTATAATAATCAGTGATGCTTTATTTCGTAGTTACTAGCGAACAAAAACTATACGCCACATTCTAACAAAACGTAAAACACGTTATCAAAACATAAAATACAGGTTGAGTAGAACATAAAATACACTTTAATGTAGATCACCTATATCTTATTTTTCTTGATAATAATATGCAAACACTTTCTCCCCTAATTGATAATTATTGTAATATTATAGTCTGTAATATTTATTGGAGGCACATTTTCTCTATTATCAGAAATACTGTCTTTCACATCCTTGCCAGTAATTAAAATGTCTCCCCTTTTCGACTTCCCATTAAAATACACCAACAAAGAATCATTTACGTCTGCTTTATTACCCAAACATCAGCCCTTGAATGTCGTATAACTAAATACATAAGCTTTCCTTGCATTTCTAGATGTATAATAGGTAATAGTTGCACTTTGGAGTGATTTTAAAACTTTTCCTGCTGAACTGTGAGAGTCGCCTTCTTCACTCATTTTCACTTTCCTGCTACGTATAGTAAGTAGAGGAAGTATTATATTCCACCCAAAAAATTGATGTCCAGATTTTACCGGAAATATATGATTTGAAGCTCTCTGAATCCAACAAAGTATTTTTAGAAAAAGATGCGCGCATGTGTGTGTATTTATGCGCACGCGCGTTTGTGTCCGTCAGTCTGTGGGCAACATAACTCAAAAACGAAAATTCGGTTAAAAACCAAGTGTACATTTTTTCAGTATGTGACACGAATATTTTGAAGAAAGTTGCTCCACCTTAAACCACCCTTTACATTGAAAATTTTAATTTTCTCGAGAATGGCCCTAACGATTTTTATTAAAATGTCACATGTTTAAGACATTTTTATGACAAACGGAATGTATATTTTTAATTTTCTGGATATAGCCAACATAGTCTTGTTTACTCTTGACGACTTTTGAATAACTCGTAAACCGTAAGAGATAGACCAAATCTTACTATACAACAAATGTAGAATTTGCTAAAACACACAATTTGTGTCTCAATAAACTTTTTGTGGAGTGAACCATTTTGGAGATATTGCTTGTTATTTGTGTGAGTTTTGGAATGCCTAAACGTTCGTCAAATGGAGCATCGTTATTCATTTCTATATCTTAGCTGTGCAAAGAGAAAGGAATCTCAAAGTTTTAAAAGATTTGACTATCGCACAAAGCCTACTGTATACCCATATTCCACTTGCACCTACAAGGAAATAAGCAATAAGATAATTTCTGCAAATGTTTATCTCAACTAGAAATAAAAGTTTGAAAGAATGCTTAGTACAAGAGTAGAGAAAGTCATGTGAGTGCAACACATCAGATCTTTACTTTAAAATCACGTATGAAACTAGCATCCAAAATTGCAGAATATAACAGCAATGTTAATGTATCGAGACCTTTTTTTTTTTTTTTTTTCCAAAGCCCAAATTGCTCTTCTCTAAGCATATAAATGAATTTAATTAAACATACAAAATATACAACATATACTAAAATAATCTTAACGTAGATAGAATATTGTAGACAACCAATTCAAACTTGGTTTTAATGACTCGCAAATCTTAGAACACTTCCTTCGATCGTTTTTCAACTTACTGAACCTCTACTTTTGTAACTAGTACTCTAAATATCTATTATAGGTAATATTATGACTGAAGTGTTTGAAAGGATACATGAAATCATAATAGTTTGTATAAGATTGCACTTAACAATGCGGCTGAATTATTCTTAGCTATTAGAATTAATGTTTAGTTTTTCTGGATAGACGGAAGGCACTTTCCAGACTTGTATTTCCCTAGAACTGTTGAACTAAAAAGTAAACTGATGTTTTATCTCTTAATTTCTAAATTGCTTATCTTTTTGCAAAAGGTGTTGTGAAGAGAGTGCACGTGTGTCATTGCCCCGAGACAGGTTTCTCGTAGTGTTTTCACGGATCGGTGAGAGGGAAACCAGAAATTTTTTATATTCAGCTTTAAATAAAAAGCGTTTAAAATAGTTTTAACTGAGTCGGGAATGGATATAGAGACCTTCACGATTTTATGCATTCATATCTTAAGTGTCTCTTTTGTTTACCTTCTTACTAATTGAATATTATAAATTTAATATAATTAATTTATTTACGTTTTCATAGTACAACCGAAAACAAGTGAAATTAACAATCAATAAATTCAACATACTGTCAAGCTTATTTTCACCACCTCATTAAGGGAAATGGATTTGTTTTGGAACATAATTTTCGCTTCTTTTATAATCCGCTATTGCAGTGTGTGTCTGTGACTATTTTTAGTTCCTCACTGCCTAGCATCAGTCGAAGAGCTTGAAGATTCTTATATTTTACTCACAGGAGTAGTATGGATGTATTATATTGATGAAAGATTCAAGATTACTTCCGAGAATGTCCTAAATAGTTCGTTTGCACTCAGAAACTGCCATATGAATCATCTTACAAAATCCTTCGCTTAACAGTGGCGGACATCGTGCCTAATGAAAAATGGCTTGGCACAACTAACAATCATAGAAATTCAATATTACTTGCAAAACTCACAGCAAATAATTGATTTCAATTATTAATATCAGCTGCAAAACAGATTCATTTATAAGCATCGCATAAAAATTACAATTCCTTTCACTTCACAGTGTAGATTCAACATTTTCCGTCCTTAAACTATCGATCAGTGTTCATTCTTCTTCTTTGTTGTAGAACATTCAGTAAAATAAGTCAGTTGCTGCCTCTGTTCTCACACGATCATTTCATGGGGCTTTCTGCTGCCTCTATTTCTACAGTTGGAATAATTTCAGAGAGCTTACACAAAATACTGCCTCAGTTTCTTCCCACTATTGATGTCTTCATTATCTTCCACATCCAGTGATATATAATATATGGGTTGTTGTACATTATATAGTTGTCAAAATCGCATTTAAATAACAAGCTGTAACTGCCACACCCTTTTGTAGTTTTTTTTAGTGTTTACCCCTTGATTTTATTTTTCCGCAGTTTATAATAATTTTCTACACGTAGGTACCTTTATCTCCAAAGTTCTTGCATCTCACATGAACTTTAAAATGTGTGGATCGGTTACGCCATATTTTGCATATAATTTAGAAACTTTAATGTTACATATTACAAAATTTGAACTAATATTTTAAATTATGCATAAACAGGAATTTTCACTATAGAATTAGAATTCTGAAAAACTAGTCCACCGTTCTCTGGGTTCACCATAACTTCAAGTTCATTAGCACAGAGTGTTGTTCAAACAAGTGCACCTAAGTAAACACATGCATATCATTATTAATTTACATGGATGTCACATGTCTTGCTTTGGGCCTACAAACTTGATTTTCGCATACATTCTACCCCAACTGTTGTACAATATTTAGTGAAAAACTATTATTATAGTTGTAATGGTTTAGCTGATGCTCCCTAAATGTGAAAAATATATATTTAGGAGCACGTCTATAGATGTGTGCGCATATCTGTGAGCAGCATAGCTCAAAAACGAAAACTCCTTTAAGTGTCAAATTTGGCATTTAAGTTCAGCGTCTTCCAAGGATGTGACACAAAGATTTTTAGGAAAATCTCCTCCCCAAATTAATCTATACGTGGGAAAAATATTTTTGCTTTCTCAAGAATAGCTCTAACAATTTTCAACAAGACCGCCTCTTGGTCTTTTGGCATGCTAACAATCAAATCCAGGGGTATCTCGTTTGATTCGCAGCTGGAGGGTGGAAGGTGTGGAGGTGAAGGGAAATCACAAGTCCACAGGGGGCGGGAATGGAGCAGAGCCACAGAGACGTGCGGAAGTCCCTAACAGTTGGACAGACAGCCACCTACCGCACCCACCACCGAACGAGAGCGTCGAAACGACCCTACCGGACTGGGCAGCAGTACGATCTACCCCAAGAGGGGCCAGGGGAGAAGATTTACAAAGCGCAAGCAACCGCAACATCTGCCTGCACCACTGCGCCTACAACCAGACCGGAAATATGACAAAGGAAATTAAACGACGAAAGGAATAAAAGGAAACCTTTGATTGAAACTAAACACCCCAGCATAAGCCTAAGTGACAAGGGAAACCACGGAAAAGCAGGTCAGAGTGCGTAGTCGCCGGGATCGAACCCGAGACGCGAGTCGCACATATTATTGCACCACCACCTCGCTCGATGAGTTTTAGGAATTCAAGCCCTGGACTGTTGAACTATTATTCCTTACCTGGTGGAAATAAATCACATTTCTGGATCAGACCACATATCCTGCTGGAAATAAGGACTTGTGTACTTTTGTCACATCATATTGCACCATTTTGAAACCTTTTGTGACATAACATGTGAAGAAGACAAAGAAACTCCATTAGTAACAATTGCCGATATGGATGATGGAATCATTTTGTAACAATAATGAAGTCAGACCGTTGCAGGATATGATTAGGCGAAACAAAATGAGTTTGTGGTGAAAGTTACAGCGAATAATGCAGATTTCCAGTATGCACATTGGAGGCCATCTAGTATTAGAGTTATCTTGAGTGTTTTTGTGGTTATCGTAATGTCGGCGAAGTTTTAGCATCAAGAAAAGCATTAAGTATAGTTAAGCTGTAAGAACAGCCTTTCGCATGCTGTTTTTACAGATTTCTAGTGTTGGTATTCGATTAAATGACCATTAAAGATGTGTTCTTGAAATTTATACAGGTTTTCTAAGCTTTCATTTATAATATAAATCAACATTCTACAAATACTATAGTTTTAAATATAATTTTAAAGAAAATTACTTGTTAAAGAAATATTAAATATTAATACCTTTTAAAAATTAACTGTTTAGAATTAAGTAAATACCATTCATATTTTCACTTATTATTGTAATATTAAGAAGCAGTAAAGGTTTCAGCTCTTTAGTTTAAATAATGCACTAATAATGTGCAGATGAATATCACAAATTGAGGGGCCCACAGGGAAAGGGACATTGACACCTGGACGTGTTTTTTTTTTCCCCCCAGAGGGAGAGAATTAAGGGCAAGGTACAGTTTAAAATGTTCACATAGTATATGTAAAATATGTAAAAGTTTGGGTTATTGGACGCAGCAAACATGAATGTGTATTTTTGCAAAAAGAAGTATTTAAATATCTGTATTAGTTTTAGAGTAACGATTCAAAAGGTAAGTTGCACCAGCTGCACATAGTTAAAAATCTGTTGTGTTGCACTCACATGACTTTCTCTATTTTTGTACTAACCATTCCTACAAACTGTTATCCCTATGTCTTCTTCGTGTTAGTTGAAATAAACATTTGCAGAAATTATCTCATTAGCTTCTATCGTTATAGATGGAAGGAGAATATGGAAATACAGGAGACATTGAGCGATAGTCAAATATTTCTAAGCTTTCAAATTTCGTTCTCTTTGTACGATTAACATATAAAAAATTGAATAGTGATATTCCATTTGACAGAAGTATAATTTCTCCAAAACTAACACAAATAACAAGCCATCTCCGAAATGGTTCACTGTATAAAAAGTTATTTAGACATAAATTGTGTATTTTAGCAAGATCTACATTTTTTTGTATACTAATATTTGGTCTATCTCTAACGGTTTACCAGTTATGCAAAAGTCGTCCAGAGTAAATACGACTACAGGGGCTATAGCCAGAAAATTAAAGATATACATTCCATTTGTCATCAGAATATCTAAAACATAATGGCATTTTAATCAAAATCGCTAGAGCCATTTTCAAGAAAATCAGAATTTTCGAAAAAGATTCCATGTAAAAGACAGTTTAGGGCAGAGGAATTACTTCAAAATCTTCGTGTAGCATCCTTGAAAGACATTAACCTTAAATATCAACTTTGGTTTTTAACCGACTTTTCGTTTTTGAATGATGCTGTGCACAGACTGACAGACAGACACTAAAATGCTTCTTCTTTCGATTAAGGGATCTCAAAATATATATTTCCGTTGAAATCTGGACATCGAATTTTTGGGTGGAATACCTTACATCCTTCTACTTACCAGTAGAGAAAGTAAAAATGTGAATATACTGGAGGCATAAATATTGGTAAGCTTTGAAGGTCCCTGAACTTGGCAACCTCAATTTGACATCAATTTGGAAACTTGGAGCTGACGGTCAACGAAATTTATAAGCAAACTTTGAGAAACACTTTCTGATTGGTTGTCTTAAACCAAGCTGGCAAAGAAGAAGCAACCTAAAGAAACGATGGCAAGGATTTCGTTTCTACTGGAATGTTTGAGCCATTTAAGTTAACAAATATATAATGCTCTCTTTCAAAGAGTGGGCATGTATCATTCTGCTAGGAGTTACTAAGTGACATCGGCCGTCTCCCTGTATGAAAATAACTTATTTAGAAACTTAAAAAAGAAACAGTATTTAAGAGGTGGAATCAGGGCTGAAAAATTCAATGCCATAGCCGGGATTTGGAACACGGATCTTCCGCTTATCGAGCGGCTGCTCTTACCACTAAGCTCGTTAAGCAGAAGATCCGTGGTTCAAATCTAGGCAATGGCATTGAATGTTTCAGTCCTGATTCCACCTCTTTATCATTGCTCACGCACGGCTTGGTGTTTAAATACGCAGCAGTAAGTTTGTTGGCATAAATAAATAATAATTACCATCTAAAGGTTACTAAAATTGTAAGTCGCCCTTGGGGTATATAACTCTGATGTGGGATTCCCTTGTGGTCTACCGGGAAAGTACGAATAGGTTGGGGAATTTAATGTCATACTTGCAAATTGGCCATGGTAGCTTAGTGATTAGAGCAACCGCTTGCTAAGCGGAAAATTCGTGGTTCAAATCCCGACTATGTCATTGAATTTCACAGTCCTAGTTTCACCTCTTAAACATTGTCCGCTTGTGTGTTTATAAACACCAGCAGTAAGTTTGTTGCCATAAGTAAATAACAATTTGAAAAACAGATTTAAAGATGTTATTAAAATATTTCCCAACAGTTCGGGATATAATCAGGGTTTTCATTATCTTCTTTGTTATCTTGTAGTTCCTGTTAGGTGAATACGGAAATCTATATTGTTCATTTTAGGAAAAATAGACATACCATATTCCTACATAAATACCTTTACTGACATCAATATATAAGTTTGATCTATATTAGCATTTTAACTATACATTTTTACTTTCTCTACTACATATATTAAAGTATACGAAGTATTGTATTCCACCCAAAAATTCGATGTGAGGATTTCACCGGAACTATGCTTTCAGGCCCCTTGAATCCAAAGGGAGGAAAAACAACAATTTTTAGAAAAAGGTCCCTGTGTCTGTCAGTCTGTGGACAGCATAACTCAAAAACGAAAAGTCGGTCAAGAACCAAAGTTGGTATTTAAGTTCAATGTCTTTCAACGATTTTCATTAAAATCTCATATGTTTGAGATATTTTTATGAAAAAATGAAATGTTTATCTTGAATTTTCTGGCTACAGCCCATAAAGTCCTATTTACTCTGGATGACTTTTGCATAACAGGTAAACCGTAAGAGCTGGACAAAACCTTACTATACAAAAAATGTATATCTTGCTAAAACACTAAACACCATGTCTAACTAAATGTTTTTGTAGAGTGAGCCATTTGGGAGATATTCCTCGTTAATTCTGTAAGTTTTGGAGAATTTATACTTCTGTCAGATGGGGCATCCTTATTCATTTTTTATATGTTAACAGTGCAAAGAGCACGGAATCTCAAAGCTTTAAAAGATTCGACTGTCGCTCAAAGCCTACTGTATTCTCATATTCCCGTTGCACTTGGAACAAAGCGAGCAATAAGACAATTTCTGCATTTGTTTATCTCAACTAAAACGAAGAAGATATAGGAATAAGAGTTTGTATTTGCCTGGTGATCTGGGAAAAAAAAACTCGAAAAGAAACCATAGAACACGTAGGCCGGCCGCAGTGATCGAATTTTACAGTTAACATCGTTATGGAATTACTTTTTAAATTATCAGTGGCCCCTTACTCCGCTTTGCATACTTTTATTTTTCTTTTCTTTAATTTTTTTGCGCCTTTTCCCTTCTCTAAATGTCTGGCGCTAAAAACAAGACCAAATGCAGAAGAACTGTGTTATGTATGTTTCCATTATATATAATATATACATATCGCCAATAGCTATGATGGTCATTTTTGGAATGATACATAGTTCGTCCAGTCTGGATATTTAACTTCTGAGGAGATTTGTTTAATACTTCTTTTTTGAGATATGAAATTGAATACTCTGTAAACCTGTGTATGTTTTCCAACAAGCAACTAACGTAAAGGTTCAGTGCACTTTGGGTTTGGCATGCATTAAGATCTGTAGCATGTCTAGCATTGATTAAACAGCATACTCCCAAAATATCGCAACCATTGATATGCGACTTCTCTCCTCCGGAAACATCCGCAACAAGACTGTGTCTAATAGGTATAAATTGATTAAGGTATTTTAGTTTCATCCGACATGGCTTTAGAAAGTCTAGAAAAGCGTAGATCCGTCTGCTAGCATGAAAAATTCTAATACTAGAACTAAAAACTGAAAACAAGTTACTGTGCATTGGGAGTCGTGGGTTCCATTCCCGTGGCCGACCTTCCTGATCCATGCATTTTTTTTCCAGGGGTTTCCTTGGTTTGCTAGACAAATGCTGGAATATATTCTCCCTCCATGTCATCCTGCTCCTCATTTCACGTTAGTCTTCATCCGCTTGATTCTTTTAGGGTTGACCCGCGTCAACAGGTGTTTCGGTTACTGTATAGTAGGGAAAGGGGATGCTCTGGTCATCCTCCATCCCGGTGGTGTGGTTTCCGGTTTCCGAACCTCCCAGGGGGATGTGTCACCTCCAGGGGGAGAGGGTGCCGGTCCTACTAGAAACCACCGGGGAGCTTCAATCTGGAATTATTAGGGTCCGTAGCCTCCGTTCTGAATGGGGGGGCTCCTGCATCGACAGCCCTATGTTTCCTCTCACCTCACCTCTCTCTTCCTGGGCGTGCCCTTGTAGGACACAGGTACTAAAGGCCATATAATCGAGGTTCCGAAGTCCCATCCTTCTTATTCTTCTTCTTCTTCTTCTTCTTCTTCTTCTTCTTCTTCTTCTTCTTCTTCTTCTTCTTCTTCTTCTTCTTCTTATTATTATTATTATTATTATTATTATTATTATTATTATTATTATTATTATTATTATTATTATTATTATTATTATTATTATTATTATTATTATTACTGCTACTGCTGCTGCTATTATTATTAACAACAATAATAGCAATAATAATAATAACAATAACAACAATAATAATCATAGTAAGAGTACAATAATAAAAGTAATACCAATGTGATAATTACAATAGCAGCAATAACAGTAAATAATATTATTAACAATAATAACAAAATACAACAATGAAATTCACAAGAAACGATGAAATGCCAATGAAACATTACATGCTTGCACTTTATAATCTGTAATTCAAATGTTGGACAATAGCACCATATAAAGCAGTGAGTTTATTCCTTGGAAAATGAAGATGAAGATCCTGTAAGGAAAGTGAGACCTTTTCGGCTGTTTGTACTGTTATTGTCCATTATCGCAGACTGTACTGGCTAGCTCAACTGCCTCTCACCGCACGTCTCGCAGAGAGGTGGAACACGCCACTGGCCTCTCTTGAGCCGTGGAGTTCTGCAAATGTTTTGACGCACGAAGGGTTATCTACTTGCGGCGGGGCCGGATCCAGTGGTGTACATAAATATATTAGAGTGTTTGCTAGTTATATCTTCGACACATTTCTCTTGTGGGTCTGGGTGGCTCAGTTGGTTAGACGCTGGCCTACTGATCCCAAGGTCGCGGGTTCAAACCCGGCACAGGCCGATGATTTTTAAGTGTGCTTAAAAACGACAGCTCCATGTCAGTAGATTTACTGGCATGTAAAAGAACTCCTGCGGGACGAAATTCCGGCACACCGGCGACGCTGATGTGATCCTGGCAATTGACAGCGTCATTAAATAAGAAAATAATTTTTTGACACATTTCTTGTTCTTTAGATGGATTTGAAGCAGCTGAGTGTGATAAACTTGGAGAAAGAACACCATTGTCACTTGATTTCGATAGATTTTGTATTTGTTCGATGTTTTCGTTTGTTTACGTTTCGTACGTTGGTACTACCATTATCGATCTTTGGCTTTATCTGCCAACCTCTCTTTACAGAGAAGGCCATTTTCCCAACAATTTGAGGTTAGCTGTTAAGAATATTATTCAGTGAGAACTTATTGGTATTGTAATTAATAACATCTTTGCTCACAAGTGGTGAAGATTAGATGAGGCTTCCTTGGAGATAATATTTATGTTGCAGTTTTCACTTGGAGCAGCGCATTTATGTCAATAACCAGAGTAAAAAATTTACACCCAAACGTTTGTTGCAGCATTGCCAACTTAAATTGACCTGCAAAATTATTCATATCTGGAGAAGTCCATAGACAAGTTCTTATACTCTCAGATTCTGTTAAGAAACTTTCCCTTTTTAAAATAAAGATTGCCTTTCTGAAGAGAAACTTCCCTCTAGAACTGATTTTAGCTAAATTGTTTGCAACTGTTTTCCTTGTCATATTATTTTCAGTGTAATACCAGGAAATAAGAAATTTTTCTGGGGGATCTCTCGTCCCCTCCCCCTTAACAATTCCTCTGCTATAAGTAATATGATAATTAAAGTAATTGAATAATAGTTACGAAGTTAAATGATGCCTCTTTGCCCACTCTCCTTCACATAAAAATCTGAAGCTTACAATTCGTTAAGCTTAAGGAACTTAAGCGTTAAGTACCTGTGAAGCGGGCTTTTGGCTTCGGGTTTGATAAATCAAGATTCATCACCGGTAACGATATTCCAAACCAAATTTGAAGTGCCGCTTTGGAAATTATCCAGAGCTTTTCTGCACCAATCAACGCGTTGTTGTTTTTGATCGGGAATCAGTTTATGCGGAATCCACTGACAACAAAGTTCAAGTTCCCGAGCTTCAGCTGGTGCACCACCCCTATCGCATACTCTACTATTACGATGCCCATGAATGAGATTTTGTCAAAATGTAAATGTATTAGATCGCCTCCGCAGCGCGGTTGGTAGCGCGCTTGCCTCTGGCGCGGAGGACCCGGGTTCGATCCCCGGTACCAGCAGGGGAATTTGATCCCGTCTGGGGTGCACTCAGCCACGTTGGGTCCCGAGGGGACCAGTTGAGGAGCTACTTGATGGAGAAGTAGCGGCCCCAGGTCGAGAAGGCCTTATAATTATTTGGAAGGGCTCGGGGCGCTGACCACGTCCCACCCTCGAATACTACACCCTACCAATGTAACCTGTAGTCGGTAGAGTTGGGGTACGCAGCGGCTGGGTGACAAGCCTTGGCTCTTTATGGGCTGTTGTGCTAGGGGTTTTTAGTAAATGTATTAAGAAACTAATTTGCAGGAAATTGAGTGACATAAAGTGTAAATTGAAATATAATAATAATAATAATAATAATAATAATAATAATAATAATAATAATAATAATAATAATAATAATAATAATAATAATAATAATAATAATAATAATAATAATAATAATAATAATAATAATAATAATAATAATAATAATAATAATAATAATAATAATAATAATAATAATAATAATTATAATAATTATAATAATTATAATAATTATAATAATTATAATAATTATAATAATAATTATAATAATTATAATAATTATAATAATAATTATAATAATTATAATAATAATTATAATAATTATAATAATAATTATAATAATAATTATAATAATAATTATAATAATAATTATAATAATAATTATAATAATAATTATAATAATAATTATAATAATTATAATAATTATAATAATAATTATAATAATTATAATAATAATTATAATAATTATAATAATAATTATAATAATAATTATAATAATAATTATAATAATAATTATAATAATAATTATAATAATAATAATAATAATAATAATAATAATAATTAATAATAATAATAATTAATAATAATAATAATTAATAATAATAATAATTAATAATAATAATAATTAATAATAATAATAATTAATAATAATAATAATAATTAATAATTAATAATAATAATAATTAATAATAATAATAATAATAATTAATAATAATAATCAAGGTATTGCTTCAGCTTCATACATGAACTATTGGTCAGAAAATATGCCTAAATATGTATTTGTTTATTTATATTTATTTTTGTCCCTCATAGGGCCATTGTTAAGGCTGTAAATATTAAGTGACCATTGTTTGTAACTTACTCTGCTGTGTACATACTTACAGTAAGTAGAGAAAGCACCGTATTTTACCCACAAATCCAGTGTCGAGATTTTGCCGGAAATACATGCTTTGAAGCCCATTAAACCCAAAAAGGCATTTTTATAAAAAAGCTCCATAATACATGTGTCTATTTGTTTGGTAGTTTTTGTCATTGAACAGCTAACTCAAAAAAAAAAAGTGCGATCATTACCAAATTTGCTGTTATACGTTCAGTCTTTCTAGGATATAACATAAAGATGCTCAAGAAAACCCTCCCACCCTAAAATGCCCTTTACATGGAAAATTTTCGTAATTTTAGATTTTCTCGAAGCTGGGTGTAATGATTTTTATGTTTAAGGTACTTACGTGACAAATAAAATGTGTACCTTAAATTTTTTGGGAATACTTTCTGAAACCTTTTTAATTCTAATAACTTTTGTACAATTGTTAAACCGTACGAAAGAGACAAAATCTTATTACTAAATTTAGATTCTGTTAAATCACACAATATTTGCCAAAGAAACGTTTCGTTATTTTGTTATTGGTTTTAATGTTCAAATACTTTCACTTTTCTCAAGAGGAAAATAACCATATAGCAATGTGTAAAGGGAACGGAATTTTAAAACGGTCTCATAGGGACTAGATCTTAAAATATTTGACTGTCATTTAACCCTACTGCATATAATGTCATTGTGCATACAAGGAAACGTGCAATAAACCATGTCTTTAAACGTGAAGTAGGTAGAATGAAATAGCTTTGATATGAATGGTTAGAATAATGTGTGAATGCAACACATCAGGCCCTTTATTTGTGCAAGCATGTCTGCACTCCAGGAGTAGGTTTCTTGCGATAGTATTGCGAATTTGAATTCCTTTGTGGCGAAAATAGGTCTTACGTTCTTCCCTTACCCACGCAATACGATAGGCAGGTATATGCAAGCGTAATCATATTACCTTCAGGATCTCATTTCAGGCATTTGGCAATACAGAGAGTAAGATCACTGTAGATGAAATAGTTTCTGAAGGGTCTTTTAGGTATTTGACATTACATTTCTCTGTGCTGTCGACACTTTAACTTGTAGATGTCCGTGAATATTCCGATATTTAAATAAATAAATAAATTGATATCGTCAGTGCAGTACATGAAAAATGTTGGATTGCTAACACAAACGTGTAGATGTAGCCCAAAAGAAATAAGACTTCACAAACCTGAACATAGTGGACGGAGCAACTGAAAATGGGGCTGACACAAAGTAAGATTATTTATTTTATCATCATCATCATCATCATCATCATCATCATCATCATCATCATCGTCATCATCATCATCATCATCATCATCATCATCATCATCATCATCATCATCATCATCATTATTATTATTATTATTATTATTATTATTATTATTATTATTATTATTATTATTATTATTATTATTATTATTATTATTATTATTATTATTATTATTATTATTATTATTGTAACATTGGAACTGAAGGGCTTCTTTTGGTAAAATTGTAAACACTCGTTCAGTGCCGAAATTTGTCTAACACGAAGTTTTTGGGCGAATTAACTGACGATCAGAGATTGATTAGAAGCGTATAGAGCTTTTCAGTTTTTCTGTCTCTAATGCCTTCGAATCCCTAATACATTTTCATTCGTAAATTATCACTTCCTTTTGTCCCTTCTCTCTCTCTCCCTCTTTCTCTCTATCTCTCTCTCTCTTTTCTTCTCTTCTGTTTATGTATCTTAGAATTTCGTTTATTAACACCTCTCCCACCTTTTTGTAAGCTTGTCCTTTTAATGGGTAGGTGATATGGAACTTAGATGAAAGTGTGAAATGATTTATCAATGAGTTCGAGACCAGAGCATAGTGTTTTTGACGTTTGTCTTCTCAGGGTAAGGGGAAATTTCAGAGGATAAAGCTTAATCTAAGCAGAATAGAACAGGATAGGATAGTATAGGATAGGGCATGGTCAGTGTGCGAAATCGTTAAAACTTGGTGGGGGGAAGCACTTTAGTAGAGTATGTTTCGCTGCTTGTCTGGTTATATAAACCACCCCTGGGGTATTTTAACGGGAGGAAATTCTGGGTATAAAATCATTGGTGGGGGAAAATCCTACCCATCCCCCGGGATTTCGCTCGCCTGGTAGGGTAGTATACGATGTGAGATAGGTTAGGGTGGATAGGATCGGGTAGGACAGAATAGGATACACAGTGAAGGGATACATTTCGCCCACCTACACAGATATATTTTGAAAATCATTCCTTGGGAGGAAAAGATGAAAGGAACTACAGAAGGCTACAGGGCGCAAATAGCCAAGCCAAAGAGACATGCAGAAGACCGTAATAATTCCCGCTCGGAGACCCAACCCACTGTTTGTGCTCCCAGATAGTGCGATGACCGATAAATGAGTACAATCAGTCAGGTTTCTATCCATCCGGCACTACCTCACTTCGCGAAACCTCAAAGCATGCGTGTAACATGATACGCAAACGGAATGAGGGAAACAAAATTGCAGCAGGAGAGAAACCGAGGATTCAGCTGTTGACCAGGGAAAACCGTGGTCAACCCAAGGTCGGGGTAAGCGATCAATGGCATTTGAATCCTGAACCTCCCGCTCGCAGTCACTAAATCGCCTCCTGCCTTTGATGCTTCGTGGCACGAGTCCTACCTTGGTATGGGTGTTCATATGCAATGTTCAAATCAAACTTTCCGACGAGGGCAGGGGAACTCAAATTTGTCTTATATTTATGGCAATAATGGTATTAATACCATTGGCAGTAGCAATGGTGTTATATAAAACGCAGCAGCAACAATATGCATTTTACTGTCTTTAAGAACACCATGACTTTGTTTTTCTTAGCAGTACAGGCATAATACAACTCTCCCAAAAGTGTTTGCTGAAAGTAAGGGGCGAGTTGTTTTCTATTTTTCAAATCTAATTTTGTCAACACATCCCCCGATTGGTGTAATGCACTTACTCTCACTATTTTTGTTTTCCAGTGCTGCAGTTTTTAACTGAGAAGCTGTAACATTAATATTACTTGAAGGTGAAGCCTAGATTCGAACTGGAATACATCAGTCATTATTATCTGTAAATTTTCGCTTTCTCGTCACAAACTTATCCATCCTGACCAATAATAGTACAGTGAGTTGGAAGAAACCGAACTGAATACCGCAAGCTACAACTCTCATCGCTGGAATTTTGACCCTGAATACAGTCTACCAGCCGGCAGTGAAGTGAACGGACCTGTGCTTACGTTGTGTGTGTCTGCTCTGCAGGGCAACGCTCGACAGTCCAAACGTCAAATAAGTGCATTTGCAGTCAAATCTTCACCGTCTCAAACGTGAGTATTTTCACCTATACTTAGTTTTTACTAAGTATAGACCTTAGTAACAGTACACAGACACAAAAAAATGGAACTTTACCAGCGAATAAACACGCTAAAAATTCAATTTCCACATGACGCACCCAGGCCGTCTGCCTACGAAATACACAAATGGATCATTAACACCATGCACCTTACGGCAGATCAGGTGGATACGCTTCAACTACACAGCAGAGATTTTGCCATTTACCTGAAACTGATTTCCGTCACAATATACAACAAAATTTTACACGAGCACCAGGGCTGTAAACAGTTCCAGTACGACTCCGGGGCGGTAGCACAACTTTTTATCAGTGCTGCGGACCTCCAAAGTGTGATCGTACGTGTGTTTAACATACCACCTGAAGTACCATATTCCATAATCACCGGTGCTCTTGGTCAATTCGGTCGAATTCACGACATACGTATGGAACAATGGAATCCGCAACAGTTACTGCCCGTAAAGAATGGCGTAAGAGCCGTCAAAATGGACATAAAACACCACATACCCGTTTCCTTGAGAATCGGCTTACACACAGCGTCGATTAGTTATCCCGGGCAACTTAAAGTGTGTTTTACCTGTGGGGAGACCGGACATTTGAAACAAGATTGCAAGCAAGTCCCTACGGCCTTACCCCTTAAACCGCACAACAAACCTCGCTTGCTTAGTGAGGTTGTGACACACACAGTTGCGGCTCGCCTAGTTCCCACGTCAGCCACTGCACATCCGCTCGCCGAAGAACTGCCCGACTCAGATACTCGAACATTGGAGCTCCACAATGACGAACGCCTGGAGGTTCACGCTCCGTCTGACACAGATAACACAGCTATGGACCGAAGTACCAACAGCGTAAATAACACTACTGCTCCTCTTCTGACTTCAGATGGTGACGAACAGGGGGAACCAAATGTCAAGAAGTTAAGAACAGAAAACGTTCCTGACAATTCAATGGAGACACAGCTGGAACCAACTCCAAATACCGTGGCTATACGGAGGCCGCAATCTCGAGATCCTCGCATCAACCGACACAGCGTTTCTGATGATCCCCAAGAGGACGTGATTGCAAAGCAATCATCCCAGACGCTGCAGGAAGATGTAACGACACGCAGTATGCGCACAACGGAGAATCAGCACATTACAACTAGTGCATGGAGTCAAGATGGCATGGAAGCTCACACACATAGTGCACAGGTGTCAGTGTCAGAGGACCCTGTGGATGATCGAGACCCAGTGACATTCAAAACGATGGCTGTGCATAATAAACCCCGGGGACACCCTTACAAGAAGGAAAGGCACAAATCACCGGACGCGGTTTCAACAGACTAACTGCGTTAAACTTTCCGCAATACCATCGGTTGTGGCTAAATTCCGATGGGTCCGTTTCGGCTCCTTTGTTGTTGTTACGCCATCATGTCCTTAGTGCAAAACTATGCTACGTTAAACATCAACTGTCTGCGAAGCCTCCCAAAACAACGCCTACTCACGCAGTTCCTGTACGATAACGACATAGATGTCTTGTTTTTACAAGAAGTTAACGTCGAGACGTTCAAATTCATAGGACCCAATTACACGTCGATCATCAACCTTGGTGATGCCAATAGAGGGACAGCGATAATACACCGAAGTGGTCTTCCCATCAAGTTTATAGAAAAGCACCCGAGTGGTAGGATACTCTTGATGATGACTACCAATGGATCCTTATTTATTAATGTCTATCTGCCATCCGGAAGCAACAACAGGACGGAACGTGAACATATGATTGCACATGAGCTACCTTTTTATCTCCGGCATAGGTACAACACATTGATATTAGGTGGGGATTTCAACACCGTTTTGCACGCGAAGGACCAGCGAGGCAATTACACGCCATCACCCAACTTACAACGCTTGTGTAGTGAATTGCAGCTAATGGATGCTTGGGAACTCATTCACAATCTCACGGTACAGTTTACCTTTCATAGGGGCGTATCTGCGTCACGCATTGACAGATTTTATGTCAATCGCCACAGTCGTAGCAAGGTATTAAACGCTATAGTGCGGGCCACTGCAATTAGCGATCACCAGGCTCTCATAATCAAGATGACAGTTGAGCAGAAAATCCCTGCACCAGGAAGAGGTTATTGGAAGCTAAACACGTCCCTGCTTTCAGATGCGGCAATAAGAGCTGATTTTGCTTCCCGATGGGAGATAGCAAAACGACGAGCGACTTCCAGCAACTTGACCGCACTACAAAAATGGCTCCGGATTTACAAACCAACCATTCGCTCCTTTTTTAAAACTGTTAGTTACTATAAATCCCAGGAGCACAGAAATATGCGCGAGTATCACCAGCAGCTATTAGAGGAACTCTTGGCGAAACAGCGACAAGGTTTTCCAGTAGCAGAAGAGATACAAAATGTAAAGCAACTTCTTCTCCGATTTACACTTCGGTTGATGGATGGTGTTAAGATACGCTCCTGCACACGATCCGTTGCTGAAGATGAAAAAGGGTCCCTCTATCATATTGCAACTGAAAAGCACAGGGGAATCACACGCTACATCCACTCTTTGGTATCCTCTGACGGCGCACAACTAACCTCTTCTAAAGACATCCTACATCAGGCGGAGGCATATTTTGCCACACTGTTCGATACTCGGCCTACAGTGGTGGATGCACAGGACTCTCTTTTGGCGCATGTTAACGCTGTAGTTCCGGAGGAGGCAAACACCGCTCTCACCAGTCCCTTAACGTCTGAGGAGATAGTGACTGCGCTAACCACTGCCAGTTCCAAATCGGCTCCTGGTCCGGATGGTATTGGCTACGAGTTTTACAAACTCTACTGGGAATTCATTCAGCCGCCCCTTCTATGTCTTTACGAAGAACTACTACACACACCAGGTGATCCAATGGGCTTCAATGAAGGAATAATCGTCTTAATTCCCAAAAAGTCTGCACCGAACTCGCTAGATGAGTATCGGCCTATCACGTTATTAAACGCTGACTACAAGCTGTTCGCCAAAATCCTAGGGAACCGACTTCGTCCAGTCCTGAGTGAGCTTATCGGCAAAGAACAAAAATGTGGTGTGCCAGGCCGATTGATCACTGAAAACCTCCACCTCATTCGTGATACGATTTTACACTTTGACGCTCATTCACATGAAACTGCAAGTATTCTATCTCTGGACTTTCATAAGGCATTTGACAATATTGATCGTGCCTACCTGTTTAGAACGCTGCACAAAATGGGGCTACCGCAGCAACTTCTACAAGCCCTCTCATTCTTGTATGCTAACGCCCATTCCCGAGTGCAGATTAATGGATTTTTTACCGATCCAGTGCCATTACGAAGTGGTATTCGACAAGGTTGTCCTCTTTCCACGTTGCTGTATGCGGTTTGTACAGAACCGCTGATTCGTATGCTTCATAACAACTGCAAACGGTATTCTCATCCTGCTGACTTGTTTAACACCTTAGCGTATGCGGATGACATGGTGGTGTTGCTTCGTGACCCCCAACATTTGAAATGTGTGAAACAGGTGCTCCTATGTTACGCCAGAGCTTCATTGGCCCATATTAATTTTAACAAATCCAAATTGTTGCCGCTTGGAAAGTGGCCCTCAGGCACTACGCTGGAAGATGTGCCCATAGCCCACACTGCGAAAATTCTCGGCATACACTTCCATTCCGATGTGGTACAGATGCTGGAATTGAACTGGAAACCCCTGCTCAACACTGTTCGGTACCTGCTCTCGAGACATCTCACACGAGATCTTAATCTTATACAAAAGGTCTGGAATGTGAATCTGTTCATTCTTTCGAAACTATGGTATATTGCACAAGTACTACCATTACCTGAGGATATTGCACAACGAATTGAATTGGGTATCACCTATTACCTTTGGACGGGACACGTTTATAGGATTGCCAGGGCTCAATTATGGAAACCACCTGCAAAAGGAGGACTCGGCCTCATCGCCGTCAGCTACAAATGCAAGGCGTTATTTCTCAAAACCTCTCTGCGATCTACGACCTCAAACGATGTCCCGAACCCTGTTGCAGTGATTTCTGCCAAATTACAACATCCCATTTTTAGGAGACTAAAAAGCTATCTCACGAAACTGCCGGCAGAGTTTTTACGTGACCTGGACTCGTTGTCGACTAAGGCTCTTTACCATCATCTCCTAGAAAGTAATGCAGTTACGCCGTACATCATGTCCAAATATCCAAATAGGCAGTGGGCTAGAATATGGGCCAATCTTCATCTGCCCCAGATTCCCTCGGATTGGAAGACCGTAGCATACAAAGTAGTAAACGACGTCATTCCTACAGAGGCAAAGAAATATGAGCACAGCATTTCGTCCACACCATGGTGTGCTCAGTGTGGCAATATGGACACGCTGCGGCATCGGTTGTTGACCTGTCGGCGTGACATATGGACGTGGATGTCTGCGATCATTCGCAGAGTCTACCACAGCGACAACCCCAATGATCTTGACAGAATGGTGCTCTTCCTGGACATCGCTACTACCGGTAAACGAGCTCTCTTAGGTTGGTTGACAATGGGATATCTTTATTACATGCTGACTACACCCCATCCATCCACAGCTGGCTTGCAGAGTTTCTTCAGAATGGCACGTCCAGAACACTCCTATCTTGGAATGGATGTTGACCGACTACTTTCATAGCTCTACCCTGCACATGGCTACAACTTACAGTGTTCGACCGTAGTATCAGATGGACATAAAAAAAAAAAAAAAAAAAAAAAAAAAAAAAAAAAAAAAAAAAAAAAAACTATGTAGTAATATTATATTCCCTTAGATACTATAACATACAACCTGTTACCAACCAATTTTTATTTTTTATCTATATTTTTTTTTATTATTATTATTATTAATCTTGTTATGCAATAAGAGATTCATTATTGTGTTTTGTGTTGACAGTAGCAATGTATTAGTTTCTAAAAGGCAATAAATTGTTAAAAAAAAATGCCAACCCATGTAGTGAACCTGATAATTGTTTATTGCTTAGCTTACCTTTGATATGATACCTTTGCTTACTCACAGCTCACACTCGTACCACTCCTACATCTGCATCGAAAGTGTCCCGACCTTCATGTATTTTCAAAGAGCATTAATACTAAAGACAGTAAAAAAAAACTACTTCTATAGTAGGGAAGGAATTCTTCTTTGACCAGCTGGGGAAATTGTTTCATGAGAGGGGTAAATCCGCCATCCTCACGTTATTTCGAACCCTATTTGTATGTTTGTAAATATGTGCGTATGTGTGTAACTGGCAATAAAAACTGCAAAATAACAGAAACGTAGCAAAAATGAAATGTGAGCATCCCTTGTTATCGCGGAGCAAACTAATTTAGTTGTTAGTTTTTTAATCCAAGTAACTCGTCTAAGCGAGACTTGAACTTGGCACCCTCTGAATATAAAACAGACACGAAGTGGGTAATAATGTTCATCTTTCTGCCAGTCTTTCATTCTTTAACATCTAAATATTTATCTCTGTTGTTTATTTTATTGAATATTTTGATTACACTTTTCATACTTTCCCAAAGTTTTTCGTAGCAACATTAAATTAAAATGCCAAACATTCGTACGAATATGCGTTATAACGCACGCAGATTGAAAGGTCATCTGTTCAATAATGTAGCCCTGAAATAGTTTCTATAGCTATCGCAAATTTTAATGGCGGCTGGCTCAACACAAAATTCAATCATAGACTTGCCACGCCTTGCAGTTGAAATTACCCTGTACATCAGATGATATAACTATCATTTGCGCCCACAAAATGTATTTGTACCGCAGGAGAAAGAATAGTAATAGTCAACTATCAGCCGCCATTACATTTTACGGCTGCCATACTTTGGTGATGCAAAGGTTCGTAGCGTTTTAGCGTTGCAATCCAGCGGAGTCAGAAGCATTATCTTCATTTATCATTTGGAGTGAGCTTGTGATCACAACCTTAAATTTTCAAGTCTGGCGAAATTCCTTACAATATGTAAGCTAAAATAGATGCGGCGTCAAGAGGAAAAAATAATACTTCCACGATACCGGAATTGTTGGCTGGTAAGATTGCTACGTTTGGAAAGAAATGATAGGGAGATAGATAAATAATTACACTTAATAATGTCAGTATGTTAGAATCAATGCATAATGTGAAAATGCCAGGGTAAGATTTTTTCATGTGGTCATCGGACCTTCACCAGTGTTGATAACACCATAACATAGTCATGAGTGGTTCCTGTAATTAATCATAATAATTTGATACATGTTTTGAGGACCCCTGTAAATTTTATTAACAGCTCCGCACGCGCGTGTGTGTGAAGGGCATAACTCGAAAACGAAACGCCGGTTAAATACTAAACTTGGTACTTAAGTTCAGTATCGACCAAGGATGTGACACGAAGGTTTTCAAGAAAATCCTCCCAAACTGTCCTTTGCATGGAAACAGTTTCGAAATTTTTATTTCCACTAATGGCTCCAACTATTGTTGTTATAATATGTGTGCAGGGTATTTTCATTATAAATTAAATGTATATCTTGAATTTTCTGGTAATAACCAAAATTGGTAAACCGTATGTAATAGATAATATCTTTCTGCACAAAAAAGTAGATGTCGTTAAAGTAACAATTTATATTAAATATACCTCTTTGTACGGATAACCATTTTTGAGATATTACTTTTTATTGATTTGAATTTTCAAATATTTACTCTTTTCTCAAATACGAAGTTGTTATTCCTTCTTGTTGAAGCCAACGCTCAAGGACCAGCTCTTAAAATATTTGAATATCATCTAAGCCTAGTGTGTGCTCCTATTCATATTGCACCTATGAAGGAATATGTAATTAAACTATTTCTATAAACGTTTATCTCAAGTATCATGAATTAAATAGAGGAATAAGCCTTTTGAGAATAGTTTGTGTAAGAGTGACTATAGACAATTTTTTAACCTTGCAGTATTGAGGAAAGCTACTACTTCCTTGACTTCTTTTTGGTAAAACAATTGTTATTCAGCTGCTTAAAAATTTCGTTTGGCATTGAGGAATCCATTTTCCAAGTTATTGAAATAATCCGCCATTACATTAATCGATACAAGGCCTCCGCTTAATATACATATAATTTCCATAGCAAGAAGCAAGGCTGTTATCATTGGATTGTTATAATCCTCAATGTCTAGTATAAGAAGCTCGTGTTAAAACCTCTGTTTTAGTGCCAACTATCTAAAAAATTATTCAATATCGTTCATTATTTCCTCCCAACGTGGTTTACACCAGTGGTGTTGCTTAGTTACAAATTACTTCAGTAGCATTTTTCTGGTCTTGACCCTCTTCTTTTTAAGATGGGATATTACACAATGATATTACGTGCTATGGCGCTGCAAACACCAAGTGCTTCTAAGTTTTGCCTTCTTCACAGATAGTAGTACACATTTTTATAGAAAAACTTGTAAAAAACCTGATTTCATTATTTGGTATAACTTGAGGTATGAGGTATTAGAAAGGGACTTAGCCCCTTCACCTATGTCCCATTACAGAGCCCAAGACTCAAAGATCGCCCCCGATCCGGAAGACAAGGACTTACAGATAGCATAGTTTTTCCCTGCCATGCAACACCCAGACTCTCGTCTACACTCACAAGCGTGAAACAGCCAGTCAGGATGAAGGTGTCATTGTAGTCGCCTGACCTGCTGGGGAGATACTGTTGAAATAACCCATGAGGCTGGCGGCTCTTTGGCGAATCCTGATGTTGAGATGCACATATTAGGGACCCTCACGCTGGTTCGCGCTCTTCGTCCTGGTTCCAACACGGCGGCATGGCATTCTCATCTCATCCCTTCCTCCCAGGGTGTTGACATAATTGCCCTGAGTGCTCACAGTGTGCAATCTCTCTGCTTGTAGTGCAGTACAGGATGAAGGTGAGGTGAAATGAGAAATGAAGTGAAGTGGAAGGATAGGAAATTCAGTAGATGTAATTAACCTTCCCAGCATTTGTCTAGCGACCCGAGAAATCCCCCGAAAAATATCCATGGGTCAGGAAGGTGGTCAACAGAGATCATGACCTCCCGAAAGCGAGTCACACACGGTATCCCTTGCGACCTCTTTCCTGGTTCAGTATCATAGAATAAGTCACAAATGTTTGGTAACTTTTTGCATTGCTATTCTCTGCAGTATGTCGTATTTCTCCTGCAGTTGCAGGTCATGCTCCGGGAAATGAATTGTTGTTTATGCTGTCATCGTAAAACATTTCTTGGGGCAAAGTTTTTACGCTCGGTTGTAAAATACAACGTGTTGCAGTGCATCATAACAGGTACCTGCTTCTAAATAGGAATATGCGCTTCCTCTGGATGCACTCTGAAGTGTTTTTCATCTGAGTGGAATCCGGAAATAACAAGATATAGATAATTATGACCAGACTTGGCACTTATTTCACTATGTCTCACTCCTGCTGCAGGGTAATACACTGAAGTTCTATTGAAAATATTTATGATGTGTTCTATACTGCACAAAATATTTGTAATAATTCATCTGTCTTAAGAGGAGATTTAAAGCTTTGCCCGGGCTATGTTGAATTTGTTAAATGCATTTTATTTATCCCATAAACTATTTAAGACATCAGACTAAAGTTTTTACAGGATGTAGATGCATGTCTTCTACGCTTAGTGATCTAGTTTTATCCAATAAACATGTATATTAAGGAAAGTATCACTTTTTCTTATACATAATATTGATTAAAGTTTATCATAAATTATTTTAAAATCTGATGTGTTGCACTACATGAGTTACTGTCCTCTTTTAAAAAAATATTCTCAGAAATACTTATCCCTCCATCTTCTTTCTGTTAGTCGAGATAAACGTCTTATTGTATTGTAGCTGCAAGGGGAATAGGATAATACAATAGGCTTTAAGCAATCGTCAACTCTAATAACGTATGGCATTTTAATCAAAATCGTGGAGCCATTTTTGAGATCAACATTTTCGAAAAATGCTCCATGTGAAGTATAGGTTGGGGTGGGAGAATTTTCTTTAAAATATTTGTGTCGCATCCTTGGTGGATTCTGAACTTAAATATTAAGCTTGGTAGTTAACCGACTTTTCGTTTTTGAGTTATGCTGTTCACAGACGGACGCATACATGGACAAAAACGCACACTCATATTTTTTCTAAAAAAAAGTGCTTCCTTTTAAGCTCAGCAGATCCCAAAACATGTATTTCTAGTGAAATTTCAAAATCAAATTTTTTGGTGGATTACAATACTTCCCTTAATTACTATACGTATTAGAGAAACCAGAATGTAAATTCTGTTTGCACCAAAATGCAGTTATCATCCTAAACTGTTATTTGTCTATTTTTATTACTTTCTAAGAAAACGCGTCATTCGTGGCAGGGAATGTCATTCACGGAACAAGCTGCTCAGACCAAAAATGGAGATAAGAAGCTTCCATATATTTGCGAAGAAAGTAACCATATGGTTTGAGCACACGAGCTAATATACTTAATAATACCAATTAGAGAAAAACTCCTCCTAAAAGATGGGTTAACTTTTACCACTCTACTCCAAAGTGTGTGGGAGCTAAGACGTTTCATCAGTGAAGTGGTGCAGAATTCACAGTGCAAAATAGAGATGCAGTAGCATTTTTAAAAATATTGAAAACATAAACATTGTTCCCTACAATAGTAAAATATATATTAAGTCAGAGAGGAAATTCAATTTAATACGATAGCATGAAAACTAAAATAGTGATATTTTTTAATCTTCGTCATTTATGCTTCCCTGACTTGAGTCTTTTAAATGCATTAATATAAGGTATTAACTGTTGGCACTTCAGTTTCTATCCCACCGCTGTGAAAATAAATACAAGAAGTATCTAATTAGAAAGACAGGTAATTATGAGGATTAGAAGATATCTTCCATAAAATGTTTTGGCTTATTTTTTCTCGAACTGAAGCATAAAATGATCGGGTTGTTTGAACATAGGCTTTACTTTGAAAAAAAGCCATTGTGATGTGCTTTTATAAAATTCTTACTTAATTGCAGTAACTCCTTCCATGATTACACGAAGACTCTCAGTCAAGAAAGATATATACTATAGTATAGGCTCTTGCAGTTCCAAAATTCAAAATAAATTTGATACTTTACACATCGTACTGTTGTTAAAAATCTGCAGTATATTCAAACCTATTACATCATGATCTTATTTATATGCCAACTTTAAACCTGCAGGAAATACTATAGTGATGCACATTCAGTGTGTTCGAAGGAAACAATACATGCATGATGTACTATTGCGTTCATGTACAAATACCATAAGTGAAGCGTTTGTTACAAAAAGGGAACTAATCAAGCTTTAAACGTTTTGAGAAAACAAGAAAAAACTTTGTAACTTGCAATATGCAGCACATATTAGCTTCTTCTTTCTACTTCGAGTTGTTCATGGCATTCTGGAAGTGATTATTGAGAAATTTTATATTCTAAATAGTTTTAACATGTATTAAAACTAGTTTCAAAACAGTGAAAATGATTATAAGAGCTAGCTTGAGATTTGATCTTCAACCAGGAAGATCATTCTTGCTGTCTTTCAAAAGCTGAAAACTGACGTTTTGCATCATGATGTTAAGTGTGCTTTCTAGGGCAAATAGATGCCTACAGATATTACACGGAACAGAGCAAGAATATTTTTGATAGCACAACAGATAGTGAAATGCGGATCCAGCATTAAATTAATTAAGAATTAATTGGCAACGAGTAGCACAGGCTGCAGAGGAAGATCAGCTTTCAGCATTCGATGAGATTGTAGAGGTTTAACTCTTTCTTTCCCTTTCTCTTCTGAAGAGGATAGATGACCCTAGTGCAAATGATGTCAAGTTATATACCAGTATTATTTGTATGCGATCTTCGAAAAAGTACGCATAGTGATCTAAACGGACGACATTTGAATATTTATGCTGTATTCTATGAGCGGAAAAGATACTGGGTTGTCCTTCAGCCCATGAAAGTTATGTTCAGGACATCAGAAGAGCTGACACTGTGTAAGTACTTTAACTATCCGTTTTCTGGATTCACTGTCTATTTTGAAATGCAATACAGGAAGAATTATTTATATAACTCACAAGGGATCTTAGTAGTCGCTACGAGGCCTGTTTTTAAAGTAAGCACGAATAATTTTTAAAACAGAACATTATTTTACAAATACTTTATCATTCATAAACTTACACCCCACACTACTTCTGCACATAGCTACCGCCCTTATTTACGCACTTATCATAACGGTAAACCAGTTTTACTATGTCTTTCTCAAAGAATATACCGCCTGTAAAAGCCAGATCTCCACTTCTTGGTTTCCATCATCGCCGTTGAAATGCTTTCCACCAAGCAATTTCTTCAGATATAGAAGCAGATGACAATCGGTTGGTGCTAAAATCGAACTACAGGGAGGGTGACCAACCAAATGATGTGATCTGATCTGGAGGTGGCCGAAAATTGGCACTCGCTGTTTCCCCATAAACCTCGCACAAATGATGAATGTTTAGTGACATAACATGTCTCGTATTCAAAAAGACGAATCACTGGTTTGACTTCACAGTCAGCGAGTCGTTTGACTGTTTTGAACATTTCGAAACGCTCAAACAAAAGGAGAATACAAAGTGACGATCGCTCATAGCTGTGTCTGGCTTCCTAATGAATGAAGTGATTGCGCATGCTCAAAATCGCGATTGCAGCGCTGAAACGGCAAAATATTAAAACGATACTTACTTTTAAAACACGCCTCTTAAGGCGCATTTTTCTACATTGCCTTCAAAACAATAGGAATGTGCAAAGGTGAAGTAACAGTTCAGACATAAAACTGAAATAAGAACAAGTATAGTTTTTATCATGCAAAGTGATTCAGTAGAACGCTGTGGCTCTATTCGAGAGGATAACTACACTGAAAATTCCAACTTCCTTAATAAGCACTCCATCACTATGAACATTTAACCACATGAGATTTTTATTCTAAACTAATATGCAGATTTTCTTGGTGATATATCATATACTTCATTAGTTATTAAATATTTTGTGTGAAAATATTGTAAAAATTATGTACTCGCTATATAAAATATTCCACACAACAAAAGGTTTGAATTTTTAAAAATGACTTCTGTTTTTGGCTAGTACACAGTATTATAAAAGACCCACATTCTAATTTTTGAGAATATTCTTTTAACATTTTAGAATGTTTTTATGTTACCTCAAAAAGTTTGAGAATAGAAAATTTTTCATACTTTAACATAACAAAATTTTCCAAACGGACATTTGAAAGAAAAGAGGAATGTCAAGTGCCTTATTTACGTATTATAGACCTAACCTGCAAGTTTCACTAAGCTAAATGTAAAACGTTGGCACTTGGAACATTTTGTGTACTGAAAAATGTTAGTAATAGCTGTTCAAATTTTATAGATCTAACCTTTGCAGGGAGCTAAAATTCTCCTCCTGCATACATGGGACCTTCTTGCTGCTATTTCTTCTGCTGTGCAGGAGATTTAACATATTTCAGGATAATTTTTTTATCACACTAACCAGAAGTGGCACTCCGCTAAAGTTGACTATCTCTCCTCTCATGGTCTTTATCACTAATTAATTCATTTGCATTCTGTGTTTTCCCTGTCGTACATCATTCCAGCAGTTCATCAGAAGCTAAGCGAATGTACAATAGCAGCACTTTCTTGATAACCACTTTTGAAAGGACTGTCTTCTTATGTGTGTTGCTTTGTCTTGAAAGTTATTCATTTAGCTTAGTGAAACTTGTAGGTTCGGTCCATAATATGTAAATAAGCTTTTTATGAATGTCCATGTTTTGAAAATTATATGATTTTAAAATATAAAAAGTTACTATTTTCAGAATTTTTGAGGTAACATAATAATAAAATTAAAACATATGCTAAAATAACACTCAACAAATAAGAATGTGGATTTTTTTATAATACAGTGCACTAGTTAAAAAATAGTCACCGTTAAAAATCTAAACCTTTTGTCACATAGAACATTTTATATAGCGAATAATTTTTACAGTATTGCTACACAAAATAATAACTAATGAAGTATTTAGTATACCAGCTTGAAAATTTGCCTGTTAGTTTAGACTAATATTCTCATAATGTTAAATTTTCGTAGTGATTATAATTAAAGGAATTAGAATCTTCAGTGTAGCCTTACAGGGTGTTTAAACATCAACGAGCACCTGCACGTGTCTTTTTAAATGGTCATATAAGGACCTAAAGTGGTACATATGATAAAAATAGCGTGTCATCTATTTCTACACACTCTAAGCTGCCAAAGAAGAAAATCCCAAGATTTCGTACAGTTTGATCGAATTTTCAGTGTAAGTCTTAAGATTAAAATTGTAGTTGCGACTAACCTTATTAAGGATTTTTTGGGTTTTTCCCATCTCCATAAGCGGTTATGCAGAATATAAAGCAAATGACACAAGCACAATTTTATTGTTATGTGTCGAAACGTTTTATTGGTGGTTTTATCTGATTTATAATGAATTCCTTTTAAGTTGCTAATATAACAATCTTATGGTACCGAATGATTAATTATATGTGCTCTGATTATTTGTTTTGGATTAGGAAACTAACGCAGAGGAAACGCTATGCAGCTATGGAATAGTTCTATTTAGTATACTAATACAAACTTATTTTCCAGTTTTTAACTTTGCGAATATGAGTAACTGAAAGTATTTCATTGCGAAATTAAGTACTTAATACTTGTTCACAACTCAATGACAATATTTTGATTATTAATTAAATTATGCTGAGCACTTCTGATTTGCATACATATGCAGGCTGCTTAAAAAAAAGTGCCAGTTATTGCAACAGGAGTTGGGATTGGTTGAAACCAGAATAAATATTCATATAAACATATGTGTGGAATAAATATGTTTTGAGATATGAGCACATTTTACAAATATGTGCAACGTATGCATATTTTCGATGGGTTAGACATGCACCAATGTCTTTCTATGTCCTCATAGCCAGAAATCCAATGGATTGAAGTCCTGCGAACGGGGAGGCCATACTATTGGGCCTCCTTGACCAATCCATCGTCCATTAAATGTTTGGTTTAAGTATTGCCGTACGATGCGATGCTCCATCATATATAAACCACATGCGTGTCTTTCTACAAGCAAAATGTCCTCCAAAAGCAGTGTGTCAGTGTGACAGACACTGTTTCCCTTGTGTGCAATTCCATTGGATATAAAAAGTTTGGTCAAAAATGTTGGACCGTGGGACACCGGTTTTAAGATAAACGGGTATAGCCTAAACAAAAGAAGTAGAAAAATGCCGGAAAATAAAACAGCAGAGAAAAGCAGCTTTCTGTTTTACTTAAATGACCATTTGGAGCTTTGAAAATTGAAAATTTTAAGAGACAATAATGCAGTAAAATTAAGGGATGGTAACGCATAGGGTGGCCCCTAATTCAAATCCGTGAGCTTCTTTTTTCTTTCTTTCTTCCGTGATTCCCCTCAGTCACAAAGCTAAATACCAGATTGGATATCTAATATCACGATCCCAAGTTTCACCTTAAGTCTAAAACATAATAAAATTGAAAATATACGTCAAAAATAAAAGTGCTGCCAACTATCTACAGATAATTAAACAAGTAGACCGGACAGCTCACTAATGCCATCTACCCGGCACGTGTAGAAGCAAAGATACAGTTGCCTAGCTCTACAGTATCTCTAGACACGTGTCAAACTGCCATCTGTCCTTCATGCACAGAAGCAGGGGTACAGTTGCTTAGTACTAAGGCCTCTGTGGACACGTGTCAAACTGCCATCTGTCCTTCATGCACAGAAGCAGGGGTACAGTTGCTTAGTACTAAGGCCTCTGTGGACACGTGTCGAAGCTGATAACTGCTCTTCGTTTATAGAAGCAGAGGTACAGTTGCCTAGCACTATGGTCTCTGTGGACACGTGTCGAAGCTGCCATCTGTCCGTCAGGTATAGAAGCAGAGATACAACCGTCTAACACTAAGACCTCTGTGAACATGTAACGAAGCGGGATGATATGGTGAAAGGATGAGATCTAGAAGTCTGTGAGCCACAGACCGATCGTAATAAATCTGTCACAAGATGACCATGAATTTAAAGCGACGAAAAATAAAAGGAGAGAAAAATAAATAGCGTGACGCGAAAGTACAGAGTAGTAAACAAGCAAAAAACCAAATTATCTACATTCCTTGCAAATTTTACCATTATAGATTAAAGAGGATTAATTGGCAGAAGTTCTGAGAAGCACGAGCCCAGATTCGAGGGTGGATGAATAACAGTTATTTACCTTTTTCCATTGTAAAGCATTGTGCACGCGACATGACGATGTAAAGCGTATAGCACGCCTATGGTCGCACCTCCCGCTTCGCTAAAACTTTCCTTACCTTTCACTCTCACTGAGGCCCCCCTCCCCCTCTTTCTGTCAGTAGGTTAGTCCGCCCCCTCCACGACACCCGGTTAAAAGTCTACCTCTAGACTTAGAGTGTGTTCATTAGCTCACTGTCCCTGCACACTGCTTTGTGAACACATTACACATTTGGTGCCATTTCCCCCTCCGACATCTTCATCGGCAACAATACAACGTAAGTACGGATCCATCTCATTGTTGTAAATACGTGTGTGGTGCTCAAATATTTGTGTTAAACCATATTTTAATTCTAAAGGTAAGTTGTGATATTAGAATTCTTCCAAAAAGGCATACAGTTTGATTTTTCCAAAATTATTTTGCTTAAAATTAAAAGAACATCTCTAAATTCTCGTGGAAAATACACTAACGTGTTCAAAAACGTTACTTATTTTCAAGAAATACGTTTTAAAAGTAATTTATTTTATATGGTGAATAATTTTATCAAAATTGCGATCTCAGTTCTAAACATATGTTTAAAACAAAAGACATCTGCACACTTTTGATTGTTTTCTCGAAATATTCCTCAATTTAAAATTGATAATGTATCTAATGATAATTCAGAGGATAGATAACATAGTTAACCCATTGTGTTTCTGTACAGGTTATGTTTTGTTTTGTTTTTAAAAATGTTGCATTAAAGTTTTATGGTGACCTAAATGCAGTATTTTTTTTTATATTATCCCAAGAAATCTGAGATCTAAAAGTTCCTACTTAACCTAAAACAATTATTTGAGAGATTTTATAGATACAGAAGGTTAAATGTTTCGAACTGTAGTCTTGAAAGCTTGCATATGTTTGTAGTTGTATTATTAGTTCATAAATACCATTCTTAACTCAGTGTATTTGATAATTAGTGTCTGAAAGTGGAGTCGATGCTGTTTTTGCCAGCTCTAACGAGACGATTTCTACCAATTAAATTTAGTGGTTTGGATTGTTTACCATCACATTTTTGCTTTGGAAAGCGCCACCTGATGGAAAGTGAAATCTGTAGCAGCGGATGTTGTGTTAACAGCAAGAGTTATAAAAGTAAAATGGGCCAGTTCGCTGCAGTCCGTGTGCGAGTAAACGGTGACGGGAGGGGGAAGGCGAGATGATTGGCCTGTGCTGCAGGGTATCGTGTTCGATTCTCTGACATACAGAGTTCTTTCACTTGCACACCGATATCATTTACTGAGGTTGTGTCGCAAGGCCGTTCGGACCACTTGTGTAGAGATGTTGAGGAGAGGGGGTAGGAATCGAACACAGAACATTTAGAAGAAAGAATGAGTGCATTGCCAATATGTGAGTTAATCGGTGGAAGCTTGGGTAAAGGCTAAACTGCGCGTATACATCTTGTCACTCCTTTTTTGTCAGCTGCAAACAGGGATGCAGTTCCGACTGCCCAAAATTTATTTTTGGGGACACTGTCGCTCAATCCTAACCATAAAAATTGATTGATAATAATGATAATGATAATGATAATAATAATAATAATAATAATAATAATAATAATAATAATAATAATAATAATAATAATAATAATAATAATAATAATAATAATAATAATAATAATAATAATAATAATAATAATAATAATAATAATAATAATAATAATAATAATAATAATAATAATAATAATAATAATAATAATAATAATAATAATAATAATAATAATAATAATAATAATAATAATAATAATAATAATAATAATAATAATAATAATAATAATAATAATAATAATAATAATAATAATAATAATAATAATAATAATAATAATAATAATAATAATAATAATAATAATAATAATAATAATAATAATAATAATGAATAGGTATAAAGGACAGATATACCCATGAGCGTTCTGTATTTAGTAGGAGATTTTAGGTTTGGGGGGGGGGGGTAATGGCTTTTGCTTTTTCTGGGCTATTGCATCACTAAAGTACAATAAATTAATCGTTAAAACATAAAATATTCTGGAAACTATGTCACATAATTAAAGATACTCTGTATATATTTGCGAAGTTAAAAATATTTAACCGGTTTACTAACTCTAAATTTACTTTAATATATTCTTGAACACATTTAGTAAATAAAACTGTTAATATAGCAAAATAACAACGTGATTAACATATTTCCAACTACAAATTAAAAGGAATTTGAAATTTGTATTTAATAATTACTGGGTGTACGTGTCATAAAATAGATGGTTATTAAAGTAAGTAACCATTATCTGATAAATATGTTAATTCATTTAAGAAATATAATATTAGTTGTCGCATAACTTAGAGTTATATATACAGGGCGTGTAAGAAGTGACAGCACAAATTGAAATAGTGAAATGCGCGTGGTACTGTATGCAAAGTCGTCATAGTATGCAAACAAGACAATTACAAATGTGAGTTTATCATTTGTAGTCGCAGTTCATAAAATAACAGGAATAAAACGCAAAACTTGCAGAAACACCTTCTTCTGTCCCAACCGAAAACATAAGCCGGGATCTCTGGGTTTTGAATTCGGCACACAGTACTATGGCAGACACAAAATTTAATGGCAGTGATAGCTGACCGCTTCATGATCTGTTAGGTTGACCAGCTCATCCTGCCACCCGCCATTAAGTTTTGTGTCTGCTATGGTCTCATTAATTGTTAGCGCAAAACGAGCAAGTGTGTTGTAACAAAACATTTCCGCGAAAATCACTTTATCTGTGGGCACAATAATAGGAGAAAAACAAAACTTAATGGAAACACCTTCTTCTGTCTTAGCCGTAAACATAAGCCGCGATCTCTGGGTTGTGAATTCGGCACAGAGTACTATGGCAGACACAAAATTCCATGGCGGTGATAGCTGACCACTTCATGGTTAGGTGACTCTCTTTCCTTTTGTGCAAATAAATTTTGTGGCTGCAAATGATATTTATATCACCGGCTTTACAGTGTGATTTCACAGCATGTTTAACTATACAAGACGTGGCAAGCATCTAATTGGTTGATGTGTTGACCAGCTACCCGCCATTAAGTTTTGTGTCTGCCAGCGTTAATTTTTAGCACGAAAGGAGAAAGTGCGTCGTAACAAAATATATTTCCGCGAAAATTGTTTTCTCTATGTGCACATTTCACAGATTCTTATAATAGTCTAACAGCATACGTTTTCGCTTATGGGATATGTGCAACTACGCTATGCATTGCCGCTCCAAGTCGGCGACTGGGCAAAGATAAACACTATGCATTATGTAAACATAACCTTATAACTGGGATTCCATGTTAAAGAACACTTATCCTCTTCGTTTCGTGTTGAAAATTCTCACTTAAAATAATAGAGGTTACATAAACCTCGTTGAATTATATTAAGACGGAAATAGCTGTTTGGCGCAGACAAATCATAGCTTTACCGGGAATGTGAGTACAGTAGTTGCAGCCCAAGGTAACGCGCCCACACACCAGTGTACGTACATATTAACAGTTTTTTTGGGTAAACTCTGATGTGTCGGGAAGTGCATAAAACGTGCCTGAAGTTACTTCCGCTTCTACGGGAACGTGACTCGAGGCCACTTCTCATCAGCACTTACATTTTCAACACTCCATGGGTGATTATCCAGCTTCCGATTCCTTATACACCAAAACAACAACTTCTTTTACTAGGGAAATAAATTAGTCATATCTGCAACAATACTACAAAAGGAAACAGCTTTCAACTTCAGACTATATCATCCAATGAAGAGTGTCCTCAGAAAACAAATGCAGAAAGCGCTTTAGAATGCTTCTCAAAAGGTGTTTGGCATCACTGGCATGCTAATCTTCAAATTCAGAGGTCCTTGGTTTGATTTCGGCTTTTGGGCGGGGGATTTTCTTGCCAGGATTATTCCCCATCCTCACTAGAGTCTCTAAGTATGAATTGGAGTGTGAATTTTGGCCCTCCAAAATCCTCTGTATAGAATCTCACATTTACATCAAGTAGTTCTTCCCTCATATTCCAGGGCGGCAATTATAGCAATTACTTCCAAGTTGTCACCAAAAAACCAAACTATTATATAATGTTGGAAAATCGCTACCCACCTAACATCACTTCAAAAACACCCACATAGTCTTCCAATGGATACCACCTTACTGAGGACTGAGTGGTAATGACAAAGCTGATTTTCTTGCAAAAAAGGATGCCAACAGTGCACAGAAATCTATAGTTAATCTACCATTTTATGCAGCTAAAAGATTAGTCAACTCTGAATTCAAAAAAGTTATTGCAAAATATAACTATGAAAAATCAAGAAATAAAAGATGGGAACTACCATACATTCAAACAGTAATTCCTGAGTATCCTCGAAAAACGCAGTTGCAACCTTCAGGTTCATTACGGGACATGATTGTCTGGCAAAACATTTGAACGAATTGGGATATATTCTTCACCACTCTGTCCTTTCATTGTCAGAAATCCAGAATTAGCCAACAACAACAACAACATTTAATGCAATAGGCTAAGGTAATACCAACCCAAAGATTAACACAGGAATGGGTCTATTTGCCCACACGGGCTTTGTTGACCTTTCCACCCCTTCACTCCCTCCATGTTTTCTATTGTGAGCAGTCAGAGTACAGAGCTTATAGTATCAGACGTTTACAAAGTCAGCGTGTCGCTGCGTTAAACCTTACCTTGTAATTTTCAAAAAGCTTGGGAGCCTTAATGGTTTTTTTTTTTTTTTTTTTTTTTTTTTTTTTTTTTTTTTTTTTTAAGAAATGACAAAGCCCCACTGTCTCATCTGCTCAATTGATATTACATATAATATTAGGCACCATAATTTTGGTACTTATGAATGCTATTCTAATATTATGTAGAATCTTCCCAGAGAGTTCAAGATTAGGTTTTCAGAATATCATCAATGGAGAATGAAATGTATTCATTCATCGATTCTATGTATTTCAGAGCCACTATAGCTCCATATACTCTGCAATTAGTATTAATTCTCTTACAAAACACTACTCCAATTAAAATGGCACCTAAAAAGGCATTCAACTACAATGAATTACTGTCTGATGAAATCTTTTCGTGTTACGTGATTTCACAGAACAAATGACGTCAATATTTGCATCTACTTATGTCTACAAACAATTTTTTTTTCAAAACTTCACCAGGCTAAAAGTACTATGTGTACTCGTCTCACAGACAATCATTTTTGTCAGCTTTACCTCTGTTCGAATAGTACATACCTAATACAGACAACAATACGTAACTAACAAGAATGTAATACCGCATCTATATCACTGCCACGAGTATGGTTTATTCAAACCTTGTTAATACGTTAAGTTTCGAATTGGACATGATAGGCAAGTTCAGTACAGTGTCATGACGTTATTAGTTTTACACAACTCTAGACGCAGGTGAACACAGAGCATGTCAACTTCCTCTCGAGGTCAACGTTCACAGCCTGATCGGCAAAACGTGGAGTGGGTGAACTCTGTTACCTTTTCTTCCCCTAAAGTGGCAAAACGTGGAGTGGGTGAACTCTGTTACCTTTTCTTCCCCTAAAGTCTCCCCCATGTAAGCGCGTAAACACCATTGCCGATGGTGCTTTGCTCCAAGGGCACAAAGTCACCGATATGACCTTAGATGTTAACAGTAGCATACAAGTGGAACATTTTTAAAATGATAGACGTTTGTTAAGCAGTAAACGGAGACAATGGCGGTGAATTTAAGAACTATAAATTGTTTTTTCATCCCCCCCCTAACTTAATTTGTAATTATTACATTCAATAGGAGTAGAAAAGATTATCTACTTATAATCTGACTACATTGGTGTATATTCCTATTACAAGATTGTTTGGCACCGTTCCACACAAAAGATAATATGGTTTGTGTGGTATGACGATTGATAATGGGGAAAGTAGAAACGTAAGCCCGTGGCACAACAGGCCAACGCCTACCACCCAACCGCTGCGTCTCCCACCTTTACCCACCACAGTCATCATGAGTGGGGTGCAGTAATGGAGGTGGGACATGGTCAGCGCCCCGAACCCTTCCGGCTGGCTATGCAGTCTTCTCGAAAAAGGGCCGCTACTTTTCAATCAAGTAGGTCCTCAATTGGCCCCTAACGAGGCTGAGTGCACCCCAGATTAGATCTCCCAGCGTAAGGAAATTCTCATGCCGGTATCGGGAATCGAACCCGGGTCCCACGCTTGGTAAGCAGCAGCGCTACCAGCGCGCTAAGGAGACGACCCAATGGGCAAGGTACGTTTTTCAAACAATGCTCATGCCTCGTTGTTTATCATCCACATTTAAGAAGTGGGTCCCAAAGCTTTGACATCTACCTTTACTGCATCCTATACAGGCTGTTACAGATATAAGTGCAGAAGATTTGATACTTAATATCTTGATATGTATCCACTTCGGTCTGTAAGTGGCTTTTTCTCTTCGTCTAACAGTTTTCCTTTAAATCAATCATATAGTTTACTACATGTTTTTTGCATGGTAATAACTGCACCGTTAAATGAACAACGCCTATCAAACAGACTATCCGTTTTGTTGCACACCTCAATGCACGACCTACTGACCTAAGTAATGTGAGATCATTGGCCTTGAAGAAAGCATTCGAACTCAGCTCCGATATAGCATTCCTTACAGCCGTTCAGCTCACTCTGCGTCATGCCTACTAGGAGCTACTAATTATCCTGAAAACATGTTACTCTTCTACATATTATTCTTAGTCTTTATGACCGTGGCCTTTGCAATTTGGCTTATCTATAGTTGTGGCTGTTCGGAATTGCTGTAATCAGCTTTGTGTGCAACGTTCAAGACATCCATAGAGTAAACAATTCAGCTGACAGTCTCCATAAGGAGCTGCTATCCATAAACTACTACTTATATTATCCTTGTTTTGAACAAAGGACTAACAACGATTATATTCTTGTTATGCTAAAAAAATGAACAGAAGTGTAACTTTAAATGCTTCTGCACGTGAAAAGTGCTTTTTCACCAAACTTTATTTTTACAGTAAACCTGCAAAAATGGATCAAATCAAAGTGGAAATGTGTCATCAAAGCGAGGCACTTTATAAGGGTTATATTGTGGATGGGTTAGAATTTAGACGATGATCTGTATGTTACCTCTGAAGGCAATTGGTTGTCAAAGACCAAGTTTCCATTCTCTCAAGTTTACCTTCCTCCTCAAACTCCTGCAACAAAACCAGAATATACAGAAAGTGGGGGTGAACTTAAGGGCAAATGAACAAGAGTCTTGTGGGTGGTGGAAGGCAATAATAAAGATAGGAGGTGACTTTCATGTAATTGAGTATTTGGGTTGGGAAAGCACATACACTGAAATTGTGCCTAGTGAAAGATTAAGGCATAAAAGTCAAGATCCTTCCACAAATAAAAACACCTTTTACAAATTTGATATTAAAATTCCTGAAGAAGTTCAGGAATATGTAAAAATGTATAACATTCATAGGGAATTTCAGAAAGCCATTGGTGATGCATTTTGTCACTATCTTCCCTGATTTTCCCTGATGCATCAGCACATCTGAAAATCACTATGATTGTGGTCTGTTACATATAGCAGTGCTAACACGAGCTATTTTGAGTATTTGAAAGTGTTCAAGTGGTAATCTTAACTTATTTCACAAACTACCACATAATATACGGTAAGTAAATACCCATACACTACCTGAGTGTGCTCCTAAGACTCCGATATAAAGTTTTGTTGCATCCTTTAGCATCTTGAAAGTGATTGGATGAAGAGTAAAGCACATCTTTGATGGTAATACTGCACGGTGCACTGAAAACGTTCCACACATGTACGTGCTTTTGCAAACAGTTTGTTTGTTATTCTTACGCTTTCTGAATAAACATATACAGCTTACTAAAACAGAAGCACAAGATGTTAACTTATTATACAAAAGAAGCTGTGAAAGACAGAAACACATTCTGCTTGCCATTGTATAGAAGAAAGGTGACAGTTTCTTCTAGACGTTGAGGTTATCGTTACATAGTTATCGTTAACACACTACTGCACGGCAGCATCAAACTCGTTGCACCAAATAAATTCATAGTTAAGAAAAATGTTATGCACATGTTGTACACTCGTTTTTGGTATAGTGTCTGTTTGTGAAAACTACTTTAGAAATGTATTGCATTAGAACAATAGATTCACACTACACAAAACTATCTTTTAGGCAGTTGGAACTAAAAGTTAGAGCTTTTAAGATGAGCCACTCATACCACAAATTGAAGACTGTAGCACTAGGTTGAATAATAATCTTCTGAAATTGCAATGTTTCCATTCTTGTTTCTTGGAATAGAAAGAATCTGTGCATTAAGCGGAAGCGAAAACCTTATCTCCATTAATTTGGTGGATTATTTGAATGATTCGAAAATATATTCTTGCAATGAATTCAACTATTTCCAACTCAAAACAAAATCTAATCGATGATGTTAACAATACCAATGCTACTTCCTCTGCGCCACCTCTGTGCTTAGGAATTAGTATTATAAATTGTAATAACTGTACAATAAACACCACAATTACACAGAAAAGAGTCTGACGAGTTGCACTCACATGTCTTTCTCTACTTTTGTACTAACTCTTATTCCTACACCTTCTTCGTGTGAGTTGAGATAAACATTTGCAGAAATTATCTTATTGCTTATTTCCTTATAGGTGCAAGTGAAATAGGGGAATACAGTAGGCTTTGAGCGACAGTCAAATCTTTTAAAGCTTTCAAATTCCGTTCTCTTTGCATGACTAACATTTAAAAAATGAATAACATGTTCAATTTGACAAAAGTTTGTTTTCAAAAACGCACACAAATAACAAGGAATATCTCCGAAATAGCTCACTCCACAAAAAAATTTATTTGGACATAAATTGGGCTTTTGAGCAAGATCTACATTTTTTGCATAGTAAGGTTTTGTGTATCTCTTACGGTTTACCAGTTGTACAAAGTCGTCCATAGTAAACAGGACTACATATGTACGCTATAGCCACAAAATTCAAGATACACATTTCGTTTGTCACAAAAATATCTCTAATATGACATTTTAATCAAAATCGTTAGAACCATTTTCCAGAAAATCAAAATTTTCGAAAAATTTCCATGTCAAGAGTAGTTTAGGGTGAAGTAATTTTCTTCAAAATCCTGGTGTTGTAACCTTAAAATACAACAAACTTATATACCAAGTTTGATTTTTAAATGACTTTTCGTTTTTAAGTTATGCTGTCCACAGACTGGCAGACACTGACACACAGGCACACCGCATACACACACAGACCTTTTTCGAAAAATCTGATGTGTTGCACTCACATGACTTTCTCTATTCTTGTATTAACCATTCCTATAAACTCTTATTCCTATATATTCATGTTAATACACATAAACATTCGCAAAAGTTATCTTATTGCTTATTTTCTTGTAGGTTCAAGGGGAATATTATAATACAGTGTGCTTTGAGCGACAGTCAAATCTTTCAAAGCTTTGAGATCCCGTCCTCCTTGCACGCTTAACATATAAAAAATGAACAACGATGTTCCATTTCACGAGGTTTTTTTTTTTCCGAAACTGACACAAATAATAGGAAATATATCCGAAATGGTTCACTCTACAAAAAAGTTATTCAGACATAAAAATTATATATTTTAGCAAAATATACATTTTTGTATAGTAAGATTTGGTCTATCTGTTACGAGATATTCAAAAGTCATCCGGAGTAAACAGGACTACATAGACTAAGGCCAGAAAATTCAAAATACACATTTCGTTTGTCATACAAATATCTTAAACATATGGCATTTTAATCAAAATCGCTAGAGCCATTTTCAAGAAAATCAACATTTTCGAAAAATTTTCCATGTCAAGGGTCAAAATCTTCGTGTCGCATCCTTGAGAGACATTAAACTTAAATACCAACTTTTGTTTTTAACCGACTTTGCGTTTTTGAGTTATGCTGTCCACAAGCACGCGCACGCACGCGCACACACACACACACACACACACACACACACACACACACACCCACACACACACACACAGAGAGAGAGAGAGAGAGGCCTTTTTCTAAAAATGCTTTTTTTTTGGATGCAGGGGATCTCAAAACATATATTTCCGGTGAAATCTCAACATCGAATTTTTGGATGGAATACGGTACTTCATCTACTTACTTTATCTACTTACTATATGCAGTATGTTAATGTAAAAGAATGTTTTAGTAAAAGTCTGTCTGTCTGTCTGTCTGTCTGTCTGTCTGTCTGTCTCTCTCTCTCTCTCTCTCTCTCTCTCTCTCTCTCTCTCTCTCTCTCTCTCTCTCTCTCTATTTAGTGCCACTTTTAACCTCGGGCGTCAAATTGGCAGCTTTTTACCCTTGGAGCAACCATTCATCAGCGATCACTTTGATTAGTTTAAATTAACACACATACATTCACATTTTTCACTCATACTTTGAGACTCTAGGGTGAGTATGGAATAATTCTGCGTAAACAAAAAGTCCCATCCCCCATAGGGGATCGATACTGCAACTTCTGTACCTGAAGGTTAGTATGTTATTCACTAGACCACAGAGCAGTCAATAAAACAATTTTTGCACTTATTATGTTGATTTATTTTTGGCACAGCCTTCTTCTATAGACTATTATGTGAATATTGGGTGAGTGAGTGAGTAGGGTTTAAGGGCCCGTCGTATGAGCGATGTTATCAGTAGCGGTACTATGAAGCACAATCAACAAAGGTCAAAATGTCCGAGTGTATACTACTATATGCAATATTTCGGGTTGACAAAAAATAAAATATGAAAACACGTTTGAAAAGTGATTTAATTTTGTTTGCATGATTGCTGTACTCGGCTTTCATTCTCGTTCCAGAAACATTCCTATTTGCTCCAATCTTACGTCTGTATTATAATTATTTCTATGCTCATCCTTTTTCAACCAGAACATTTTATACCACTGAATGGAAATTCTTTCAATAACTCGAGTCCCTCTATCCAGTAATGCACGTAGATAGGTGCTCTTATAGTCTGTTTAAAAAATAATCTGATGTGTTGAACTCACATGACTTTCTCTACTCTTCCACCATCTTAAAAACTCTTATTCCTCTATCTAGATCATGTTAGTCGAGATAAACATTTGCAGAAATTACCTCACTGCTGATTTCCATGTAGGTGTAAGGGAAACATGGGAATACAGTATACCTCTGAAATGGATAACTCCTAAAAATTGTATTTGAAGTAAATTGTATGCTTTAATGAGACTTCTTTCTTTGTGTAATAATATTTTTCTACCTCCTACGGTTTACCATTTATCCAAAAGTCATCCAGAATGAAAGACTTCGGAGCTACTTTCCATTAAATTCAGGACATGCATTTCATTTGCTATAAAAATATGTTTAAAATGTATTATGTTAATCAAAATTGCTTCAGCTATGTTTGAGAAAATGAAAATTACGAAATTTTTTTCTCGTAAACGCAGTTTAGAGTGGAGGGAGTTTCTTGAAAATCATGTCGTCTCATTGTAAGTTCCTGAGCTTAACCAATTTGGTATTTAAGAGATTATTCGTTTTGAAGTTATGCCATTCACATACACAAGCGGTGTTTTTATATTCAGGGATCTCAAAACGTGTATTTCCAGTGAAATCTAGATATAAAACTTTTTGGGTGGAATGCAGTACTTCGCTACTTGCGATGCACTTGATGGAGAAATGGAAAAAGCGTTCAAAATATATTAGTGTTTGATTTTCTGGATAATTCTATTAAACTCATCACTTACGCTTTCACATTCACGGTAATAAAGGGTATTCATAGTTTCTAAAGAAAACACCGCAGCCTAAGAATAAATAAAGTGAGAGCTTTTTAAAGTGCATAATTTACAATGTGTGAAAGACAGCATTAAAACACAAACAATGCCACTTCTTGGCACGTGCTGTTCTTGGGAAATGCAACAAACTGCTTAATGAGAAGGTGCATTCTGCGTGAATACGTTCTCCGATAAAAAGCCTTCGCTTTTACGTGTGAAACAAGCAAGGGGAAAGCCACACACCGTTCGTTTCGCAAGTAAGTGTGCCACGCGATTATGCAGCCCAAACTACAGGCCTAAGTCACTGCTACTAATTGCACTGTGAATTTACAAAACCAAATTATTTTACCAATTTCTTATGTTTGTATAAAGAAGTGTGACTGCAAAGTTTGGTGCATATATGTTAAAATCGTTCCTGAATCATACATTTTAAACACGAAGTTAAATTATTTTACAATAAATACATTTTACGAACCAATTTTATTAAATATTAAACACATTTTAAAATACATGTTCCTTTCTAAGAAAAAGAAAGGTTGCTAAGTAATGTAATTTTAAATTAATTAATTTTAAAAGCTTTTTGTTCAATTGTAAATTTTGGCTTTTGCAAAAACAGATATGATTATCAAACCTGGGCGACCTTAGGGGCACAGCACATTGTCTTACATTTTTATTATTATTAAATCTGACCTTATATAAAGGTTTGCCATGTGACATAGAATAACTTGCAGGTGTTTTAAATGAATACATAAAAAGGCTAAAAAAAAGTTTTTGTTAGTATATGGTATATGGTACAGTTAAAATGATTATGTAATTTATATTATTAATATATTATTATTTATATTATAACAATATAAAGCAAGTTTTAGTTGACCCAAATGACCTCGTTGTCGACGGGTCCTTAAACCACACTCACTCACAAGTTTTAGTTAACAAATTTTGGGGAAAATATTTCCGAATTTGCACTCTGATAACTTCATAATTGACTCGAAGGAGCATTTTAAACTAAAAAGTGTCTAAAATATTACAACTTAGAGAAACAGACCGTAAAGTTTACCATTAAACCTGGCTTGAAATTAAGTTTGTGTATTTTTACACTGTACATTTTTAATTAAAATAATATTTTCAAGTTAAAGTTTTAATAGTGATATTGTAAGATAGCTTTGTAAGAAAATAAGACCAATACAAATAAAGCTAGGTATTTAAAACAAATCTGTATAAACCAGATATATATATATATATATATATATATATATATATATATATATATATATATATATATATATATATATATATCACATATATCATATTTACATTCCAAACAAGAGACATGTTTTACTTAGTAATCAAAATGGGCCGTTAGTCGTTACAAAATTAAAACGTCAGTCTTATAGAGAAAAATATAGACATCTAATCAGCCTGTATGTCGTACTTTATAATACAGTAAAAGTTGTGGGGATATATTCTTTTAAATCTATTCTCTATAGTGCATTGTTCTTACGTCTTCAGAGATATATGCGAAAGACTACTAGAGTTGTACTAATGTGTTTTCTCCTTTTGGTTTTTACATTTGTTTCTCCTAGGAATAAAAAAGGTTCATCCAAAGGTCTTTGACCGCTTTTTGAACCTCTTTGAGACCTCTGCACCTTAATCATTATTATGTAAAACACACACTACTTATTAGCATGGCAAATTGATAGCAAAAAAGGATATGTTAATGAACTTGACAAAACTGAGGATACAAAATCGGATGTTTGATGATTCAAACGTTAATGCATTAAGTGACTATTGACGTAAGCAGCTTCAGAGAATTTATTTTTATATTCTTGCATAATTTTCAAGGTTTGCAAAAAGTTAGTTTTAATCGGCAGTTGTGTTTTAATAATCAAAATTTGGTTGGGATATGTGAAACCCCAGTAAACCGCTTTTAAGTGGTCTTTGTGAGTCAGTATGCTGACCACATCTTTATACTGCCCTCTGCCCATGACCTTTGTACCTTGGAGTTAATAGTGATGTGGCTCATAATGCCTCTGACAAGAGGCTTATACGTTATATGTAATGTTACTGTTCCAAAAACTTCGCGGGTTCTTGTTTCAGGATTCAGAGTTTGAGAAATCTCTTATAGTCTGTTTGAGAAACTTAACTGAGATACTCGTAGATTACTGAGGGTGGTGAAAATGCTTCTATCCGACGAATACATTATGCAACACACATGAACTCTGGGTACGACTGTGGCTCTACTTAGCTTGTTACTTTGTTTAAGTATTTGCTGATAAATGTAAATCAAATGTGCTATAATGAAGAAATTAATCCTATCTTGGCTAATAAACTAAAAATAGATCCGAACTTGGCTACATCTACATAGTCTAAAACTGTCGTCTGATAGCTTAAATAGCAACGAATATGACGTGAACAATGAAGTATACAAATTTCAAAGAGTGTGTGGAACAATAAATAGGACATTTAGAAACAAAATACATAAAGAAACAAAACTAAAGGTTTACAAAGTTATAGCTGTGCCTATACGTGAGGCTTGGACACTAACTAAGGAGCAACAGAGTAAAATACAGGCTTCAGAAATGAAATTCTTAAGAAGTGTGAAGGGATGTACGAAGAGAGACCTAATAACAAATAAAAGTATAAGAGAAGAGTTAGGAGTGTTTAATAGAAATGGCAGGCTAAAAGATTTCAAACAAAAGTGGAAGGAACATGTTGAAATAATGCCAAAGATCAGAATTCCTAAACAGATAATAAATATCATCCTAAAGGTAGGAGATCGGTGGGCATACCCAGGAAACGATGGCTGAAGGACTATGAAGGCGGAACAGGCACTTGATTGCCTATGCCATGAAGTGAAGATGAAGAAGCATCTGAGATAATAGGCCATTAGTTTAGCAAGTTTACTATTGGTGGGTTAGGGTTTTAATCTCACCTTGATGTTCAAAGATGCGTAGAGTTTTTCATCATCGAACATTGGCAACCTCACGTAAGAGCAACGAGTTCTTCAGTGGTTGATCTATTCGTGTATTTTATATTTAATACACATAAAATTTTATAAATCAATTGAATTATCATAAACCTCTAAGGCGTAAAAACACAAATGTTAACAAAAGAAGATAAAAGGTGGCTTGAAGCTTCTAAGATGAGATTTCTCCCGTCAGTAGCAGAAATTTCACGATTTGAACTTGTACGAAATGAAGCAATGAGGAACGAACTTCAAATACCAAAATAAATCAAAGTGCTAAAATCTATACCAAAAGAAATGGATGGAACCCCTCGACGGATAAGATGAGAATCACACTTTGCAATATTGTCAAAAGGAAGAGATGTTCTCTTGGCGCAAATCTCGTGGAGGTAACGGTTATTCTATTGGGGATGGAACAGAGCGGCAGGGAAATGACAATTAAAGATTTCAAAGTGGCAGTTCATTCAAATGGATCAACTTTCTCAGGAAGCAATAATTCTTTTCAGGGTAACGCTTAAAGAATACTGGTGTAATTCTGCAGTAAACTCGGAAGTTTGAACACACATTTACAAGAAATGAGCATGACTTTGGAATCATATTTATGTACAGCAAGGATAAAAGCGCTTGACCTCTGTTGTGACGCAATTAGGGAAAGGAATTTCCTGTGTTTTATTAAGAGACACTTGTTCTTAATGGAACATACTGACCTTTGTAGTCACAAGGTCCCAGCATTGAAGCATGTACCAAACACTTCTTAACGGCCTTCTTCACCGTCCCTAGTGTTTGCTGCCAAACAGTATACCCATGATCCTAAATTGTAATTAGATACAATATGACTGACGGATCATTTACATTCAATTTTACACATCATAGCAATACTTATAAAGTGATGCTTACATGCATTTAACTCCAATTGACAGTCGAACTTAACTCACAAATCAGTAATCATATTGTAGGTCGCTTATTTCAACAAACGATTGCCAATCTTCATTTCTCGTTTGAAACGCTCCCTTTGGCTAGGTAGATTCAGCTTCAAAAAGTAACACAAAATTATAAATGGCTTTAATGCTACTTGTCATAGCTGTGCAAAGAGAACTTGTGCATTGAATATACAGACTTAAACAGTGGAAGTTCAATCAGTTTTACAGTTTCAGCAAATGAGCTTCTGAGAACTATCTGAAACCATGAATAATTGCCAAGAATAAGTTCAACATCTCCCTTTTTGAAAGTGGTACATACTACATATCAGCTTCTATGTAGTTTTCTCGCTTAGGCGAGTATTTACAATAATTTAGATTAATGCCACACTTCAGTCTATATGGCTTGCTTTCTATTATTCCTTCATATCGTTATACCAAATTCTGCATATGGGGCCACTCTTGAAACATCATGTTATGTTAAAGCACTAATCATAAATCAACCCATGAATTGCTTGATCAAAAATTATAAATGTTAAAAAAATATACAAAATGGTGCAACATCGCAGCAAAAGGGCTTAAATGCAGAATGCAACGTTGTCACACAATTGTACTTCCATATTGCTAACAACAGTGTGCATCTTTTACCACTATTGTTTATGTATGGATTGTTTATCATTTATAGCTTAAGCATTCCACTCATTAAGCCTTGATTTTAAATACAAACACAGTCTCATTTATTTTATGAATTACAAAAACGATGTAAAAGTCTATAATTGGCCACTGCTCTGAACAAATTTTTCAATTCGATACATAACACTTATTTTTTAATTAAAGCAAATATTTTTAGTGTTTAGTGCAGTTTTCTATTTTCAGGGGTAGACTATTAAACTGAATAATTTTAGCCCTATAATTTAAACAGTTAACCTTTTACGTATTCTTGATGTTTCCATATTCTAAACTCTCTGTGATAACACAGTTTGAAATGTCAGTAACAGATATAACAAGAATTTCGTTTGATCGTTTTACAATATTTTATAGTTCTGTAGCATATGGTAAGATGACTCACTAGTTCAGTAAGCAGCAATAATGCCACGTTGCATTATGTTTAGTCAAACAGTGAACCAGTCGTTTTCACCTTTCGTTAACAGCTGTACCAGTGGGAGAAACCGGACCACAGTTTCAACAGAACAACTTGTTTCTGGCGCGTTTCTTTCTCGTTTCTTTTTTGTGAATTATCCACGCCTAGAACTGTCTTACTCAGCCTCCATTTATACTTGCAGTTTCACGTCTGCTTAAAGCAATGGTAAATATCGAGGAAGAAGTACAGACACCTTATCAATAAAAAAAACAAGATGTTTTTACCTATTTTGTGCTGTAGGTACCAGTAGCCTGGGTGGTTCATTGAAGCTTCACTTCTATTTAGGATCTTCAGTAGCGTACTAAAATTGAGAAGTCACGTATGTGTATTTTTCAAATTTGTGTTCTCGTATCTCTTTGCTTTAGTGCTCAAGAAGCTACGCAGCAAAGTAAAGTTGTGGTTGTATCTAGAACCCAAAAGAGAACAGGGCCAAAGTGAACACGTGTCGGGTAATAAGTAAATGTATCATCAATCCTGCTCAGTACAAGCAGAAGTAGCAAACTTATGCAACTTTATTTCAAGAGTGCCTATTGTTTAAATTGGTACTTTCATCTTCAACCACAGTGAAAAAGCATTTCATCATTCTAGTCCTTTCTTTCACTTATCAACTCTCTTCATCTACTGGCTGTGTCCTAATGATGAATATGCTAGCTTCCAGATCTATAGGTCCTGTTTTCAATTCGAGGTTGATGTAGGAATTTTTCGTTAGTCAGGACTATTCGCCATCTTACCAAGAGTCTGGAAGTATGTAAATGTTTGTGTCTAGATTTAATGTTTATAAATAAAACCCAAATTTTAAAATATCCAAATATCCTCACATAGTTAACGAGTGGACGTCATTATCAATGGCAAAGCCACCGATGTTAAAGATATTAAAGATGGCGTATAAATGAAACAAAAAAGGGGTAAAAATGAAAATGAGGTGAGCTTCAGTGCTTCTGAAAGAGGAAGTTACTGAGGTTTACAAGTTAGTGCTCACTCAATAATAGAATAACCTATATATTTTCATTATAACAAAAAATCTAAATATATCCCTACCAGGGCATACTCTACCATTACACCTGAATGCTCGTTTGTCGTAAATACCTTGTCGTGCTCTTCCTTCTACTTCTTCATTTCCTCTTACTTGTTTCACATTTTCTGAACTACTTTTCATTATAAGCAGTGATCTTGATTTTGATGCCCTAAAAATGTTTGAAACAGTGTTAATTATAAAATGACTAAAATTTACAAGAAATTGTATAATTAAGTACAAAACTGAGATGTATTTAAATTATTAAACGAATGTAAAAAAATACTACAAATTAATTTATACATGACTATAACTGCTATACAAATAGGAAAAGTACGCATAAGAGTAATAATCAGATAATTTACAAAATTAATTAAAATATACTTGTCTCGTGTTCTCGTTTGAAGATTTTTTTTTTTTTTTTACAAATCTATTGTTTTGAAGTCTTACATAGCTGTAGCATTAACTCTTGGGAGTTCTCAAATGATACAGAATTCACTGTGAATGAAGATTACACCTATTAACGCGAAAAAGGGGAAATCAGCTTGTCTAATGTTTAGTTTGGAACTTTGATTATACCTGCTCCCCTGAGAACAGACACCCTTCCACCCACAAGCAGCTGTTTACAGACAAACCATTAAATAGGAATGTAATGTGAAGGATGTATCAAGTTATTCTTATTTTTCAGTTGAATGGTGACATTTCTGATGTTTGAAAAGTCATTCTGATATAAAATGTCACTAACACAAAAAATCTTTATATAGCTACTCAATTTAAATGCAATGCAATTAATAAATAAAGACAAAAGGGCAAGAAAGTGAGATAACGTGAAATCGATAAAAGGCCTTAAAACAGAAAATTATGTAAAAGATCAAAACATGATCTTAATACGATGCATTTTCATAAGCTCGGACCAATGATAAGGATTTAAGTAAACGTTACCAATGTTTACGCTGCAATAATTAAGAGATATCAACAGAATTTGGGCCCTGGTTATAAATTTAGTGGCATACAGCCCCTAAAAAAAGTTTTACCTCAGCTGTTCATCATACAGGAAGTTTCTGGAAATGTACCACAAGCAATGCAATCTTTTCTGTTTCTTTCACGCAGGGTCCAGAATTTCAAATGCTATTTGTTTTTAAGACAACTATTCGATGTATTAAACATGTTCATAGGAGAATTCAGTGTACTAGTTCCTTTATTTTCCAATTTTAAACACTTTCCAGTCTCAAGAACTACAAGTAGGACTTTTCATCTTCTTACTCTTTCTAATCCATGTAGAGGTTATCAGGTTTCTCTACCTTTTCTGACGTTTGCTGTAATAGATATTTTTTCTTGTATTTTATAACCTATAGAATTGATTAAAATCGGCTTCTGCCTGTATGTTTACCTAAAGTAGCATGCATGTGGCAAGAATCACACTTGACTTGTTTGGCAGCTTATGCAGTGGGTACTTCAAACCTTTAAGTTAAATGGCATAATCGTAAGCGATAAGAGCATTCTTGCCAAGGATAATTTTTTAGGTTTCCAAGAGTTCTCAGCTCGCTGTCTAATATATATGGGTGGCCCAGACCACACCGAGGCAGGTGGGCGGAGTTCTGCATCATTAATTACTTATAATTGCATCCTTTGTGAAGATCATTAATTTTTATTCATCTTATTTAGGAACTTGCATTCAATCATTTAATGATATCTAAGCTCTTAATTATAGTAAATGTTACAAAAGTAGTACTAGCAACGAGTTCTAACGAGAAATTATTTACCTATAATCATCGTGATATCTGATATTCATTAAAATCATCTTACGTTCAAACCGATATTAGAAGTTGCGCTGTATTATTTCATTGCTTCGAAGAAGTATTTCAAAGTTAGCCAGAGAGAAGGGGTAAATTTTTCGCACTACTTTCAGTTGCCAAAGCGGAATTTGTTTTGTTATCAAATGGATGGCTTTTTTCTATAAATAAATCTATAATACGAGTGTAGTAGACATAAACTGTATTGGCTCTCAAAGAGCTCGCCTAATTTTCCATTGATTCCCAGATTTTTAATTGCTTCTTTTAACCATGATGGGTATCTGCAAGAAAGAGCCAAAATTTGAATTTCCATGTTGCAACAAACGACTTGTAGTCCAATAAAACCGGGTTTTAATGCCTAAAAATGTTGAAAGCGTGATTAATTATGCTGCCAATTGTAGGAGAAAATAACAATGGGTTCATTGTTTCGCATCTGCTAGGTGTTCACTTGTACGGTAGTTCTTAAATGTAGACTTCTCCCAAAATCAGAAGTGGAGTGAGTAAAGAGAATTTCATCAAAAGTGCAAGGTGGCACAAAAACTTCAGGAAAACCATCGTCCAATGAACTTGTGTATTTTTCGAACATGAAAGCAAAGTCAATGCGAAGACTGTCACCACACGAAGAAATTGAGGGACTTAAAAATGGTTGAATTATCTGGTGTTAAATGACATTTATTTTTATAATCCTCCACAAAAACAGTTGTATTCGTCTCTTCCTAATGGTGAGGAATCTGCTTCAAGGATTGGCTGGAAAGCAGTTAATATAAAACGAATATTAACGTCCTCTAACTTGGTGTCATATCGGACGATGAATGAAATTAGCGAAATGGTGCTCAAATGAGTCCGAGGTCCATGGAGCTTAAAGTTACCCGACATTCGTCTTCTTAGGATAAAGGAATCTCTCGGAAGAAAGCCTTCTCCGGATAACTCGTCCTAACCGAGATTCGACTCGGAACCTCTTGAATGTGAGGCTAAAATTATACCACAGAGGCAGCCTTTCCATCCGATGATATATAGACATTTTTATCCGAATATCATGATCTTGTGAGCTGAGCATGATCACCGAAGATCCCGATTAGAAGGGACAAATATTTAAGTGAGTCATTAAGCTTGTAGGTCCATCTGCAGGCTGAAAGCTTCTACAAGAACTTCACAGTTTTGGTATCCAGTGGAAATTCGTTCGTCCTCATTCGTTTTGGAGAATACTTTAGAGCAATAGTGTCCAAAAACCGTGTCATTATTGCAGGGTAATCACAGCCAGTGAAGCTAGTAGATCGATTAGGCCATGTCTCACTGGTCTCACTTCATCCGTCAACGCTTCTTTGGAAGAATACATATTGATGTTTTGGATCTGACTTGTTCTAATTTGAATGCCCTTTAGAAAGTACTATAGTTGTCCATGGAATTCCCTAATGCATATCTAGATAACCATGTCTCAACACGAAATACGTATAAGGTATAACTTGTTTTTCTCCGATAACTTTTGCATCTTCAATAGCCTCGTCCTTCGGAATTTCAAAATATGAACAAGCGCATAAGCTCTTCTTCATATCTTCTTCCTCTACTACAGCATAATGATAATTTGCAAAACAATAAATTCCGCCAACCCAACACCAATGAAATCTGGTAATGGTACTTGTACATGAATAAAGGTTACTGTCACGCCTTTATGTCAGCTTGAAAGGTGTGTTAAGCTATGCAGAAAATATATAGCGTTGAGAATTGCTTGAAATTGCTAACAATCATCGTAGGAACTGCAATTGTATTGTCTCAATTACAGTCTGAGGTGCCAATGTTATTCTTTTGTTCGCAATCTTACGAAGACATCAGTCATGTGCTACGACATAAGTGTTTGTTCAGTTTATTAGGAATAACCAGACTAAACCAAATCCTAAGAATATGGACTTCTTGCTAAATGTTTACTCAACTTTCGACCAGTTAAGATGATTGATACATTTGCATATTGTTGCAAAAGTTTCATTCTTATTTAGCGTTACAAACGATAGCCAATAAGGACACCAATAAAGGAGAGAGCTTCCTTAAATGATACCATCTAATATACAAACTGTAATTCTATAGCCATGATGTTCCATTTCGGCCCTGAAGCTGTCTAAGATTTTTCTGTACACATCTCAGTGCTGTTAAAGCTGTTATTGTATTATACATGTGAACTGTAACATAGGTAAGTTACAGACTTACAGACCCAAAAATGATAAAATTGTCTGTTTTAAGACTGCGCGATTTTATTACATTTCATTGCTGTTTTAAAAATAGACCTAGAAGGTACAATGTGAACACTCGAAGGTGAAAACTTGGGAAAATAAAAATGAAGTGTATAATTGATGGACTGGAGCCGTTTCGTGGCCTTTTACTGGAATTAAAACCTCTGTGACTATAATCAAGAATAAAAAACTTCAAGAGTATTTTTCTTTAAAAATACTAAACCCACATGTTCACAATGTTTGCAGCTTTGTAAAAAGAGTTGCAAGGTGAACAAGATATTACCCGCATGGTAATGTTCTGGAATATTACTTTCTGCTGTATAATAATCGTAAATTAAACAAATAGTACTAAATGCTCCAATCTTTCGTCCTTGATTAAGCATTCACTCTTAGGGTGTAAATCATCTCGCTGGCGCCAAGTAGCTTTCACTTAAATATACTAAAATTGGTATTAAGTGGAGAGTAAGCTATAAAATAACCAAAATACAGCATTTCTATTTTATGCAATTTTATTAATTTAATTTTCTCTTTAATTTTATATTACCGTTTATCATTGCACACACAAAACCAGTCTTAAATATATTTTCAAATATATTTCTGCATCTGTCACTTTGTACAACAAATTCTAACAGAAAAACCATACTTCCTACACAGTTTAGAGTAGAGAGGTAAACTCTAGTCCAGTTTTACAACAAGTGGAGGAAGTATTGTATCCCACCCAAAAATTCGATACCAAGATTTCGCAGTTTTGAGACTCCGTGGATAAAAAAAAATTACAGAACATGTTATGCGTATGTGGTCTATATGTGTGTGCGTCGCATTTGTCTGTCTTATCAGTGGAAGCAAAACTCAAAAATGGAAAATCAGTTAAATACAAAAGTTGGTATTTAGATTCAGCATCTTCCAAACTTGAAGATTCTCACAATTGTCCCATCCCAAACTACCCTTTACATGGATATTCTTTCGACGTTTTCAAAAATTTGGTCTTCTAAAGGAGTATGTTATGATGTTTATTAAAGTACCATATGTTTAAGATATTTTCATGAAGAATGAAATGAATATCTGGAATTTTCTAGAAACAGCCAAAAGAATTCTCTACTTAGCATTTCAGCGCCTCATGGCAAGGTACATTTCTCACTGTTATTAAGGAAAGTTATTTTAAACAGTAAAGTTATTGATAATTCAGAAGTTATATTACTTCAATAGTTACAGTTTCTCATACTAGATTCACAAACGGTTTAACTCTGGTTCCTAAAACAGCCGTCTACTGCTTTACATAGTTCATTTATTTGCCTCCATTACATTTATTAGTCAATTTAATTGGTGATATCTATCCTCGCACCCACCCATAGATACCCTGAGAAAAAGATCCCATAGTTCACAAATATAGCAGCCAGAAACAGTCATCGAAGACCGAGATATAGGAGGCAGCATAAAAAAGAATGACACACTGGTAGACATAATCACTACAGGTCCTGAATCATTCCGATCCATTTGGTTCTTCTAGTCATCTATAGGCGTATAGGTGTACAATTGAAAACTGGCTCTTGTCTCATAAAAACAATAAAAAGATTGGTCCCGTAGCTCAGTCGGTAGAGCTCCTGCCTGCTGTACATGGGCTCCCAGGGAGTGTGGAAGTATGAATGGGAGCGTGAATTCAACGTAATGAGTTAATCCAAAGTAACAGAAAGCCGAAGTTAAAAACCACTGTTTAGCAAGTGAACACCATTGCTGTTGAGTAACTGAGCCTCCCATATGACCTTCGATGTGAAAGGTTGTATATAAATCGAACATTAAAATTGAAGTAAAACCGAGACATTAAGAACGCTATTAATAAAGAAATAAATCTTGGTACGACTAGAGAAACCAGAAACAGTAATGGAACTGCATTTAGAAAAAGTTTACTCTATCGAATTTTGAAGTTGCATTAGGCTGGCCCAACTGAAAGCGGATGAAAACTTATCATTGCTCAGTTACAAACAAATGTCCTAATGGGCAAAATCGATTTTCTACAATATGCATCCTTGTTCTCGTTATAGCGGGGTATTGTGAACCAAAATGTTTTGTGCTGTTTTACTTTCCGTTCTCGGGTTATTTTAAACTAGCCTTAACCATTTCCTGCGCATTTCGGTTCCATTTCCACTGACCATGGAAAGGCGAATAAAAGTTTCTACTGGCTTAAGAAACATCGCTGTTGAAAGCTCTTCTACCATTATGCACAGATATAAAACGCACCGCAGGCGATGTGTTTGTCTAAGAGTCAGAAAGTTAAAGAAAGTGTTGCACGCTATGAGGTAACAGGTAGCTCCTGTCAGGTGAATAGCAAATGGAAGGCACCTTCATGGTAACGGGTAACCTTGAACTGCTTCCTGAGGCCCACGTTGTAGCCGCAGATTTGCACGCAGCTATCGAACGGAATGTAACGTTTTGCCGTCTGCAATCAGCAGCGTAATATTTATATTCAGGGAGGGTTTTCGTTCGCAACTCGCGTGCTGAGGGTCCGTGGTTGGATTCCCGGCTCTGGTGTGGTATATAAAGCCAGTCCTGTACAAGCCCTGAAGCTGTCGGATTTGGGTAGCCCTGGTTTTGAAGCCAATTATGAAGCGGTCAATTTAGGTAGCCCCACGTTGGGCGCCAATTATGAGGCAGTAGGATTTGGGTAGCCCCACAATTTGAAGCTAATTATGAAGGGCGTATAGGTGCAAAAGAAACGCAAGGATCTGCTTTTAAATGACACTTTATTTTCCGATTAATGTTTAATCTTTACTTATGTTATCAATTTTCAATAGCTCCTGAATACAGATCCCCAAAGTCAATATTCTCTTCAAATTGTTCCTTCTCTTCGCTTGCGTAACTCATCACATCTCCACTAGAATATTTTATAAATGTGAGGACTTGTATATCCATCACTTAGTTTTCAAAACTTTGCTATAGCATTTTCTGCACTGCAAATACTTCTCTACACATCACAATCTGCTTGATCATCACCATCTTTCATTATATTTGTTGATTAAATAAGTGACTTCATCTTCTTAATGCCTCTGTTTTGCTGTTGTAATTTTCGAGGGCTTAGAAAAGAAGCTGTTTCAGCCCTCACTTCTGACTACCTCATGTGAAGTGTCCTCGTGGCCCAATATGGTTCGGAGTCCATGGTAAAAGCTGTAGGTCCTTTCATTTCATCTCCACCCCTATCATTCACCCCACCATCGGACATAACGCTTGATTTATCCACCTTAGAAATGGCTCCAGTTATCTCTTGATGAAATGAGGTTACTCCCGAAGGTCATAGATCATACGAGGAGCGTTATATACAACCGTAATACTTGTATTCATTAACATCTATGGTCTCTGTATTATAGACTTGCATAGATACCTGTGCGGGTTTAAGAGGATATTAATAGCTCTATCCCACCAATATTTATTCTGCTAAATTCATGAGTAATTATTTAACGTATAAGAGGATGTAAAAGTTCACTGATCTACTTTTATCAAGTAAGTTCATTTGTTAAATAAGATCTGATGATTTACTTATACCATCTTTTGATTAAATTTGATCAGCTTATGTATTTAAAAGCAAGTACAACCGTGTTATTAACACCATTTTTATCACAAGTAATATCTTAAAACGACTGACCTAACCGTAAATACTCGAACGGAGTAACAGAATTTATCTGGAAAGGTCAGACCGTCGGATGATATTTATATGAACTATTACTTAAGTAAAATATGAATTTAAGTACTATATCGCAAATTTTGACCACAAAATGTTAAATTATATAAAAAATAACCCAAAACATATTCATTTCTACTAGTGTAGTTTGTTTTAGCACTGCCAACTGAGGAAAATAAAACTCAAGAATCGTATCTATTTTGATCTTCTCTTGTTATAACAGAAAATCAGTTTATAATCTCAAATAAATCTCAGTTTATTTTTAATATTAACAATTAATCTTTCTTCTGGATAAATGTGTTAATTATTAAAAGATCAACTGTTAAAGCACGGTTGTCAAACAGAAATAGAGTGCTATTTTGATTGTTAACCGATTGTAATGTGTGTAATAAATTGTTTTTATCGATTTATGGGGTGCAGTTGGTGACCCTGACTAAAAAAAAAAAAAAAAAAAAAAAAAAAGAATGATCTAGTGATTGTGCAAAATACAATAGGCCATATGGCCATATGGCCATATCATATTCTCATATTATAATTTAATGTCTCTGTGTATGAAATAGTAATCCTAATTTGTAATATATTCCCTTTAATAATTTCTGGGAAAACATCGTTTGTACCATAACATTAATTCACAAAAAAAGCCCTTTCAAGCAAAAATAGAGGAACCAAACTCGCATATATATCAACAAACAAAGAAATCAATTGGCTTGAGCCATACTTAACAGTGGTACCAACTTGCTGAGAAAAACATCCTCAAAAATCTAATGTGTTGCACTCCATGACTCTCATTGCTCACTTTTGTGCAAACCCTTTCTTTCTATCGCCTTTGGGTTTTACTACCTTTCAGTGGCCCAAAAGTTAGCTACAGAGACAGAAGTGTGGTGGTCTGGAATATTTTAACAATCCAGAAGGATGACATCCAAGTCATTAATTTTTGCGTAGTTGTATTAAATGTTTAATGTAGTTTTATGTAAACTCTGCATGCTTGAGCTGCTGTTAATGTCAGTTTTAATAAAAAAAGTAATGTCCGATTTGAAACTAGCAACCTTTGAGAAAATTGTTTAAGCGTTCGGCGGTAATTAAAGTAACAATTAACGATGCCTTTCTAATCGACTAGCATGATTAACTATGGTTTCATATCGGATGAAATAGCTTGTTAAAGGCGTATCCGATGCTTCCAGCTTTGTTACAGAGTTTCTGTAAGTACGCCGTGATTTATTACCTATAGGGTTTTTTTAAACATTGCATAACATCCCGTCTGACTTACTTCAGCGCAGAAGAATACAGAAGCCTGGAGCTAACAATTTTTTGTGTAATTTTCTCGTAATTTATTTTTTCTTATGAAATCTGTCGTACTTTGTCAGCGTACTTGTCAGAACCTCTTCTTTTTCCATTGTGTAAACCACCTCTCATGCAATGGCATTCTCCATTGTTGTGTTAAAATGCAAATTTGTACTCAACTTCGAAGTCATACACACTTTTTCAGGGATTACATTACGTTGAATAAAATAATAATGGGGATTAAATGAAGACAATATAGGTAGTAACAATTTTCCAAACCAATGCTGTCTTAGCTTATACCAAATATCCTTGTCGAACGTATATACAGCAAAGTTTAAAAAATAGCAGATTCCATTCGTTTGAGGAAAATGCTCACTTACATTGACAATTTAACATCAGAAACCTCTGCAAGCTCTTGTCAGCTAAATGGCCAAATGCATTGATACATGCCGTTGTGCAATCATTTTTATACAATTAACATCGGAGATGAATAAATTAATGGCATAATATGCTAAGGTATTTATTTTTACAAAATTGTGTTCTTTAACATAGTCCTTACAGTGGTAAAACATATTAAAATTAGAAATATTTTGTACTTTTCACATCTTTATTATGTTATATCCTTTGGTAACTGTTTCATCAAGGCAGTACTGCTGCTAGTTTCAGGCGAAGTCTTTCCTTGAACATTCTAGATTTTCAATGTTTTAAGCACATCTTTTGTATTGCAATAAATTATCCTCCTGTATATACACTAACATTAACATTAATGCTAAAACACAGAATGTTCCTTTAATCCTACAAATTATTTCTAAAAGGAGTAAGTAGTGTATGTAGCAAAAACGGAGCTATTACACACCAGTCAGAAGCACTATACTTTATCATCGGAACTGCAATTTCATAATTTTACATGAAGACTAGAATCACTAGAAAACAACACATTGTCTCTTGCAATGGTGTACAAGAATTAATATATGCAGTTGAGACATCGTTTGTTGTCTAAACGAAGAGAAAACAGTGTCATTCATTTTTAGAATATAAATTTGGTAACCCTACATGGCCTGCCTACTCCTATCTTGCAACGAATCAAAGCCCCCTGTGGATGTTCTTGCAACAACACACTACGCCACCGGAATGCAGATCGTTTCCCACCTTGACAAATTTAGAAAATCGTTTCTAAGGCCTTTCTGGCTATCAAGAGGGTTGTGAAAGTTAGGCCTTGAACTGAAGTCAAGACTTCGTGAGAACCTACATGACTGAAATGGTGATTACCCGCGGTATACTGTTTATACTGCTCGTATTTTGGTTTTGTTTCGTTTTCTTTCTTTCCATTCTTCTTTCTTCACATCCTTTAAAGCGCCAATCTTGTTGTTTAATTAAATGGACAATGAACAAGGGTTCTCAGATGTCTAAAATCGTTACTTATTACAGGAGTAAGTTGAGAAAAAGTCTTATATGTGTAAATAATTCCAGGCTCCAAAGTCACTTCTCTGAAGCAAAATCAAACCTTCAATTTTCATTAATTATGAAATGGAAAATTTAAAAATAAAACATTCAATAATGATGATGGTAATAATAACAATAATAATAACAATAATAATCATAATAACAATTTTTATCAACGTCTGTATATTTCAAATAATAAATACATTAAGCAAACCAAAACAGCTTAAGAGTCCCTCACAAACTTAGCATATTAAAATTATTCTTGTATATTACATTTTAAACAATAATCATATAAACAAAACTAATGCACAAACATATCAATATATTTACAATGGATGCTTAATTTCATACAAACCATAAGCTTCAGTCAGTTCTGAGAGTTACTATAAGAGATCGAATAAAGAATGAAGGCATTTCAGCCATTAAATGTCTAGAGTTTGGAAGAATAGCTAACAAAATATCGAACTCAATGATCAGGCCCTGTACAAATATTCCAATATTTATTTTCAGCTAAGTATAATTCTTCTTGTTATGGGTCAGACAATGCATATAAAATTCTGAACGGCCCTGATACCACATCAGTTATAACTAGAAAATCAAGCATTTATTTCAACTTTGTTGTACACAGTTACTCAAAACAACTATGTTCATTTATTCTCATAATTCAAGAAGCTGCATTTTTACAAATTACTGTAGAAAATAAAGCTTAAATTCTTTCAACCAACTGCATCATTGCAATGCCGGACCATGCCTAGGCTAGTGATTAACTCGATTTTCTAACAGCTAGAATTACCTTATTCAGATTTAGATTACGTATTTCGGATCAAGGTTCACTTCTCGTGAAAGAACGTAACACTGCAATAAATTACGTTTAGATTGATATTTGGTACAGAACAAAAAATCAAGGTCTTGAAGCCGTTTCCTTGAGTCAAGCTGGTGCTTATTGCATACGCTTTATTAAACCAGAATACAAATACATCTTTTTCAGTATTTTAGATCCCTGTAATTACTCGCCAACTGAAAGAAGGCAACAGTCAAAGGATTTTCGTACTCATAAATGTTTATACGTCAAATTACGAACTCTTACGGGGTTGAAATTTTGTGTATAAGAGTTTGAAAAGTATTCAACTCCATCAAAGAGTTTAGTTGGTTAAGATTAAGAATTCGTTTTATACAGAGATTTCTAAAATTGTGTGACTTTTGGAATTATTTACCAAAATATCCATTGCAATAAATAATCAATTCTGCCACATTATTTCTACCACAAAAAAGTACCTGAAATATTTTTAAGTTATACATATATTTACGATCTTGCTTTTTGTTACAATGTAAATCCACAAATGATTCATTATAGCATAAAAGGTTTCGTAGGATAAGGAGAGCTATAAAGCCAAGGAAAGTTTGCTCCTGGTATTGTTTATAATCAGTATATGTTTACTCTATATTTATTAATGTATTTTATCTAGACACTTCTGCCTTACTGCAGGTCTATGCCACCGTGTGAAACTCCACTCTCCACTCTTTCATCTTTTATATCTCCGTTGCTTCTCTTCTTGATGCCGTCTAGTGTCTCAATTCTTCTTCTACCTGGTATTTCTCACTCCTTTTATGTTTCCTTCAGTGGCATCTACCAGAAGTCCTTTTCTTTTCACGATGTCTTAACCAGTTGGCTTTCTCTTCTGTGCAGCGTGCACAATATATTTCATTTCGTCCACTCTTCTTAAAACTTTTGCGTTCGTTACCGTTTCCGTTCACTGAATTTTTTCCAGTTTTCCTCCAACACAGCTCAAAGCTCTGTAGAAACTTTCTTTCCTTTTTCCTGTATGTTGATATTTTAGTTGCATGTAGAGCTCCACTTCAGACGTGACTTTCACAAGCCAATTGAGTTTTCCTGTCAGGAAAGGTCCTTTTTTTATTAAAAGCAACTTGGCCATTGCAACCTTTCCCTGAGTCCTTTATTGCAATATACATCTTTAGAGATAATGCTTCCTAAATAATGAAAGTGAAATACGTTGTTCAACATTTTGTTATTACCAAAAACCTCAGGAGTTCCTTAGTCTTCGAAATCCTCCTCACTTCTGATTTTATGTTGTTGAAGTATTATTTTGGTGTATGATTTAGTTAAGACGAGCCTCTTGCCACTTTACTTTTTACCCAAAATAAGTAAGTTGTCATTCTCATCCACTTTACGTTTCTGGGCTTCTATCCAATTGCGGATACTCAAAATGGATGCTCTACTTCTAGGGTAATTCAAATTACTTCTACTTCCAGTATGCCGTGAAATTCTCTTTGATGCATTGGAATTGAAGTGCCCCTGCCAGCTTTTTTCTGATCATCTCTGTTTTGAAATGCAAACGTTTTACTTTTAATGCCTCTACTATGAGTAATTAATATATTATTATATTTTTGAAAGTGAATTAAATGATATCCAATATCAGATTGGCCATATACTAGCATTTATCTTAATATATCCGCAGACGCCTCCTTGACGTTTAGAGTGGGAAAGGAGGAAGGGGTATAATTTACCTGTTTTAAGAACATGTGATTCCAAAATTGATATCCACCATATTAAACCGAGACACAAGTTACCTCTCCTCTTTTCTGTTCGAGAGAGTTGGCCATTCCTCGCCTATGCCTATTCGCCATTAGCCATTGAGTTGACTGAACTAGTACGTATAGGTGTGCTTAGTGGTGGTAGGCAGTACAAGGCGTGATAGCACTTACAATGTGACTATTACTAGGTATAAAATGAAATTGTGACGTCATGGAGTACCCTAGAAACTGTAGGAAATGTGGTGTGGCCAGGTAAGCAATTTTAATTCTTTTTCCTGTCGTTTCTGTACTTCTGTCGTGTCAGGTTGTGGATTTGAGAACCCAAGTTTTGTAAAACCTGCTTCAGAAAAGTTTCTTAATTTTGTTTTCAGATTGTTCAAACATGAAAATAGAACAACTATGCTTTAAATTATAGAAACACCGCGCTTGCCGTGTAAGCTGCCTCACAATTTTCCATGATCTGGTAGCCTATAAGAGCACCTCGATACAATTGGAGCGAAACGTCGGAAGATCATCGAACATTATGATGCGGTCCAAATACACCGGAAATACAAGAACTATCTACATTAAATAATAGCCATGGAAGCCTGCATGCCTACCTATCCTTTTTATTTAACTTTTTTAACTATCTCGTCACTACTTTCTCTACTCGTAAAGCAGTTATACATTAATTTATAACTGTATGTACACTAATTAGAATAAATTAATACACTTAATTTTAGGCTTCTTTTTGGTAATTCTTATCTCTTTTGCTTTTAATTTTAAAGTAGTTTTATAGGCAATTTTTAAAACAAATATCCGAACCCTGCTCGTCACTTGCTTCAGAAAAAATAACATTACAAAGAACGCACTATTCGGTTACTGCAAACAACTAACATCAACAGAAAAGTCTAATACATTGCACTCACATGATTTTCTCTACTCTTGTACAAACTGTTCTTAAAGACGCTTATTCCTCTGGCTGTTTCATGTTAATGAAGATCAACATTCCAGAGCTTAGGTATTGCAATTTTTCTTGCAGATGTCAGGGTAATATGGGAATAAGCAGGCTTTAAGCGTTAGCCGTTTTAAAGCTGGTCGCTATGTGATGTCTTTAAATTTATCTTTGCAAGGCCAAGAGATAATAAACATAACGTCATTACTGACTTACCTGTGCACTGCGTATTTTTAATACCACGAAATATATCATGTTTTTGACTAAGAGAACCCGAAAATACTTTGACCGTTTTCACTGCAAAGGAGTTCCTAAGATTAAAGTTAAAGCCAGTTGGTTTTTTACAAGGCATTATGAAAAATCTTGGAACATAAAACTAAACGAATAGTTGGAACAGCTGAAAACAGCATTATAATAATACAAATTAAGCTTAAAATGTAACAATCTTACGTATTTGGTTGAATGGTAGTTCCTCGAAATTCAATGTGCTGGTGGACAGCACCACAATATATATTTGTCTTATTACAGATTTTTGTACTCATAATTGAATGTAATCAAAACTTTTATATTTATATCTTACGAAAACGGCATTCAAGTGTTTCCATCTTGGTAACAAGCCTTTGCGATGAAAGCTAGAACAAAAAATATAGATTCCAATTAAAGAAAAGTACAAAAGCTTGAAACTTGAATGTAATAACGACCAATATCTCGGAAATGGTGAACTCCAGAAAGAAAATGAATATAAAATAGACTGTGTTTTAATGAGATCTACATTGTTTGTATCCTAAGATTCGGTCTATCTCTTACAGTTTGCCAGTTATGCAAAAGCCATCAAGAATACAGAGGACTACATGAACTATAGACAGAAAATTCAAAATTCACATTTCATTTTCCATGAAAATATCTCAAATATGTGGCATTTTAATCAAAGTAGAGCTATTTTTGAGAACATCAAAATTTTCTAAAAGTGTTCCATGTAAAGGTTAGTTTAGGGTGGATGAATTTTCTTCAAAACCTTCGTGTCCTATGCTTGAAAGATATTAAACTTAAATACCAAATATGTATTTTAAACGACTTTTGGTTTTGAGTTATGCTGCTCACACACAGGGATCTTTTTCCTAAAAGTATTTTTATTTTCTTTCGCTTTCAGGGGGCCTCAAAACATATATTTACGGTGAAATCTCGATATCGAAATTTTGGGTCGAATAGTAGAGAAAGTAAAAATGAATGACCTTGAAGGCCCAAAGGAGTTCGCGAAATTCTGTTAAAAGCAAATTTCCCTTAGGAACTTGCTTGCCAAGAGAGAACCCCTACAGGTCAGCTGATTTGTGCCGGGACCTTGACAATGCGTGCTATGCATCTCAATTGTTTTCATCACATTGCTGTTCTCGGTCCCAGATTACGTAAGGTTTGGCATTACCTGCAGGTCACGACTGTTGCACTCCTCCCCTGGCCTCTACGGGGCTTTATTGTTGTTGTTTACATGATTCATAAAACCTCTAAAGAATAGACTGTAAAAAAATCATGACAGTAATGATGCTATTACAAAAATGTGGACGTTTGACGGTTAAACTGAACAATATGATTATGTACACTTGCTCTTGACCGTGGGTATTAAATCATAGGCCTATATTTATGGGTCGGAAAAATATACTTTAATACCCATTATGACAATTGTTTTCGAAAAGCATACTAGCATATTCTACTGTTAGTCACAACGTATTTTTATCCGACATTGTATGCCCACCTAGCTAATTGACCAAGAACATACAAATTAATAAAATGCTAGATATATTCTTTTACAATATTAAAATGTTGTAAATAATACTATAGTAAAAAATAAAATTAATTACTACATAGATACGCATCATGGTTTAAGTTTAAAAAAAAAGCATCACATAACTTTCTCTACTCTTGTACTAACTATTCTTACAAACTCTTTATTCCTATATCTTCTTCGTGTTAGTTGAGATAAGCATTTGCAAAAATGATCTTATTACTTATTTCCTTGTAGATACAAGGGAAATATGGGAATACGGTAGACTTTGGGCTACAGTCAAATCTTTTAAAGCTTTCAAATTACATTCTCTTTGCACGGTTTACATAAAAAATGAATAACGATGTTCCACTTGACAGAAGTATAACTTCTCCAAAACTAACACAAATAACAAGGCATATCTGCAAAATAGTTCACTCTACAAAAGAATTTATTTAGACATAAATTGTGTATTGTAGCAAAATCTACATTTTTTGTATAGTAAGATTTGGCCTCTCTCTAACGGTTCAGCAGTTATGCAAAAGTCATCCAGAGTAAATACGACTACAGGGGCTATAGCCAGAAAATTCAAAATATACATTTCATTTGTCATAAAAATATCTCAAACATGTGGCCTTTTAATAAAAATCGTCAGAGCCATTTTCAAGAAAATCAAAATTTTCGAAAAATTTTCCATGTAAAGTGTAGTTTAAGGTGCAGCAATTCTCTTTAAAATCTTGTGTTGCATTCTTGATAGACATTAACCTTAAATACCAACTTTTGTTTTTAACCGACTTTTTGTTTTTGAGTTATTCTGTCCACAGACTGACACACACACACACACACACACACACACACACACACACACACACACACACACACACACACACACACACACGGGCGCTTTTCTAAAAATGCTTTTATTAAACTCAGGGGGCCTCAAAACATATATTTCCGGTGAAATTTCGACATCGAATTTTTGGGAGGAATACAATGCTTTACTAAACGTAGTAGAGAAAGCAATAAAAGGTTACAGAAATGTACAACTCAAAATTTGCTTTTGGGTAAAATATAAATTAGTACAAAATTCTTATAGTAGACACTTTTATAAATTGTATTTATATTGTATCATATAATAATTTTATTTAAAAATATAGATCCACATGATCCATATCGTATAAACACTACAGTAAACCGTCAGAATATATTTGAATATTTTGCATTACATTATATTATGACATTAAAATATGTCGGCTTTTATGCATATCCTATACACTGAATGTTTTTTTTTCAAAATCAAAGTCATTGCGAAATGGCCCGTCAATATCAATTATCAGAAGTTTTCAAGCTCTTTCTACACAATGGTGATTTCTGTTTTTATATTGTGAATGCAACTAAACCCTCATTCAGTTATCTGTGTGCAGGGGAATAGTAACGGCGTATTCTAAGAGGAATTATTCACTCATCTTATTAACATGAATGAACTTCGCCAGCTCTTTGTAATTCTGTTGACTTAATTTTAAACGGCTAAGTTCTCGTATTTGTCGTGAATGTTAACAATACAGCTTCCCTGATGATGACACGAAATAGTTCTTTCTTGCATTCTCGCACAAACTACATACAAATAAAGGAATTTTCCACTGATATAAGGTTTCCACGTTCATCAATTGTTTCTTTGGTACGTCTATTTTAGTACCAGGTTTTGTATCTTCTGTACGTGCAATTTTAGTTTCACTGGGACTAGAATATGTTCCCTTATCTTCCTTAAAATAAATGTATCCATCATTTCTTAAAAAGCACACAGATACAGGTACATTTGGCAAGAATGAGTGAACCACGCAGACCAGATCAGAAATGAGTTACACTAGCACGGAGGGAAAGCAGCATATCGTTTGTTTCTGTAGCTGATTGTTATGCTTGCTGAAAGGTTGTGTTTATAGCCTCTATCGTTTGTTTCTGTGGCAGATTGTTGTCTCATTTTTGCGAATACATTCGTCACATTCTTCGACCTCAAATAGTAAAAAGTGACAAAAGCCACTGTAACTTAAACCCTGCTATACATTTCTTGCAATCCAGAATTCAAAGCCACCCTAATTTGCAAAACTAACTGGGTTTTATAACTATATTTTGGATAGTAAAGCAACAAAGCATCTGTTTTGTTCACTAAATAGGAGGATTTAGTTTCCACAAAATATCGAGAATGTTTAGGATCTTTTGCTTTTTTTAACAACATCCTTTGCCTAAACATAACCTTAAAAACTGTGCATTAGAATTTATACGATTAAAATCACTTCAGTGATTTATGTATGCTATAATTTCCAATGTCGACTTCTTCAAGCCGATATAACAAGCACTGTCCTTGTTTTAGAATCTTTAGTTTCAGAGCAATAGGAACCCGTTTACATCACTTCCGCCAACTTGCTTTGCTGAAAGCTGCTTTCAGCGCACTGTGGAGGAAAAATAGCGGAAATTGCTTTTTTTTGCGGAACTCAGTTACTCTGTTGATGACCCCCCAGGGTGTCGATGCATGGTTCCTTGCAGAACAGGTTGCTTTCTCTCATCTTTTTTCAGAAGCAAGTCATTACATATAAAGGAAATCCCTCATTAAACGAAAGTAAACCTGGTTAATATGCAGCTTTCATTAAATAAACTAGATCTTCAACTTTACGCTAATCTGTGTTTTTGTTCAGATTCTAATGTTTTATATCGTGATAAACCGTTTCACGCTGTTTAATTCTCCAAATCAGGATTGGCCAACCTATCTAGAGCTTGAGCTAACAAAATGACTGAATTTTTTTAAGCAGCATTTAACTACATTTATATTCATAACCATTTTGAATCTGAACTAAAATATTACGTAACTATAAATAAAATATTCAGTAGATGTACCTTACGTTGATATATAAACATAATGTTTTCAGTCATTCGGTTATTCTTATTATTCATATTTTTATGTTTAAAGATCTTATAATGTTTACATTTCCTTTTTAAGTTGTTATAAATGAATCACATTGCACTTTAATAGAAATGTGCTTACTACACTATTTAATAAAAACCATCCAATGAATTTTGAATACCTATAGGGTTAATGTGACTTTTCAACTTGTTTTGATTAAAGGAGTTCTCAATATTCGATATAATTTTTATGTACATACATAGAACAAGTATATTAGCAAAATAATATCTGTAATAGTTGAACGTTAGTTATTCTTAATAATGAGATAATAATTATAACTTCGGTTACTTTTAATACCACTTTATTTCCCTTCTCTAAAACTGAATCACAAAAAAAAAAAAAACAGTTCTATGGTTAACACAATTTATAATTCGTCGTGACCTTGCAGCTAACAGTTGCTCTATTCCTCTAGTAACCTTGCCACAAATACTGCTCACAGATTTATTACACTCTCTCTCTCGCAAACAACTGGCTCCAACGATACACTCACTAAAAATTGGCTTCTCTGTAACACTAACTAACCTGACCGTCCCAACTCAGTCATGTAAGCCAGGTAAATAACCGGCGAATTCTCTGGAAATGGAACTTTCTAGAAGCTTCCCGCAAAAAGCACGTGGGTAGCTTCTAGAACCGCGTGCAATCTAGTCTTTGTTCTGGCGTTCCATTGTCATCGGACCGTGTGTTCACAAGTAATGGTGTGAGGTAACTAATACCGAGTTTCCCTTTGAACAGCGGCTGCCGGCCAGCGTCACACTAGCATTCATGGCAGCAAAAGGTTTGCTCACAAATGCACGTGGATCCAAATCTGCTCATGAACCCTAGTTACACCAAGATTGCACTTCAAGAAATAGGTCTGACGGTATATTGATCCAAATTAGGAGAAAGGGTGGTTCACAATGCTCTTTAAACTTAGTACAGCATTTGTAAGGTTGGAAAGTATTAATGAATCTCAAACTTTGAAACGCAAAATGGGTTTGTGATTATGTTATTATTTTTAGATTCGAAAAAGGAAGACTTTGAAATGATAAATATGTTCATATCGATTCTTGACTGTCGGCGGACTATTCTTGATGAGCCATTTCTTGACCCGCAGGTATAGAATCCGTCACCTTTGCTCTAAATGGCTTATTGAATGATTGAATTTTATAGCGTATATTCTCCTGCCACAACCCTGAAACGACCAAGCCCAAGAAGGGGCAAGTGAAATGAAACGTAAGACGAAATGAAAGGACTGAGAATTCAGTGATGTAATTGACCTTCCCAGCATTCGCCGAGCAAAATCCGGTAAAAGCCCCGAAAACCCATCGGTCACGGAAATTGAACCCACGACCTCCCTAATGCGAGAACACGCGCTACCACGAGAGAACATTTTCTGCTCTCATGCACTTTTTTTTTCAAACTATGAAATACTATGAAATATTTGCTATGTGTTTAGGTATATAATTTTATTTTTAGAGGCAAACTTTTATGCACCGTTAAACTTCATTAATATTTAGAAAGATCTATGATTTTTTATTATTATTATTATTATTATTATTATTATTATTATTATTATTATTATTATTATTATTATTATTATTATTATTATTATTATTATTATTATTATTATTATTATTATTATTATTATTATTATTATTATTATTATTATTATTATTATTATTATTATTATTACGCAAGGTATAGGCCTGACGACTGTTCCGCCCTCAATTAAACATTAAAAAAGTAAACCCCAGCGCAATAGCCCATGAAGGGCCAAGGCTTGCCGCCCAGCCGCTACGTCCCCCACCTCTACCCACTACGGACGTCATTGGTGGGGTGCAATACTAGAGGGTGGAACGTGGTCAGCGCTCCGAGCCCTCCCAGTCAGTTATGTGGCCTTCTCCACCTGGAGCCGCTACTTCTCCATCAAGTAGCTCCTTAATTGGCCCCCCGGGACCTAACGAAGCTGAGTGCACCCCGTTCCAGACCTTCCAGCAGGGGAAAAGTCCTCATGCCAGTACCCGGGATCAAACCAACTGCGCTATGGAGGCGGTCCAATTAAACATTATTTGAGGAAAATTAGTAGTAGGTAATAATAATGTCCCCTGACCGCGTTACAAGCGCTGTGCAGGGTTAGATTTATGGTGGGCTGCTCAGTCTCTTGCAAAATATATGTACATTCTTAATAAATTATGATTGCGTTACCAAAGGAAACTAACTATTGTAGTCAACCTTTCCAAGTGAACACTTAAGCTGCTATATTTTGGTAGAATATCAAATTTACTACAATTTAAAACTAAACCAAGCACAACTATATCTAATGTCATTGTTTCCAAATATCTGAGTGGGAACCTGTTTTGTCCAGCAGCCCAGCTCTCCTTGCGACATACCTACGTCTCTGATATTACACAAAGAAAGTTTCTTAACTGTTCGTGAGTGTGTGTACATTTCCTTACTGAAGCGCTTTGCTAATTCTCACTTCAAGATAGCGATCTAGTAGGCATGTTCATTAATTTTCACGGTCTGCTCGGCGCTTTCAGAAATCAACTGTACCAGTAATGCGTACAGCTCGATGACTGTTGCATCTCTCATGCTTGACGAATCAGAAAGTAAATAACAGAGAACGTGGATTTCAGAAATGCACCGTTAGAACTTTTCTCCATTCACTTTCTGTGCCGGTGTGGATTGTTGTTATCGTTCGTTCATAGCTATAGAAAACCTTGATAGTGGCTGTTTTGATTATTCATATGTAATTTTTGCCACGGTATTTACTTTTCACTTTTGAAGGATTTTCCACTTGTCAGTAGTTGCCCTGTATTTCCATATTTCTCGTTCAACCCAATCCCCGTGTTGTAGGTTTCTCTCTCTCTCAACATCTGGTTAAGATTAAATTTATATGGAGCCATTGGTCTTTCCTTCTTCCTCCTTCCATGCAGCGACCATTCCAGAAATGTCCTGAGGCGTCTCTCCTTGTCCATTTGGTTGACATGTCCATAGCATTGTAACATCCTACGTTCAATCCTTACTTTAACTGATTTCTCCATTTCTATCATCTATCTTATCTCCACACTTCTCTTCTGTTTCTTTCTTTTTTCAAGTCTTGATATTCTCGCTCCTCTACGAATTCCAACCATCTCCACTACTTGTATGTTTTGTTTTCTTTCAATTAAGGTCTACCCTTCGGCTTCATTAGTTGATAGATTCTAAAACTGTTAGGAGAATTTTCTTTGTCTACTAATATTTCTGCTCTATAAAACTCCATTCAGCATTTTAATTGCTCCTTTTCATGAACTACGGATCCTAAGTATTTAAACTGTTTAACTCCCTTAATAGTAACTTGTGTTAATGCCCTTTCCCCCATTTCCAATCACTAAACATTCTGTTTTATTCATATTAATTCTCGTCCCTCCAATAAGAATCCAAATATAATGAATATCTTGATTATTTAGGTATTAACTTATTGTAGAAGGCTTATTATTTATTTACATAATTATTTGATAAATAAAAGGTAGTAATATTAATACATTTAAAACAAGTACGGAATATGTAGCATTGCTTACATTTTCGGCATAGTTTTCCTAATATATTACCTATGATAAAATAGTTATTTAAGAAACATATGAGTAGTTGTGAGGAATTCTGGAATTATTGGAAGCGAGAAAGCTGATCAGATACGAGTACCAAAGCTTGCTGGCAAATTCAACCTGGAATGTAGCTATTCGTTATGTTCAAATTGACATTTAAAACATGTTCTAAATAAAGAAATAGTGGATAAGTGGAATAATCTCTTGTTAAGCAGCTTAAATGTACAACCAACAGGAAATTTATTGTTTCCTTGTTTTTTGATCTTGTAAGTATTTAACATCAAATTATGTTCCTACCCAATATATTACTGAATACAAAAGTTTAAAAGTTATCTACAACTTTTGCATAAATCATTAGATGGTTTCATTTCTAAATGTGAAATGACAAAAGAAATAACACTGCACCTGTTGTTCCTGTGCAACATATCAGAAAATACTCTACCAGGACATTTCTACCATTGAAAAATCAATTATTCGCAACCATTGACAAAATTAATCACTAAATCATATTGCACCTCTCTTTTATGTCCTTTGTATCCGGAATTTGTTCATTTATTTAATTTTTTATAAAAACTTTGTTTGATTTTGTGTAGTGTATTTAAAACCCTAATACCTATGCAATTTGGTGAATAGGCTTTAAAAATAGTATTCGAATTAATAATAATAATAATAGATAATAAGAATAAGAATAAGAATAAGAATAATAATAATAATAATAATAATAATAATAATAATAATAATAATAATAATAATAATAATAATAATAATAATACAGTTAATTTGGTTGTTAAAAGATAACATAATTGGTGCAATACAACTGCAGAAACACAAGAACTGTAGTAAAGCTAATTATAAGTAGTTGATTCTGCAATTTACTCTCGTTAGTCTGTCTAATAGAGCATTTCTTCGTTCTTTTTTCTCTAACTCTTCTCTTCGCAACCTTCACGAGGATCACGAAATGCCCATGAAGTGAGTTCTACAGTGAAAGTGATAGAAATACATACAGAGCAAAAGATAGTCTAGTATTTGTAAGTTTTAGACGAAAACAACCGAAGCTCTAATACTCCATTATACATGACTATTTCTCAAATATTCAGAAAAAACCGCAAGGACAAAAGTTAGCATCATTTTCTATTCATAGCTCAAACGATCAATAAATAAAACTATCAATCATATTTTTCTGCTTAAGGAAGATCCTTCGCTGTTAACCCTACCATTGTGGTTTTTTTTTTTTTTTTTTTTTTTTTTTTTTTTTTTTTTTCTTTCCCCGCTTCCCTCTTCATCTACCCATGGATCTTTTCTGCTATGAAATTGTTTTCGAACTCGCAAATCTTCAGTGCATCTCTTAGTAAACAGTTTCTTCTCATCCAATATCCAAACCAAATGTCTTTCCTCTTTTTGATCAATTTGTTCTTCCTTGCCCATTCTTTCTAAAACAGCTTCATTACCCATATTTACTATTCATTTTAAACGCTCTGGTCTTCATCTTAGCCACATTTAAAGCGCTTACAGTCGTACAGCTCACTGCTGCAACGCCAAAACATACCACACCCAAGACAAACCGCTTCATTAATACCTTCCTTCCTTCTTTCTTCAAGGTTTTTACAGAAGTTGTGTTGCTGCTAAAAGCTTTCTTTACATTGCTATCCTCCGTTATTAGTACCAGAAATGGAGTGATGATCTACATGTTGCAGCAAAATCATTGTTTTGTATTATTAAAAAGTTATATAAATCAGTAAACATTTAAGGCTTAACCTTAAACAAAATGTCAGAAAAACTATTCTAAAGGATTTTCATAAAAATAAGTATTTTTTTTTTTTTTTTTTTTTTTTTTTTTTTAGTTTTATTTCCCTATTACATTACTAGGAAATGATAATTATGATATATTAAATTGCAAAGACTTGGTTCTACATAAGAAGTTTCATTCAAATAGGTCTAGTTCTGTTTCATTATGCACATATGCTTTTCTTCACCGTTTAAATTTAACAACTACAATACATATTTTAACTACAGTTTCATGTTAAAGTATGGATCCTTAAGATGAAAATACCACAAGAGATATAATGCATATCTATCGAACTTCAGTATATTTTTAACTGAAAACTCCGTAGTGACTTTTTTAACTGAAACGTATTCCTTTACGAGTAATTTATTCTTAAAGAATGAATTTATCAAACCAAATAGAGCTCATATATAAGGAAACTAAATGTATAGAAACAATCTTCCTCGATATTAATTACATCCTGTCATTTTCTTATCTGAAGGAATCAGTTCGACCATTAATTCAACGAATTCTATGATTGAGGCACCTTCTGGATTTTTCCATTGCCATGAGAATGTTGTACCCAGTGGTTTTAGCACCAAAGTACTACAGGGTCAAATCATCAGTTGTTTTCACCGTCCAATTGATTGTATGTGAAATGTTCATTAAAGATCCTAGCATTACAAAATACATGAAAAGTGTTCACTTCTCCAAATGAGGTGGTATCTGTATACTGGAGAAGATCCCATGTCTGAAGAATATCGCCATAATCCACGCGTGTACAAGGGAGACCGGATTTTGAAAGAAACCAGTTTTACTGAAGGCTACAGAAACCTTGTTTTCTTACGTATTAATGAGAACTGCTTTTCATCCTTCAGAGTGAACTATCTGGAAAATGTTTACTGTGATCAAAATAGGTCTAGCTCTGGTCCTTTATATCTAATATCGTTGACTTTATAGGAATTTTACCTTTCAGTGATGCTATTAAATTATTTTGTAAGAATCCCTTCCTTTTTATTACTTTCTCTATTGGTAAGTAGGGGAAGTATTGTATTCCACACAAAAATTCGATGTTGAGATTTCACCGGAAATATTATATGTTTTGAGAATCCCTGAATCCAAAAAAAAGTATTTTTATAAAAAGGTCCGTGTGTGTGTGCGTGTGTACGTGCGTGCGTGCGTGCGTGCGTGCGTGCGTGCATGTGTGTGTGTGTGTGTGTTTTTCTGTCTGTGTCAGTCTGTGGAGCATAACTCAAAAATGAAAACTAGTTTAAAAACCAAAGTTGGTATTTAAGTTTAATGTCTTTCAAGGATGCAACACGAAGATTTTGAAGAAAATATCCTCACTCTAAACTACCCTTTACATGGAAAATTTTTCGAAAATTTTTATTTTCTTGAAAATGGCTCTAACGATTTTGATCAAAATGCCATGTGTTTAAGATATTTTTATGCCAAATGAAATGTATATCTTGAATTTTCTGGCTATAGCCCCTGTAGTCGTATTTACAACTTTTGTATAACTGCTAAACCGTTAGAGATAGACCAAACCATACTATACAAAAATGTAGATCTTGCCAAAATACACAATTTATGTCTAAATAAATTTTCTTGTATGGTTAACCATTTCGGAGATTTTCCTTGTTATGTGTGTGAGTTTCGGAAAACTTAAAACTTTCGTAAAATGGGTCATCGTTGTTCATTTTTTATATGGTAAGTGTGCAAAGAGAACAGAATCTCAAAGCTTTAGAAGATTTGACTATCGCACAAAGCCTACTGTATTCCAATATTCCCCTTGCACCTACAAGGAAATAAGCCATAAGATAATTTGTACAAATGTTTATCTTAGCTAACACGAAGATATAGGAGTAAGAGTTTTTAAGAATGGTTAGTACAAGAGTAGAGAAAGTCATGTGAGTGCAACACATCAGATTTTTTTTCATACTATGTTCTGTACTACGTTTTAATTGCCTCTATTTATTTCCCGTGTCGTTTACTTTCATTTTTCTTACCGTTTTGCGTACTATAAATATACCATACAATGCAATTTGTAACCTAACTTAATCAAATATTCACAGAAACTCATGGAGAATGAACTACAACTAAGTGTGCAGTTTTTGTTGCACATTTAAATTGTTAAGATACGATATAATAATTAATCCCACCACTGAGGATACATTTTTAAATAAATTATACTTAAATACATACATGTTTTTCTTAAATAAGCAGGAAATAACATTTCTGTATGTCGTTTTGGTGTGTTAGTGCGCAGTGTTATTTTTATTTTTTCAAAATTGCGATTTCTCCATCACAATTAAACGTCACCTTGCGTTTTTTGATAATGGTATGTGAAGTCGAAGTAGTCTTGGTTTTGAATGGCATGTGTATAATTAGTAAACCATAGGATATGGACAAAATCTTACTATGCAAAAAATATAGATCTCGTTTAAGCACACAATGTATCTATGCATCTCAAGATATTCCTTATCATTGCTTCGAAGCTTTAAATACTTAGGTGTATTTTTCTCGGATGAAAAGTCGCTATTTATTTTTTATCGTAGTCATGCAAAGAGCATGGAATTTCAAAGAAATCGCGTTGCGACTCGCTTTTAAAAAACCTCTATCGTTTTAGCCTACTGTGATTTTATCTAAAATGTGAAATGAAAGTTTATCTCGATTAACAAGGAATACCTAGAAGAAATGTTGCAGACGAATGGGTAGAGCAAGTCACATGAGTAAAACATGTTTCATTCAGGAAAATCTTGACAAAAGTTTTACGTGGTTAAACTTACCAGCGGACCATAAAATATATCCTTATTTAAAATCTGGCGACGTGAGAAGTTCTTTTTGTGTAGGTATTAGTTTTTATGATTTATTACTTGACCCGAAGAGGTTAACCAAAAGATCACTAGACGGCTAATTAACTTCAACTCCAGCATCGCAAAGGACTACCTTATGATGTTCACATTCTCTGTCTGGAAGACCTATTGTTAATTCGTTACAGAATGATGCAAAGTAATAATCGGTCATTTACTTTTAGGAAAGTTTAGTGACTGCTACAGGAGAACTTATACGAATTCAATGTCCTTTCTTTCGTAGGTTTGCTAAAAACATCATAAATGTTGGGTTTAATTCCTTTAGCTAACCTTAAAGATCTTAATTTCCATTACTTATTTGCAACTTTTAGACAGCGGAATGTTATCCAGAAATACCCAACTCCAAGTCAATAAAACAGAAAGGTAAAATAACTTTCAGCTATTGTGTAAGACTGGAATCTGTTTTGGGACTTTCCAACACTTACCTAATGACAACACTCAGCCAGTTTGATGCTTGAAACTTAGTGCTATTTAAATTCCAATCTAGCTTTTGTAACTTCACTGTATGTTACAGTGTTTTACTGTGACTTTAAGCCTCTGCTACACAGTTGATGCTAGTTATCAAATGGCACAAGCCACTACATACACAATGGCATATATATGTGAACTAAAGTTAATAATTTAATTCAATTAATAACTTAGTGTTGAGTTTTCATCATACTTTCTACGGTAAGATATACTTCCTGCTGTTCCTCATGATTTGCTCTACCATTGAGAGTTTTCTAAGGTAGATAGCAATGTATACTGTGTAGTTAAAGTTTCCAAAATCGACTGTAGAACTAGCATAGCTCTCTGGATGGTATCGGTCTTTATCTTCTTTTCTTTTTGGCTGTTCCATAAACCTATTTTTACTGAGTGACCAACCTTCATTTGTCACAACACACAAATCAGCTGTTAGCGAGCGACAAGGACATATCTGATGCTTACCATGTTGTGTAAAATCAATAATTTTAAGAACTTTTTGATTCACCTGGTATTATTATCCTTATAGTTTTGTTTCAAACATAAAAACTAGTTTAATGTCACTTTATGTCTTTAATCTTCATTGCTCTTATTTGATTTTAAAGTAAATTTTATATACCTTGTGTTTCCAAATTAATTTCTCAACTATTTAATGGATACAATAAAAGTCCAGCTCCATAGGTTAGTTTTAGGCTTGGGGTTGGTTGTCAAAGCTCTAAGCACCTTGACTGTTACTGATCTATTGTGCATCGCTTACTTTTCTAGTCTTGCAGAATACCTATAGTCTTTATAAAGAAGGCTAACTTCCTTACTTAAACCTTATGAATTCGTGCAATTGCATAAACCCTCGATGGAATGTTGTTTAATCCTTTGAGTGGCAAATGACTCGCAATCACATAATAGATGTCTCACCGTTTCATCAGCCTTTCTGCTTCTCATACAGATTGAATGAACTTCTATATCCATCCTGTATAAGTGTCACTTGAGATAGCCGTGTCCTGTTATCATAGCCCGAGTTCCGGCACGCTCGTGGGTCGCTCTCATCTCGTCCCTTACTCCCAGGGGTCCAACAGAAATTCCCTGGGTGCGCGCGTGTGGAATCCCCTCCGCTTGTAGGCCAGTCCAGAGCAGTCCTTTTATCATTCTAACAGCCCAATTAAATTGAACTCTGTTCAAAGCAGTTAGAGTCGTACCTTTACTTAAATCAGGATTTATTATTTTGAACACCTCTGTCCTGCAATTGACTCCCAGTACTCTTTATGTTTTCCAGCAGTTCACCCAGAACATATCCAGTAGATAAACCCAAGAATATATCCATTGAATAATCCAAAAATGGGTTCTGGCCCAATTGGTGGAGTAACTCCATAGGTTAAACTTTGATACAAACTTCATTCTATGAAACAATTCATCAGAGAATGCTCTGTAAATTAAGAAAACGGAGGAATCAAAGGTCTGAACTACAAATACTTCACACTTTTCATGAAAGAAGTACAGTTTTTCTCGATCCCATACAATTTTAACCCGTAAACAATGACGTAGTAGCGATTTTGTAGTTCTAGCACTGAAGTTCTATAATATTACTTATTCCTTCGGTGCTTGTAATTTATTCATCGATTTCACAAAGTCCTCGAAAAGTTCCTTCATTTTCCTCGTACAAAAGGTTAACTTGTTATGTTTCAAGCATATATCTCAACACACTGACTCGATGGCCAACGAAGAAGTTGACTAATGAATTTCTAGCTTTTCAGAAAAAATAAAATGAAGAATCTTCTTTATGCCTCCTTATACTAGCATACGCCCTATTAGAAATATGAAGATGCAAACGAGTTTTTTTAAATATTACTCTTCTCAAGGCCACTAACATATTAGAATGCAAGGTCTGTTCCTCTTTGTTGAGCTATCATATTGGATTCCAGATATTTGTGAGCTAACTTTCTAATCTAAAAGCTACTTTCCTATGATAGGGAAAGGACTTAACGTTATTTGAATAATTCATTTTCGTAAAGAACTAAAAGTGCATTTGGTCATTAAAGCGTATTCCTTACTTCACAACACTTCCCTTTCATGGTGAAAACTTGCATCGACATCCACTAAAAAGAGAAGACAACAAAGGCAAGGAGAAAGTGCATTAGTGAAGTTTTATGGAGGGGTACAGGAAGAATAGCTTGATATGTTTATCATATGCGAGAAGCGAAAGAAAATAGCTGGTGCTCCGGTAGTTGCCAAAATATCATCGCACAAGTTTCTCGGACCCTAATGACCTAGTTGCCGACGGGTCCTTAAGCCATACACACTCACTCACTCACTCACTTACTCATTCATTCACATTTGCAAAAATGTTTTATTGCATATTTCATTGTGGGATTAGGAAAATACAGTAAACTTAAGCGATAATTAAATCATTTAATAGCGGGTCGCTATGTGAGGGCTTTGAAATCCCGTATTTCATGAATGATCGCGAGGAAAAAAGAATGGCGACGTTTCTTTTGAGAAAAGTAGGTATTATTATTTCAAAATTCAAACCAATAACAGAGAATATAAAATAGCTAACTGCAAAAACATGTATCTTACATAAAGTATGTGCTTTAAAGAGGTCTGCGTAAGATTTTATACATCTCTTACGGTTTGCCAGTTATACAAAAGTCATTCAGATTGAAGAGGTCTTAAGAGTCTATTTACAGAAAATTTAAGATACAGGTGTGGGCATATGTAGGTGTGCAGTTGTATGATTAGTAAATATGATGGATTAAGATGAGTAATTTTGATTTGAATGGGTATTTTTGTTAGTATGTTTGTATTATATATTATTAATTATATGTAATGCACATACATAATGTATCAATGCTCTATGTATACCTATATGGTGTGGGTGGCTCAGTTGGTTACACTGGTCTACATATCCCAAGGTCGCGGGTTCAAACCCGGCCCAAACCGATGGTTTTTAAGTGTGTGATCCTGCAATTTACAGCGTCGTTAAACAACAGAATATGTATTTATTTTACACGTTCCCACCCCTTCGTATTTAATTTGTCATGAAAAAAATTAAAATATGACATTTTAATCAAAATTATTAGATATTTTTGAGAAAATCAATTTTTGAAAACTGTTCCATGTAAAGGGTAGTTTCGGGTAGGGGAATTTTCTTGAAAATCTTCGTTTCACATCTTTGGAAGTTGTATTTTGTACTTTGTTGTACTTTGTATACCCCAGTACAAGCAAGCAGAACCGTAACGTCATCATGTCCTGCTCCAGGAGCCAGAATACCTCATCCGGCATTTACCGCAATGCAGAACGCGTTATTCGCATAGTCTGAAACACGGACCTAATAGTCCACAGTGATTCGTAAAGCGATAATTGTATCCTCTCTCTTCCACCACTTTCGCAATTACTGCTAGATATGCTAAAATAATATCTATTCTTTTATTTTTCCTTCTAAAAATGTAGTAGCCAATTAACAGTTTGTGAGTACTGCTACTTTTTTTTTTTTTTTTTTGTCCTTATCCTCATTATTTTCTTACCTTATTTGATTTTAAAAGCTGCTTGCATTCTTTCACAAAGAAAGCGATTTATATACAGATTATGACTGAAACAAAACCCCACCTCTTACCGGTGACACAAGACACGCACTGAACCTGTTCTGCAAATCAAGTTTTTGTCCGTCTTTAAATGTAATATTTCATGACAAAACCGCATGATTTAAGGTTGAATTCAATGAAAGTACCAATCACGTCATATTAAGCTTTGCTTTGTTCTTACCTGCTCATGTAAAGAAACGTGCTTATCATGTCAGATATTTCGTCCCTAGCTTTGCATTTTAAACCTGTCATTATAAACGTGGCATTGCACAAGCATTTAAAAAGCATTGAACAAATGTTTTCCCAAACCAGTAAACTAGAAGAAATATTACTGTGATACTTGGTTAGAACTATCACCAGTAAAAGCAAACAACCTTTACTCCAGTTAAAACCTGTTTAAGAATGGCCTACTGTAAGAAGCACAGGGACATGGTGCAGCAAAACGAACGCAGCACCAGAAAAATTTTCACTATAAACACTAATGTAATCAAGTTCATTCTTCGTTGTCGGTTTAGTTCAAGATGCCTCTAGATTATGGCTAAGTAGTATCGTCTCTCAGCTATCCGATGTGGTTTCAAAAAGTCTTAAGTGACTCACTTTCCCACCTAACAGCTGTTGCCGCAAAGTGTTCGATCTCTCACCAACGGTGGAATAGTTTTGTCAGTAGTGATGTAAATAAATCAAAACAAGGTTTTTTCTCATCAATGAATCAAATATAATCCAAATTCTATTTCAAATATATTTTAAAATATACGTTTACTATATATGAATAACTTACAACTACGCTAGATTCAAGTATACAAATATTACAAGAATATATCTATTCTGCCGAGTCCAACTCAATCCAACATAAAGTGCACAAATGAACAAATGCTGTTCTGGGACACCGAAGTGCTTACTTAAATGGGACAGCGTAATTTATTGCATATTAAAAATAGTAATATGAAGTATTCAAAGCAAGAAAAAGTCTAGGAAATAATAGTGTCATTCTTATTCATATTATAGTAATAGCTTAGACACTTTTGGTGGCTAAAGAACTTAAGTACTTTCATACAAATTAGAAATATATCGTGTTACCACGTAAATACTGCTAGAAACTCGTTCCAGTTTCGGCGTTGTATCTACTGATTACTTTTCTTTCTGTTTCTAATGTCTATACTATTATTTAAAAGTAAACAAGGTACTTTATTTCAACTTTGCAGTGACCATGGCTTTTAGGATTAAGAGCATTAGAATCAGGAAATGCTTAGCGACTGTGAATATTATAATGTTGGTAGCTTCTGTTGTGCAATACTTCATCAAAAACAAAGCAACCATATGATGCGGATAAAAGTATGCCAAACATACATCAAGATCGAATGGATGATCACCAAGAATTGGTTGATCTTAAGTTGTAATTTTGTAAGACAATACATTTTTATGATAAGATCAAGAGAACAGAGAATTTTAAAAAGAAGGAAAACAGATGTTCTTACTGTTTTTAAAATTTGGGCTTAGGAAAGGCTTAAGCATGAATAAACAGCTTACATCTCAGCAGTTTCATTTGCAAACTAATTCTAAGGATTGTAAATTAGTAAGATTTACTTCAGCGACCTTCATGTTTTAGAATGGCAATCAATTTATTTGTTTATTACACTACAGAAAAGGTCAACAACGTGTAATAACTTTTTTTGTTATTTCGGATGACGAAACGTTCTCTTACAACATAAGATTTCTTTTGTCTTTTTAATGAGAATTCTCGGATATTTCGAATTTAGCACTGGCTTTAATAATACCCTAATTCGCAAATACCGAATGTAATACATGATGTACCTGACTTACAGTAGGAGAGTGAAAGACCCTAAATAACTAATATGTTATCTAGAGAATGTTGATTGCATTGGAGAAAGCTCAACAAACAAAATAGAAAGTGAAAGGACTTCTGTCGAAACCTCGTCTCATAGCAGGTCCATGATGTGAAATATGCATGTTTATATGCATGAAGGTAAGCAAAACTGGCCTAGAAATCGATGTTCAACAATTTTAAAATAGGTGAGAGGAAAAAAGGAGTTCCAAATTGTAGTAAACGACAAAATATTCAACACGCTTACAAACCATGTTGGTAGTTCTGATTTCTGGAGCCCGCTCGATAAAAGAAAAATAAATAAAGTGATGATGTAATAAGACACACTCTCACAATCCATTTCTGGAACCTGAGCTATTTATCTACCTATAGTCGTGACTAGCTTATTTTCAACAAGAAATCACTGCATAATTCTAATAAGCTGGCAGCAAGATTTTAGGGTGAAAGCTGTTAGCGGTATGCTCCTTTCAAAGGTACTTCTTCCTAACCCTTTAATGGGCCGAGAGACATATGAGCAACATAAATTTCACAAGTTTTTATATACTTTATTGGTACTTTCTAATTTCTTGTTATGATAACCTAATTATACCAAAGTAAACAGAATTCAAGTATTCGCAGCTGTCTTATATTATAAAAACATTACATTATTTTAATAAAACTGTAGGTTTTTTCACGAATAAGAAGCATCGTTTATGTATTTGTAGTCATATGGCAACCCCGTCAGCATCCAAGTGTGCCATTACACCGGTTATTTTACTTGTGCCCTCCCCTTCCTTTATCAAAGACTCATCTGCCTACAGTTGCTGGCATTCGAACTCGCGACGTTTGGCTTTAAGTGGATGAACAGTCCATTGCGTATGGCTCTAACGATCACAGCTATTCGAGTCACTTCGGCTGACGTGCTCCGAAAGGGATATGAAAACTAGTTTTAGGAGTTAGAGGAAGAACGGCATATGTAGCAAAATAACTTGGCAATTAAAGGGTTAATATGACTAGCAAAAATTGGTATACAATTTTATTGTAACAAGAACCGCATAAATAAAAAGCTAATGAGTTCATAAATTTCTGTAGATAATAGTTATTTAGATACAAATGTCAAAAGTGGAGTTTTATTTTGCGAGCAGGAATGTTCGCAGAATGCGGCTGAAAGCCGAGTAGAGCAAAATAAAAGCACTTTATCATACACTAGTTTTAGACAACCCGGAATAATAAATTACAAGGTGTCCAACTGAAGTATGTAGGGAAACATTCACAACTTTGAGGTCTGATATGTTGTTGTTTGGCCTTCGTTATTATTTGACCTTCGCAATACCAGTGTTGATAACCTGATCACCTAAACAATCATAACATTCTATGTTTACCTTGCACCATTGAAGAACTCTGTGATATGCTATGTCGTACTGTTTCCTGGACTTCTTTAGCAACAATTCCAATGTTATTCTCTGCATTACTTGCAAAACTTTTGGTTCTGCCGAATCCACGTCGAGTCATTCAAGAATCCTGTTTCGACCATACGTTAACCAGGGATTCCACATGATGAGTGTAACAAATATGTCCAACACAATCATTGTCAATGGAGAGCCGTTCGCTTAAAAAATGATTTGTGTCAAATATTTGCATATTTGGAGCCATCTACCTTCTTCACGAATGGACATTGTTTATTGTAAATTTGGGTCGTTCAACAATATACGGAAGAGAGGGGGCAGTGTGACCCTGGATACGGGGTATAATAATGGCGGTAAAACAAAAGGAAAGGTCCGAGACTGCAGGGCAACTAGTGACTGTGTGTATGTGATAGAACAGCCTGATGACAACAGTAGTGTCCAGAAGCTTCTAGTTAATTCCGCTGATTCATCGTTGCAGTGTGTATCGAGGGTTCTCGTAGGAGGTCACGTGACACCGGCTCGAGTATAAATAGGACACACATAGAGCAGCAATTAAGAGGAGTGAGTGATAGAGTGGTAGTCAGTGTTAATTGTTTAGGGTGTAAGTCGTCGTGCACAGTTAGATTTTAGTTACGTGAGTGAGTCGGCCAGCCTGTCAGTGAGTATGTATGTGTCGTCAAGTGAATGTATCGTAATAGTCAAGATAAAAGAAACAGATAAACGGGAGAAACACATTGAAAAACTGTGAAAGAGTATTAGAAGAACAATAATTGTGAATTGTAATAGCAGAAAAAGACTATAAACTGTGTTAACAATGAGAAGGAAATTGTGCATTTGTAGTAAAATTTAGAGGACAATAAAGTGATAGACGTCGAATTTTTCCGTTTTTGTTGCATTATTTCACTAACTGCTGCGCAAACATTGTGTGAACAATGCTGTAATGTCTTTTATTTCAAGTAGAATGAGTTTAGTCACAATTTAATTTTAACGTGACATTAGCAAATTTCTCTTGGAAATTAAACTTTGTATGACAGATACCGCACTGTTAGAGAAAAATGTAAAGGAGTTCAGGTTCCACTAATTTACTAGGATTAAAGGAGATCTAGGGAAGTGGTTCCGTGGTAACATTTGAGACTTGCATTCAGGTGGTCGGAGTTCAAGGGGTTTTTCATGACCTCCCCGGATCGGTAGACGGATGCTGGAGTGGCTTCCCTTCTACCGCGAATTTGCTCCATGATTTGTTGTGTCCATGTTTCCTTTTATCTGTTTCACCTCGGCGGTCTGTATATTACGCCAGATGTTGCAATTTTCACGTTGGGAAGATCTCTCCCTAACACTTCATGGAACTGATTAGATCTCCTTCCTTTCTTCCTTCCTTCCTTCCTTCCTTCCTTCCTTCCTTCCTTCCTTCCTTCCTTCCTTCCTTCCTTCCTTCCTTCCTTCCTTCCTGGGAGTTGTCTCGTCTGCACCCAGGACCCTCAGGTTGCCGATGGCTGCGGTTGAGCCGGCGTCAGATTAATAGCTAACGTAAATTCGTCGTCCAGATCTGGTCACCCTTGGGGTCTTCCTTCTTCCCAGAGATCTTGTTGGAAACATAAAGGACCCAATATAGCATAGGCATTACTCGTAATTTCTAGAAGTAGCACGAGAGCGGATCATAATAGTACAGATATTGAAATAGTTTAAAGCTGAGTAGTCACATAGAACTGGTTTACAAAACTAGACATAAGCAGTCCTTGATTTTTTTATGCCAGGTGCTAATTAACATCCATTGAGGTCTTTCAAATGAAAAAAGTCCTCCACTGAACATCGTTAATACCACACTGCCTCAAGGCTGACATGTTCCTGTAGTATTTCGCCACTTAGATATGCAATGCTCCAGCAGGATCAAAAATCACGGACGACATTAATAGCAGATGTAATACACTATCAGTTATAATGAAATAGCACTCTGTCTCAGGTGACTTTAGACACGTTAACAAATTAGAGTTATATGGCTGGCAATATTTCCTCCAGTGTTTTGTAGCTAAAGTAATGGCTATCTGCGATCTTTCACAACATTCACAGGAAGCAGAAAAAGTTGTATACACATATGGTACTAAATTATTTGCTTTCTGCATTATAAATAGTCCACAAAATTGAATTTAGTGACCTAGACTACAAAAAGCATTCTAGCAGTACTTACGTCCGGTTAATATTTTGACCATTGTAAAAACGCCTTCTTTCAGCATTTTTAATTATTTCTTGTAGATATGCTAGCATTACTTATCCACTCTCACGTATGCCACATTGGTACAGCTGCACCGAGATGGGATGGTTGATATTTGTGTGACCAGAACAACGAATGGTGAGAAAACGCATCAAGATCTGACGAGCAGGCATTTCATTTGCAACAACAATAAAGATTAGAGTCTTGGAGAAATTGTTCCCAGAGGAAACGACTACCTTAAGAAACGACGTCATCCGCAGCTATGGGAGGAAAACCAGGCTAATGCATGATACATAAAGTATTTAACAATCTAGACATTTGCATCAATGCAAGCAAGTAGTGCGACTAATTTAAACATTTTCACTGACTGCAAGATTATATTATAACTTATCTAGTCGTAGACAATTGCACTAACTGCAACAATATTTTATGAGTTATCTAGGCATTATTAATCACCAGCATGCAAAACTACACAATCGCACTAACATGACGGCCATACAACACTTCTGGCTGGGTGGGAATGGTGGGAATAGCTATGGATCAAGGCAATTATTGAAATTAACAAATACATCCAAAAACTCCTTACCCCATTGGAGTCTTTAATACTTGCATACCAACGAGATTCAGTTCTTAAACATTTGTCTTACGTTTCGGCAGCCCTTCCAGCGAATAACGTAGAGCTATTTCATTTCATTTCGATGGCAAGATTTCACCGGAAGTACATACTTGCTGAAACAAACTAAAAATCTGATGTGTTGCACTAACATGACTTTCTCTATTCTTGTACTAACCATTCTTACAAACTCTTATTCCTATGTCTTCTTCGTGTTAGTTGAGATAAACATTTGTAGAAACTATCTCATTGCTTATTTCCTTGTAGGTGCAAGGAGAATAAGGGAATACAGTAGGCTTTGATAGTAAAATGTTTTAAAGCTTTCAAATTCCGTTCTCTTTGTACGACTAACATAAAAAATGAACAATTATATTGCATTTGATGAAAGTTTTTTTTCCGAAACTGACAAAACTAACAAGGAATAACTCCGAAATGCTTCACTTTACAAAAAACTTTATTTGGACATAGATTGTGTGTTTTAGTGAGATCTACATTTTTTTAAGAATAAGATTTGGTCTACGAGTTTACGAGTTATTCAAAAGCCATCCAGTGTAAATAGGACTACATAGGCTATAGCCAGAACATTCAAAATATACACTTCATTTGTTATAAAAATAACTTAAACATATGTAATTTTAATCAAAATCATTAGAGCCATTTTCAAGAAAATAAAAATGTTCGAAAAAATTTCCATTTAAAGAGTAATTTAGGGTGTTGAAAGACATTAAACTTAAATACCAACTTTGGTTGTTAACCCACTTTTCGTTTTTGAGTTATTCTATCCATAATCTGACATACACACACACACACACACACACACACACACACACACACACACACACAAACACAAACACACACACACACACACGGACCTTTTTCTAAAAATACTTTTTTATCCAAGGGGCCTCAAAACATATATTTCCGGTGAAATCTCGACATGAATTTTTGGGTGGAATAAATATTTCCTCTACTAACTATGCGTAGTAGAGAAAGTAAAAATTAGAGAAAAATCCGTGTGTGTGTAATTGTTTGTGTTTGTGTGTGCGTGTCCGTATTTGTGAATAGTATAATTAGTTTTATTCTCATCACAAATAAATGATTCTGTTGAATGATCTCATAATTTCCCTCTTGCAGAACATATTTTTAATGAATTAAATTACTCTTTGATATGTTATATTTGTTAGGTATTAGTGTAACTTTAAGAATTATTTTCTTATTTTTAAATCATCCATTATCAATAGGATTAATCCTATTCCTTCTAGCAATTTCAATATGCTGAATAAGCGGTTTTAAAACGAAATGTCGGATGTATACCAAACTTTGTATTGAAGTTCTGCGTGTTCCAAAAAGTTGATCCGCAGATTAAAAAAGAAAAGGTTTTCATGATTTCTAGACTAGCCATTTCCGAGATATCCGTCGTTGTTGGTCCATATATCTCAGTACTTTGTCATTCTTGTAAAGTGTTACCGCTATTCCATTTCTAGCGATAAAATAATATGGAATTTCAAGGGCAGAATATGACTCGATTTTGTTTCTGTTTCCCTTGTACCTCCAATAAAACGGCAGCGAAATTATTTCTACAACGATTTGTTTCAGTTAACATGGAGCAGTTGAAAAGTAAGCTTTCGTAGGATTAATTGGTAGCAACAACATAAAAATAAACAATAGTGGGTAGCGTAACTCATGTGAATGACCTGCATCTTAGAATCCGCTTCAAACAAGCCCTAGGATTGTGTGCAACCAAAATGTAAATGATCGTGGAAACTTTGTGGACGAAAAATCACTCTGGTCGAAACGAAACTGGTTAGATTTTCTACACTCAAGTTGAGGTACGACTTTGACAGACTCGGCTGCGTCTCGTTCGTAATATTTTGGGCTAGTGAGCTAAAGTTTCACCCTACCAGCTTGCTACATAGTTATTATTCGTGCATTACTTAACAGAAACGGGAAGTTATTTTGATACGCACTGAACCAAGAAATCATGCGTGTTTCTTGCTACAGTTGATATTGTAATATTAGTAAGAATAGCTATCTCTCTTACGAAACTTCACGTTCCCATTAGTGACAGTCTTAAAAAAATAATGGCTTCTGTTAAATACTGGGACGGGAAATGGCAAAGTTTTACGTTCAACTTCCTCTTTTATTTTGTCTATTACGTATATTAAGTGGGGGAATAACCAACTCCAAAAGTCGGTGTCAAGATTTCGTCGGAAATACAATTTTGGGACCCTCTGAATCTATAACAAGCAAGTTTAGAAAAAGGTCGTGTGTGTGTGTGTGTGTGTGTGTGTGTGTGTGTGTGTGTGTGTGTGTGTGTGTGTGTGTGTGCGTGTGCGTGCATGTGCGTGTCCATGGACACCATAACAAAAACGAAAAGTCGGTTAAATACCAAACTTGGTATTTAAGTTCAGCATCTTCCAAGAATTCAAGACGAAGATTTTCAATAAAATGCTCACACCTCAGACTCATGGAAAATATTTCGGAAACTTTGATTTCCTTAAAAATAAATCGTTCCAACAATTTTCGTCAAAATATTTCAGTTATTTTCAAGACAAATGAAATGCATAACTTGAATTTTCGGGAAATGACCTTTGAATTTCTCTTCATTCTGGATGACAAAAACACAAAAAATATAATTATCGTCAGAGAAACAATTTAAATGAAATAAAATATTTGTGGAATTTAACGGTTTTGGAGATACTTTTTGTTATTGGTTTGAAAGTTCAAATATGTACTTATATTGAGACGGATGTTTTCGTCAATATTGTTTGTTTTTTTTAAACACCTTACCCATACAAAAAAAAATAGCATGTCAAAGCCATCACATAGTGATCAGATCTTAAGTTTACTGTACTCCCATTGTTCCTAACGCAATAAAAGCATTTCTACAGAAGTTTATCAGCATCAACATGTAGTAGATAGAATCATAAGCGCTTAAGACTAATTTGTACAAGAGTAAGTAGAGAAAGTCATGTGAGTTCACACATCTGATTTTTCACAAACTAATTCAAATAGAGTAGGAAGTTTTAATAAGCATTACTTCATATTAATTTATGCTACTACCACAGGAGAATTATAGCTGCTAAGAGAACTAACATTCTTAACCTTTTTATATAAGGAAAAAAAAATAATGCCTGAAACTATATAATAAGTGCTGACTAGTTTAAAATTAGTTACACTTAAAAATACTAAAATTACTGAAAATTTCAATAAAAGATGGAGCAGCAATAAAAAATCTGTTGATATGGAATTAGACATCGACTGCGGCCATGACAGCATTTGTATGTAATATGTATTATTTTTATTGTAGCATTAATCGTCCATGTTGTATCAAGTTATTCTAAAGTTAGTTCCCATTTTGAAACAGCTACACCTTCTTGACATATTAGAGTCGGCGTCAGGAATGAAGTTGGTTGCGCAGTAGACAAGTATCCAATAACGTCAAAGTCACGTGTTTCCTAGCCAAGCAGGTGTAGTGTGTTTTAAAGCGCGTGTGTAAGTATTTGTACAATCTTATAGTGAAATTAAATCATTCCGAGCAATAAGTCCACTTTATTGTGTGACAGAAAGTTCATTAACAGTTCCAAAGATGACAGAAGTAACAAAGTCAAGCCAGGAAAATGATGTATAATGTGTACAAATACTTCCTAAGATGGAAAACAGTTGCAACGCAGCACTTCCCCTCTTTCCCCTACATGCGCGTTATCTGTCACCTACCGCCATTGTTCCTGACTACTCTAGTATTTGGGTTTCATGTTGGCATCACTGCTGTTTAGAAGGTTTGAGATTATTTTGTTGCTATGGTAACAGTGTCACGTTTATATAAACATAACAATACAGACAGCAGTTATAGGAGCAATGCGTTTACCTAGACAAGCTCGAATTGGTCTTCTTTAGTGATATTACAAGTGTAACAGAGATTACGCACATGCACTGAGAAGATATCGAATATTAAATGGATTGAAAAGAGGACCCTACCCTGTAATTTCATTTCGCAAGGTGAACAAATTTGAGGAAATTTGAACAAGTTGAAAATGGACAGACAAAAACAGTGACGGATATTTTAAAATGTAATATTTCGCAATACCAGCTTTACGGAATCATGAAATCGAAAACATTGTTTTCATGCAAGACGGCGCTCCTCCCCACATACATAATACTGTAAAAGCACTATTACGCAACACATATGGTGATCGTGTAATTAGTCGACATTTTCCGAACAGTTGGTCATCTAGATCCCCGGACATAAATCCAGTTGACTACTGATTATGGGTTATATAAAAGCAGAGAGACTTCTTAGCAGACGCACTACATGTGAAGAAGTCAATATCAGATGCTATTGAGGACATCCTTAGGAATGCTGTTTATCTGCGTAGAAGAAAGAGTATTTGCTTATTGAACAGCAGTGGTCAATTTAATTTTGCTTTGCTTTTATAAAATCCCATTTCTTTACGAACAAATTGCTGTGTTTATTTTGTTAGGATCTAAAAATCTGATATATTTACTACCATTTTAAACTGGGAACTTACTTAAGGTGTTCGCCTACCACCTAGGTGGTCCGTGTTCGATCCCAGTGACCCGCATGTGGTATTCGTGGTGGACGAAGAGCCATCAGAGCCGGTTTTCTCCGGGTTCTCCGGTTTCCCCCGCCACTCATTCCACTAATTGCTTCATTATCACCTTTCCAATCATCGATTTCCCCTGCATTTCATATCATCCTCTTCCTCGCTATCATACCTGGTGCTTGACTGATCACCCACTTCCAGGTCTTCACTCTGTCCTGAGCTCCCCGACAGGCGTCTGACTCTAGGTACTGGCTTGTAGGTCCTAGGGGGTGTCAGTCCTCCATACGGGGAGGTTAATCAGGTAAAGAAAAGAACTTAAGTAAGAATGATCTATTATACACACCTGAAGCTATTAACAATGAAGCAATATAATCCACAAATAACACAATGTACAGATAACTCCACTTCAGTAAAATTGAGTTAAACTCAATACACCACCTACGTACGCTTCAACACACCTCTGTGTCACTGTCATTCCAAGGTCAGTTTACCTTGATAATGGCACAGAGGTGTGTTGAAACGTACGTTGGTGGTGTATTGAGTTTAACTCAATTTTATTGAAGTGAAGTTATTAGTCTCTACATACTTTGTTATTTGTGGATAACCTTCTATATTCTTCTAACTGTAGTGACTGCGAAAGTTTTATAAATTATAGTTAATTTTACAGGAGGGTAAATATTTTAGCTGTTTTTATATACCTATGTAGTATATATAACTTTTCTGATTTTATAATAATAGTAATTTTTAAAAATGATTTGTTATAGGAAGATGAGGTCGTTTCACCTAGCTGCCGTCCTTCTTGTGTGCTCCTTGCTGCACTTCGCAACATCCCTCCCCGTGGAACAGCCAATAGAAACAGTGGCAGTGCTGGCTGAACCCCAGGAACAACAGGTAAGTAAAACTTGAGCAGTCATGTCAACATGCAAGGTTTATAAGTTATTTAAAATTTGGTAGAAAAGAAACACCTTTTTTTGTAACTATTTACAGACTGAAATTAAAATTGAGCTTTATTTATGGGTACTCTTTGGCTACCATAGATATCTGCGTCCCATTCTATACTGGGCGTAAAAGACTGCTTAATTTTGCTCAGAGACCTGTTTATCAGGCTGAAGGTTCTTTGAAGTGCCTTAAATCTACAACATTGTACTTCCTTTCTGAAGGAAGCCATGTTAAGGACTTTTGCGATCGAAACAGTCCCTCGTCCTCTCGTTTGAACCTGCAATCTCGGGAACCAGGTGGTAGACCATGGAGGATGGCTGTTTACGGACTGTGGATGAACTGCGTTGTAGATTCATGTACGATCTATTTTCTTATTAAGAAAACTTTGCTGTATAATAGCGGTGCACAACCTTGTCTCTTTGAAGACGCGTATGTAATTAGCGGCTATTCAGCCCTTTCAGTCGGAGGATGAATTAGCTCTTGCTTGTGACGTGTGTAAGCACAGCTAGACAGTCAGTATCCAGTGACGCACACAAAAGGCTATTCCATGGCAGTCTCTAAGTCATGCCTTGAATTTTCTGGGAATTTCCTCATAAGACCTCTTCATTCTGATGACTTCATCACCTTTAGCAGCAGCAAAGTGAAAAACTAAAGCTTGAAAATTGTTCCTAACAGCTGACACAGTTCTGAAACTTGAGGCTACCTAAAATTCTACCTATCTTCAATAACTGAAATTCAAGCTGTTCAGCATACTATCTCAGCTTCCGTGCATTCTTTGGCAACGGATGGCACAATGAATACAATTTATCTAAAAAAAATACTGATTTACTTGAGATGGGAAACCTTTTTTATCACATCTCCGACCGACAGCTCAAATCTATTGTTGACACATTGCCAGACTAAAATGTGTGTGAAATTCTTCTTCTGTAATGTGACAACACCTTTGTTTCCCTCATTATTGCAGCCCCATCCGTTGCAATTTTAATAACATCTTCTTGGAGAAAATTATTAGAAAATCCATGGGCATTTAAATATTTTAACAGCGTACTGTATATACCTTCAGAAGTCACTTCGTGAAGCTCAACTATATCCACAAAAATATTTGTCGGCTCATTCATTTCCAGGAGCTTTACTCTTAAGTAAATTATCAAAGATGACGAATTTCTCAGTCTCGTTCTACTCTTTCCAACTCTTTCCTACACACGGCTATTTTATGGAAGAACAATTGATATCTAAAGTGAGTTTTATTTATGGACGCTCTTTATTTAACTGTGTAGCGTCCCATTCTATATTGATCGTGAATGACCACTTAATTCTGCTCAAAGACCTCTTTATAAGTGGCTATTTTATGTGCCCTAAGTCTATAACCGGGACCACTGGCTTCATTCCTCTTCCTACTGAAGTCAGACTAAGGGTTTTTATGCCCAAAAAAGAATTCATCAGTTTGAACTCCGACTAACGGCTAGAACATTACATTGTGAATTGCTTAATTCTGCTTAAGAAGTTAAAAAACAAAGAAATTAAATTAAAGTGACATCTTGATGGTAACATTTTCTTCATGATTGTCCATTGTCCTATAAACAACCACATGTGTGTATGGTTACTGAAGGCCCATTCAAATTTCTTGGGCCAAGAACAGCTATTTTTAGCTTCCATGTAGTTGAATTCTCCTTTTTGTTGCCTCTTTATCTTTTTAAAAACCTCACACTTGTCATTACCTTTCTAACACGTTAATAGCTCAGCAGAAAATAGCACTTAAAATTCGTTTATTACTTATAAATTTCAAGAAGACGTCTGTGAAAACAACAACGACTAGAATTCAACCTTGAAGCAGTAAGGAAGCCGAAACTCGTTGCTGATCTTCAGGAGATAAAGAAGGGTGACATTGTTACTCGAAGTAACAAGGTCGAGGGAAAACAATGGTGAGGCTAAATTAAATAACGTGGGAACCTGACGCGCATACTCTTTGTAGATTATGAGTGGTGATTTGTAACATCGTTGTAGGTCGCTTGAACTGTTGTCGCGGCATTCAAGTTGAAAGTCACTACATTCCAGACAATTAGCCCAGTTTCTCTTATTTGAGAAACTAAGAGCTTCTGGCACTGTGAAATAACCTTGATGTACGTGCTGCTTGAATGTTTTCTCAGCAGAATTTCAGTCTTGCACCACCAAAACTTTTATGACTGTTCACTCTCTTTTCTGGGTTTTGCATCTATTTTTCTCTGGAATCCTTTTGAGAATTTCAATCCTATTAAAAAGGTTTCGTGCCATTGTTCACAACCTGAAAATAGTACAATAACTTAAAAAAGAAACAAGGAAGGAAACACATATCAACAACAAAATTGGCAATAACGTTTTAATTAAAGCAATTTCGCGGTAGTAGTTTCAACCGTCGTACTTTCTCGTCAATTTAAGTGTGATTTCTTGTACTTTCACGTAAAAAGGACTAAAGTTATATTGTCATTTTATACATAATGTTTTTATTTTCATCTTTCTTGGTGATTTCGCTGCGAGAGAAAGACTGATTTTCTTTCTCTCAGTTCGTATGCATGGAACAACTTAACAATTTGATGAAATTGGCCAAAATCAAGGCTAGTATTCATTTGTAAAGATGCTACTAAAAATTATCTACCTTTAGGCGAACTACTATTCCACCACGCTTATTGAGTTGAACGCATATGTGTGTTTTGTGGAAACACATTTCAGATTTGTATTTTCTTCTTCTTCTTCTTCTTCTGATTGTCCTCCCCTTATGGATGACTGACATCCCCTAGGAGTTACAAGTCAGTGCCTAGGGTCAGATGCCTGTCGGGGAATAGACGAACCCATGGACCGGACAGAGTGAAGATCTGAAAGAGGGAGGTCAGCCAAGCGCCAGGTTCTTCTATGACAGCGAGGAAGAGGATGATATGAAATGCACGAGAAATGGATGAATGGAAAGGAAAAGTGATGCTGTTGGTTGAATGAATGATGGGGGAAACCAGAGAACCCGGAGAAAACCAACCAAGACACCGCTTCGTCCACCACAAATACCACATGTGGCTCCCTGGGATCGAACCTCGGCCGCCTTTGTAATAGGCGAACTGTCTAACCGCTCGGTCACGGTGTCGCCCGTTTTACAAATTGAATGGGAGTTAATATGAAGAATGCTTAAAAATCTGTCATTTCTAGGATAATTTTCCAAAAATCCATAGTAAATAGATGGTAGTGTTGTTAATGAGTCTTGACGTCAAATCCCTCTTAGAAATTAAACTTTGCGGAAATGCATTACAGCATTGTTCATACAATGTTTGCGCAACAGTTAGTAAAATAATAAACCACTTATATGCATTCCTTAATAAGTTAGATGGATTAAATTTTTTTCGGCGAAACGATTCTTTATTGACAATAATAGTATTGTACATATTTATTACACTCGTCATTTAGAATTCCTGGTTAACGTATGGCCAAAGCAGTACCTTTCAACCGGTATATATTTTGCACCAATTATCCATGCAAAACAAGTTCATTAAAAACGCCACCTTGTCGAAGTCGATGGTATCTCTGATATTCCTTTTGAGTTGAGAATACTAGTATCTGAAACGTTGGTTATGCAAGGAGAAAGTAAAAGAAACTGCTAAGGTGCTTGGTTTCATCTTAGAAAACGGGTAATCAAATTCGAATTTTACAGAAGCACTGCTCTAAGAGATCCAGTCTGTTTAGAAATTTATAATTTATTCACATATTTCTCTAGGAGCAATATTTGTTTAGTTAAATAGCTTTTGCAAGCAGTAAGTGTCTGAATGTTTGATTGCCGACCAGAAAGTGAATGCAAATATCTCCCAACCCCTCTGACACAAATAAGGATACGCCATCATTAACTTTGCTTTCTCCAAGAAGTATTCAGTCTCGTGCCACGCAGTGGACAGCGTTTAGGGTCCTTCAGAAAGTTGTGCTATAGAGCTATAGCCTTAGACCTGTATTTTTTATAAATAATAAGCGTATTTTACCTACTTCAAAGTATTTCATATTACGAGTAATTTGGTTAACTTGTGGTTTCCCATCGTTTTGCATAATTCCTAAATATAATTAATTATTCTTGCATTTGTGTATCTTCTCAATATACAATAAATTACACATTTATATTTTTATTTACCGAACTGTAAGGCACGCGGGTCAAATTCCTCCAGGACCACCATCCCTGATTGAGGCTTTTTAAGGTTTTCTGCAATTCTCATAACTTTTAAATGCTGAGAAGATAATCTAATCTTAGATCTGTTACGTTTCCTTACCGATTATATTTTCATTTCATATACAACTAGTGTCGGTGACTGTGGTGTTTTATGAAGTAAGAACAGGTGTTAAACCCTATTCAGAAAAAAACTCTGTAACTGCAGGAAACGGATTTTTACAGGACGGAACAAAAAGCATCTATTCTAAAGAAATTGCAAAGTATACTTTTATGTCATTTTCTCGTTATAAGCTTCTTTTCTTGGTGTAATTTTGCGTAATGTCAGTCCTGTATTGGGAAAGTTTACCATAATATTTTGGAACTATATTTCTCTAATAGCACATTAAGGGTATTCTTCTTAATCGCTCTGTCAGAGACGGGCAGGAAAATTGAGCATGTGCTTTCTCTTCCGAGCAAGCATTAGTAATGCAGTATGTTGCAGATAAGATTCAGTCACGGTTATTCTATCACAATATTAATACTAATATTACCCATTTATGCACACTATGAAATGAACCCGGGGTCCATAGAGCCTAGAGTTGCCCGACATTATCTTTTGAAGATAAGAAAATCCTTGGAAGAAACCTTATCTCACTCAAACCGATATCCGAGCTTGGGACCTCTTAAATGTGCGGCAGCCATGTTATCCCACACCATGGAAGTGAGTGTCATATGTTTGTTTCTGTCTTTTTCAGTAAGAAAGTGAAATTAATGCTTAATAATAATAATAATAATAATAATAATAATAATAATAATAATAATAATAATAATAATAATAATAATAATAATTCATTATCATTATTATGATAATGATAATTATCATAATAATTATAATAACAATCATCATCAAGTGAAATTTAAAGGTTAGTAGGTACAATAATTAGAAAAACGAAAAGGAAATATATAAATGTGGTAACAAAATCCTTAAAATTTCTTACTATAATTTGTGATCTAAATTTAAAATTGCAAATTGTAATGCAAAAAAAGAGTTGTTAAGGTCATTACATTGCAGATCTATTAAATCTATTGTGACTTCAACTGAAAGGAAATGTATCGATATAGGACTGAAGCACCTTTTATCGCTTGAATCTACCCGCAATGCTATTTTAAATTAACACCCACATGTCTCATTGGTCTCTTCTTCTCGTATCCCAATGCACGATACTATATATGACTTAAATCTGTGAGACAATGCATTTAGTATGAGCTCCTAAAATGTATTGTGAACAGTATTTGACCTGAGCCCGCCCGTATGCTGCGCAGGACACCCGAGGAACCCACTACCACCCCACATGGAACACAGGTATCAAAATGATCAAAAATGCAATTTTTTCAGAAAACACTTGTTATTTTAAGAAATATTATCTTGAAGTGTCCAGAGTATTGCCATTAAATATTATGTGTCAAATCCACCAGGAAATTGATGTATTTTACATTTATTTAGACGCTTACAACGAAAACTGGGTGTGGCAAATCTGTCACATTTTAGTTGTAGCAAAGCCTTGGTCTGTTTTTGGTTTTTAGATGTTAATGAAACATTTGCCTTTAAAGTATAAACGTTGGCTGCTCTTATTGCACAAGTGCTGCTATCGGTTGACAAAAATAAAATATATAACAAATGAAGTATGTTGCTTAAAAAACTGCTAAAGCATCCATGTGTGTATCACTTGTGTCTTCTTAGCAAATATAACGGGAAAGTGTGGAGTGGAAACATAAGAGAAAGCTAAACTTTTATCTAGAAGAGGGTGGAGACATTCTACAGCATGTAAAATGAAGAATCTTATACTAATAACTCCACAGTTGAAAGTGTTACATGTGGTCTCCTGTGTACAGATGAAGTTGCAGAGCCAGATGACCTTCTTGTTGACAGTAATGTTTTGAAGAACTTGTTTTCAAGACTATTATGTAGTGAGAGTAAAGAAAATGTGTTACTGTGCGTTTGAGAGAGTTCTGTGGTTTTTCTCTGAAGTTTATAGTGAAGTGCCACGCCTGTGGATATATGAAGAGCAATATCTCCAGTAAATGTGTTCCAAGACTTTAAACAGCTTTTTCTCCATACAACAATGTTTGTGCTTTGGGGTAAACCTTTTAGCAGTAAATATTAATAGATAAAGCTGTAATTTTCAGGACATATAAAATACAACTTGTTGAAGAAAGTTGTGCATTGGTTTGTTGATTACACTCATACATAAAACATATGGTTTCTTTCTTTTCAATTGTTAGTAATATTTATTTTATTCTATTTCAAACGGAAGAAAATTATATTTCTAATAAATATTAATATCTAGCAAAACAAATGCACAATTTTATTGCACAGGCATAGAAAAAATAGTTAATTTCAGGCCTCTGTTTTAAATCTAAGCTGCAGAAATCTATCTTTTATTATTTTTCAATTCTTTCTAAAAAAAACATAAATAATTTTTAATTATATAACTATTTAATCTAGAGAAATGAAACTTATGCCAACAATATATCGTGATTTAACCTAAAAATTTCATTAAAATTGGTTGATTAGGGAAGAAAGTCCATTGGTCTCTAGATGTCCTCAAAGGTGTGAGTGCAGGTTGCGAAGTAGCGCTACTTAAGTGACCTGGCAGTACATAGCGAGCGAGACAATGTTTCCTGTCTCTATTTCTATGTACAGTGATTTTCCACCGCCCATCTTCGTGTGTACTCCCAACTCTCGTGAAATGTCCGCCTTAGCTGATCTAGTATGGTTCGTTCAGAAAGTAGATAACTCTACTACTAATGTATCAAACAAAAAGGAAAAAAACGTAAACGGCGCCCAAAGTTTGCTTAACCTTCTAGGTCTGTAATGTTTCTGATAAAAACCTCATAACCTGCATCATGAATATGAAATGTTCATATTCAGCCTTGGGTAGCCATGTGGTAATGCTTTTTAAAAATCAGTTTCTTTTAAAAATAGTAATATTTATAATCCAGTAAGTATGTATTAAATAAGCATGCAATCGGCACCTTGGAGAGGATTAATAAGGGAAAAAGAGCAAGTTTAAGGATTTTAAGACTATGAAGGATACGTATTTCATAACAGAATCCCATAAAAGTGTCAAGCTGATTAATTGCTTTACTGCTTTATTTGGTAAACTGGCTTCTTGACGTATCTAAACTTGACCTCCATCGTTCCAAGTTCTCATCAGAAATATTCCAAAGGCATACTACGGAACTGACTTTCCAAAGGTGTAAAATACCACAATACTAATAATTGCATTAATCCTCATTGAGAACTAGTGTATAATCCTAATAGTTGCACGGCATGTGAAGGTTATATTATTATACCTATAGATACAAACAGCTGCTCTAAACTAATTAGTCAACAGTGTGAATACATTAACCTTTGCCATATGTGTAAGAACTAGTAAGAGATCTTGAGTGAAGTGAATAGTCTTGGCCTAATTTTTTCTTCTCAAATGTTTCAAGCACTATTTTTGACAGCGATGTAATACCATTATTATACTATTATTCAGTATTTCTATTGCTATTTTACAAATTATTCATGCCAAGATTGTTTTTTGTTCTTTTTCCGTCATAAATGGTTTCAATCAGAAAACCCAAAAGACTCCGAACCGGCTGCGTTGTGTTTTGCCTGTACGTGTCCTCGGTGCTCGTCGCCGACTGCTACTGTCATAGAACAGCGCCAATGAAGCCATGCAACATTTTTAATACTACTATTAAAGGCTTTACTTAGGAATGTTATTAAAGGAGATGCTGAAACAGTCCACCGTCGTTGTCCATACATTTTTGGCACCTCTTCAGTAAACTATCCATCACTAGCCGAAGTTCACGTTGAGAAATGCTGGCAATTTTCTGGCAACTATTTTGTTTTAATTCTTCCATGGTGTGTGGGTTTGTCTTGTACACTTTATGGTTTAAGTTACCCCAGAGACAGAAATCGCAGATCACCTGGAAATCTCTCTGCAAATCGCACTTTCACTTGGCGAGCTGACTGAGGTAACACATACGAATACGATACGATACATACGAATACGATAAATACACGCTGTGCAGTGGTAAACAAACGCTGAGCCATAATACACTTTGTGACTAAGTACAGGACAAAGTAATAAAGCACACTGGTAACAACTCAACCACACGATAGTGCTTCAACTCAATGCTGCACTTTCAGGGCAGAGAAAAACAAGTCAACCGCGTGACCTTGTGTACAGCAGCTACGTTATCGTGTTTCCGTATGCTCAGTGAAAAATACCGCGCAGCGGTTCGGATGTTTTTGGGTCTCTGTGTGTTATAATCCATTGGAACTGGAAGAATCCACTTAATATTATTGGTTGGTGATAGGAACATTGCACTGGGTCCTTAAACGGAATAACGGAACAGTTGCGCAGAGGAGGACAAGTCGGCTTCCTGAGACAAGAGCGTTGGCAGCTGATAACCTCTGGTCTCATCGGTTCAATGCAGCCTTATATCATCCGATTTGCAAGACAAAAATTGACAAACAATACACAAACAATTGAATAAAGTACAATATAAAAAATAATGCAAAACAGAGGTAGTAAACCGAAGACCAACTTGTTCGACCAAGTTACAAAAAAAAATTAAAAACAAAAGGACCACCACCTTTTCTTACCTTGTCATTCTACCTCTCAGGATTTGCCTAACCACAAAATAAAACAAAACAAAACAATTAGAAAAAACGCTGATAATGCTGCCTAAGCTAAGGAGCAGCGAGGAGAGGGATGTTGTGTCGTAGAAGTTCAGGCGCTGTCTCGCGAGATCAAAATTTGCGATACCTGCCCTAAACTATCGATATAACGTTAAGATTAAGTTGAAAAAAATAAAATAAGAACATTACGAAATCTGATTAAAACTAAGGAAATTTGAACCAACGATAGCGAATGCTTAAAAAAGGACGCTTATTCTAAAAATATTTAAATAAGATGTATTTTAACGAGTTATACATTTTTCTACAATAACTTTTATCTAACTGTTAGAACTTCCAGTTACAGTTTAAAGCAAACATGAACTTGGTTATATGTTGCTAATTCAAGAAATGTGTTTTGTCACCTCATTAACTCAAAATCATATTTTAATCAAAGCTGTTAGAGCTATATTTGAAAAAAGAAAGCTTAAATACTTCAATATAGATCTTCCATATTTAGAGTGAGAAACACTTGAAAATCATCTTCCATTCTCAAATAAAACTTCGTATTTACTTTTTGTTCTTCTGCTATCCATAGGTATTGACAGTCACACTCACGAGAATTCTTTCACATTTTTAATGCAAAATAAGTATCAAAAGAGTCAAAAAAATAATCAACTTTATGGATTTTGTTTGAATTTTCCTCAAAACTTAAGTTATGTCACTAACATTTAGCATTAAAATGCCATGATTGCCTGAAGTGCTCTAATCTGTATTTGCTGGACAAAAGAAATTACTATTTTTATTGTTTTACCACTCTCCTAATTTTCTCCTTGCAGTATCCTTTCACTCTCCTTTCACTTCGGTTTGATCTGGAAAAAAGAGGAGTATTTTTCTTCATCAAAACTGGCACGACCGTTTACACAAACTGGGAAAGCAATAAATAGTATCATGACATTCTTTCAAGATTAGTTAATGATCCAATACTATTATAGTTTCTTCCTTCATCCTTTTCATTTCTTCTCTCACCTACAACTTAATGCGAATCAAAATCGTAATGTAATTTTAATTGTAATCAAACGATTTTAAAATCGTCTATAAATGGGCTTAAGGTATCAATTATTTGGGGAATGAAACCCGGATAGTCATATGGCATTCAAACAACTTCTAGTGAATATTTAGCAATATTTATAGGCTGAATGTAAAGAATTAGGTATTTCGCGAATCATTTAAAGAATGAACATGACAATATATAACACTAAACATAAACTGAAAAACCTATTACATATCACATCGTACCAGTGACTTTATGTTCCTTTTTTAACTTATCTTGTCAGTTTTTCCTTATATGGAAAACTGTAGGGAATCACATGTTAAAAAGTGTTTCAGGTTACCATTCAGAAGGGAAAATGCTATGAGTACCTATCAAAATCAGCATGCAGATATTCTATGAAAAAATGTTCAGATGCAGCAAATTATATAACCTTTTTTTTTGAAAAAAAAATTAAAAATCGAGATCTATATGCTGAATCCATAATATATGTCACTACATAGTTCTGTCAGGTCAGGCCGCATAACTGGCCAACAGGGCTCGGAGCACTGACCATGCCCCACCCTCCAGTACTGCACCCCACCAATGACGCTGTAGTGCGCAGAGGTGGGGGACGCAGCGGCTGGGTGGCAAGCCAAGGCCCTTCCAGGGCTGTAGCGCTAGGGGTTTAGTTTTTTTACATAGTTCTGTCATTTAATCACAGTTCAAATTTGATCATGAGTGTTCATTTTCTCAAGATTTCATATCCCTATCCAAGATATCTACTCGAATTATTTGCACTTCTTTATTTTCAAAATAAATGATTGTAATAATTAAGCTTTTCTCTAAAACTGGCGTTATGAAAACCAGCTATAGTAATTAGTCAGCATACAATATTCGTTTATTTTCAAAATTTTCATTGGTTTTTTTCGCTATATACCCAACTAGATTTTACGTGATGTATTCGGTAGAATTCCCAACAATTACACGTTTTATTTCTGCACCTAGGGAACCTAAACTGTTGGTGAATCTGATTGGAAAGTTTTGTAAATTGAAAATCCCAGAAGCTCAGAACCTGCCACTGTTTCACAATTGAGCAAAAATAAACTCTGTGATACGAAAACGTAAGATAATACGTGCATTGTTATTTTTAAAATGAGGTTTCATTCAATTATGGTTTGCTAAAACTAAAATTGTGGAATTTCATTGCGCAAATTTTACTTTGAATAACTTGAAACATATTTCACATAGGAGAACTCTCCGGAATTAGCATATGTTAAGAATTCAAAACAATGGCTAAATCTTCTAGCCTCTAACCATGGAAATATTTTGCAAGACTAAACTCTTTATTTTTGTTCTTTCTTTCTTTCGCGTAGGGTTACGGCAATCAATAATTACACTGAATAGCAAAAACTTGCGCTCAAAATAATGATGGTCACATACATGAAAACAAAAGTCCATAAAATTGTTTAATTTCATCAGCCCCAAGCTCATTTGGCCATTTTTGTGAATTATTCCTTAAATCCTCGTGTTGCCAAAGATTGGTTGGTATGTTCTATTTTACAGCTTTATTTTCCACTTCCCTTGGCACTCTTCACTCAACAAAAATAAAAGGAACGGAAAATAAAGAGAACCACACCACAAAACAGTGTTTAGAACTAGGAGAAAAAGATTCACTGGGTCGAAGAGACTTGCAGTGTTCGAACTCGTGACCTAGCGGTACAAGATTCTTGGCGGGGATGAGCGAAAGGAGAAGAAAGCAGTAATCAGTGAAAGTTGCATTAACCCGAAGGAGGCTGAGCTAAGGAACTAAAATTCACTGAAATACCGCGAAATTGCATGAAGACCGTTTCGTCATAGAATACTTCTCACTTTCCTAATTGATCGGCGATAGTTACTTTGCATTCTCTTAAGCGCCATTCGTATAGAAACATTTACACTGACGTAAGAACATAAACTATAACATAAACACAGTATTCCTCACGTCATTCGCAAAGCTAGCTGGACGTTAGCGTTGAAGTGTGAAAGAAAATAATGAAGGGCCCAATGATTAGCGCGATGTTAATGTTTGAGTTGCTAAAAACTATGTAAAGGTGTTTGTGTTATATATTATACTTTACTTTCTCTACTACGCACATACAGTAATTAGACGAAGAATTGCATTTTGCACAAAAATTCGATAGCAGGATTTCACCAGAAATACATGATTTGGGACTTTTTGAATCAAGAAAAAGTATTTTTAGAACAAAAGCCCGAGTATCTGTGAAGGAGCCATCTCCCACTATATTACTAAAAATTCCTTGCGACAAGTGAGAAATAATCCGGTTATTGCAGATCCAAAACCTTATCGTCATCTTCTGATTGAAATATGTATGCATATTTTAAAATAATATGTCAAATTGAAACAGCTACGCTTTCTCAATGTAAAAATGAAATAAATACTTTCATACAAATAAAGCGTCTAAATGTATGATACTTTCATTAAATAAATTAAATTTAATTAAACTAAACCCTGGCACGACAGCCCATGAAGGGCCAAGGCCTACCGCCCAGCCACTGCGTCCCCCATCTCTGCCCACCACAGTCGTCATTGATGAGGTGCAGTACTGGAAGGTGGGACGTGGTCAGCGCCCCGAGCCCTCCCGGCCAGTTATGCGGTTTTCTCGACCTGGGGCCGCTCATTCTCCATTAAGTAGCTTCTCAATTGGTCCCCCCGAGACCTAACGAGGCTGAGTGTACCCCGTGCCAGACCTCCCAGAGGGGATAAAATCCCCATGCTGGTACCGGAGATCGAACCCGGATGCTCCGCGCCAGAGGCAAGCGCACGGAGACGGTCACCACTTCAAATTTATAACTGAATTTATAATTGAATTTGTTAGATCTGGAATTACCTTTTATGTGTGACCTATGCCATTTTCGGTAAAGAATGAAAAGTAAGCACAAACTAACAGGAAATAGCTATTCATAAAAATATATCTAAGAACTTTTGTTAGAGAAAATTCTGAAACACATATTGCCTTCATTGATTTCGGGAAAGCATTCGATAAGTTAAACAGAAGTAAATTGTGGCTCATAATGGAAAAACAAGGATACCCACATCACTTAATACAAGCATTAAAAAACATATATTCTAAATCTAAAATCATAATTAGCACAGAACAAACAAGAATAGAGGAAATCTTAACAAATACATGTGTTCGACAAGGGTGTAGTACGTCACCCACTCTTTTTAAATTATATATTAACTACCTCGCGCAAAACTGGAAAAAATTATTACGAAGGGAGTAAGGTTAATTAATTTAACAAATTGTAATATTTTAGTGTATGCTGATGATTATGTTATAATGCAAACCACAGAGGACGACTTAAAATGCTCTCTGCATTATTTAAATGAAATAAGTAAAGCGTTTAACTTTAAAATTTCTACAGAAAAGACAAAAATAATGGCTTTCCTAGGAAAATCTCCTATAAGGTCAAAATAACATTAGAAAATAAACCTCTACCACGTGTTAAATTTCAATTATGTAGGTAACGAATTGTCCTCTTGATATGTAACAGGAAGTGATATTGACAAAAAATTATTAAAATTTCAAATTATGTGTGGCACTATTCATAGAACATTAAGAAAGAAAACAAGGAACGAAGCAAGACTGAAGTTTTACAAGACAATGGCGGCACCGGTGCGCCTAAATGATAGTGAGTCCTGGGTAACAAGAAGATCTTGAGTAGAATACAAAGTGTAGAAATGAATTGTGAAACAGGACCAAAGGATGTACGAAATTGGTCCAATTAGGAAATGAGAAGAGAATTTGGAATATACTCAATAAATGATAGAATTCAACAACATGGGAGCATGTTCACAGAATGGAATAAACAAGATTGCCCAAGATAGCATATCAATATAAACCTAGAGGACTAAGGACCTAGGAAAAGTTGGAAGGAATCGTTGTGAATTCGGAACAGGGATTCACCTAATCCTTGAAGTGAAGAAGAAGAAGAATGAAGCTATTTCTGCCAAAATGTATCTAAATTATTAACATGAAGTAGATAGAAAAGTTATACATAAAAGGAGCTGAGTAATCTTTATAAAAATAAAGGTGATAGACAGAGAAAGTAATATGAATGTAACACTCATATTTTTAAGGTTGTTTCCAGGTTTTCTACATCCGGGTAGCATTTTTAGAGAAATAAGACATTCGAAGCAAATTGTTGCATGGAAAAACATGTGATGCTTTCATTCGTATAAGGCCATTAACTGCAGGTTACACGGAAATGAAGATATATTGACTATTTCACGCTACATATGAGTAAATCATTAACGAAAGAAGGAGCGTGATCAGCATGTGCAGCGGGCGGTTTCTTAATTTGCTTCTTTCAGATCTCGCTTGTCACTTGCACAGAGAAATTCCAGACAGATGTGGCGTCCGACAAAGCTTTCTCTACTCGAGATAAGTGTATCCAAAGTACGGACATTTCTTTTCTTTCGCCCTCAGGTTCCAAACCCGAGTTTCACTCCATTTTTTGTTTACAAAAGCAAATCTGCACTTTTTTCTGGCTATGCCACGCTTTGGTGACTCTTGCGGATTAGCGCTGACCGGTGTAAGTACTACATTCTCCTTAAGGCTAAATCTTAGGCCATAACGTTCAAGCGGCATCAGAATTACTCCGTAAGGATTGGTTTGATGATAAGGTTTGATGATAGTAGGTTTTAACTTATTTTAATGAACCATTTTCAGGACACTAATATGTTTCACACTTACTATAGCTAAATATATGAATTTCATGTAACTTGAAAAGTAAATCACTGCTTTCAACTCTTCAGCTAGCAAATAGTAAGTATTTAGACTGTGCTACTATAGTTGCTTCCTTTGCGTACATCAAGGCAATTTGTTATTCCATGCTTGAAAGGGCAACCCAATACTCAAAGAGGCTTTGAATATCAGTAGTAATGTTTACAGAAAAGAAGTACCAAAATTAGAAGCACTGGTGTTTGAAGCTGCAGAGAAATACTAAACGCAATCCTGGCTTTAAAGATATGAGGCTGATTTTTTCAGCACTACAGGGAGAAAAATGTGCAACAAAAGTAGTCCTAAAACCTGCAGTATTAGCACTATGCCCTGTGCTATGTTCTGTGAAGAGAACCTTTTCTTCAACACAAAAATATGCAAAGGGATAATCGTTTTCTTACCATAAAATTTTGGTGTTGAATGTAGTTGTCTACTGCAACACAAGAAAAAATGTTTTCCTGCGAATACTTTTGTGACATATATACCTTTAAAAATCTTAGTAAAATAATAAAAACAGAAAGCGAACCTAGGATATTTTTCATTCCAAGCAATTATTTGAATATGCTTTTATTATTTATTTTATTGTTTATTTTTATTCATTGTACTATTAGTTATCTACTGCGATGTTAGAAAATGAAAACAAATAACTCAGTAAAATACATTTTATAATGGTTATTGATAAGGTGTACTTTTGCGAAATAAGGTTGTAAATAAACGTACACTAAAATAAAAAATTGCTTAGCGTTCGTTGAAAAAAAATATTTTCAGCGTAAAAACCAAATCATAGGCATATAGCCCAAAGTAAGAAAAACAAAAAAAAAATGGTGTTAGTAATAATATTTCACAAATAAAAGCTAAAGAAGCCTATTTTAAGGGTATATGCACAAATCTGACGTATCATTACATAAAAACCTACTATTTGTGTAAATATTTTCCTCGGAAAAAATGAAGTATTCATTCAATATTTTAATATATCTATACGTGCATTATATTTCCCTTCACAGAACTCATTACAACAGGAAGCCAACGTATAATCTGAACTTCTCCCCTCTCATGCAAGGAAAGCTCGACTAAAGTATAATCTTTGCAAATTTTGAAAATCAATGGGAATAACTCACGTTTTCTCAATACAAGCCAAGTCTTCGCTGTCAATTCTAAGGTGGTACAACCTACGTCGCAAAGCAGTTAAAGTTCAGACTTTAAAATGTTTGAAATAAAGGTCAGTAGCATTGATCTTTTATTAGCTTTCAGTCCGCGGTTACATCTATTTAAACGTTTCAAGTGTATAATTGCAGGCTGTATCACATGTTTTAATAACATTCAAGAAACGTCTTCAACACGTTTACAAATGACAGCAGCAACAAAAACATAGCAGAACATAAAGATGTAAAATTAGCTGAATGAAAAATTGAATGTTATACTATTTTATTTGAGTATAGCCATATGTTGGGAATTTCGTGGAAAATAACGAGAGGATTTCCTGTTGTCTATCACTGTTTATGTATACTTTAAAACAACAACAATAAGAACAACAAATGAAGTCTCTAAAAGTTGTCACATCAGTCCTCCACACCATATTCTAATATGTAAGTCATAAGAAAATTGACAAGAAGTCATATACCGATTAAATAATTATTTATGTAAAACACTCTTAGAGCAACTTTAGAACAAAAATAAGTTTAGAAGAAAAGATGAACAAACAAATAAATTATTTCAGCTACCTATAATGCAATGTTCCAAATATTAAAAATGAACATGAAACAGTGTTCTGCAAATACGTTATGTGTGGGATACAATAAGTGTGAACCTCAAAACTACTAAAAAAGAAACCAAACTAAAATGTTATAAAGTTGTGGCAGTATCATGCTGTTGTATGGTTCAGAATGTCGTCATTCGGTAAAAACTGAAGAAAGGAAAATAGAGGCTCTAGAAATGAGATATCTAACGAGTGTCACAGGCTTACATTGTTAGACAAAAAGAGAAACGACAAGGTCAGAAAAGAACTCGTCATTTTTAAGTTAATTGAAAAGATTAAGTTCTTTCCGATGTAGAACTGGAAAAAACATATGAGTAGGATGGAAGATTACTGCATTCCAAAATTGTCACTAAATTAGCAATCAATAGGCAAGAGAAGGACACGGCACACAGTAAACATTTAATTAATGAACCGGAACAAGCCTTTCGAGACTTAATCCCTGAAAATTATGACGAACATGGCGATGAAATTAATTGAAAAAAACTAAGGTAAACAGTGACCTCTTCCGGTTTCAGTAGCTCATATTTCCTAATTGTTTATTTTTCGAAATATGGTCATTTGCTAAACACGTTGGCCATATAACTGTTCTGTCTTCGATACCTAACAGCATTCTTCCCAGCAGTTTACCACGTGTCTCGTTGAGCATTCTGGCACAAACCGGTTCAAACTGCTATTATAATACTTCTTTATTTAAATTTCTACATGCTTGTCTTCACTTATCACTTGTGTTATTCTTTTCAATCCTGTATTATGATCAAGTACTTGGATTGGTATTAGGTCAATAAAATGATCCTTCCAGTCCATTAAACTAGGGTTAATATGTCTCTTAATTCTCAATCTTACCTGCAACTCAGAAGCTCCTAAACTGTTATGACATATTTAGAAGAAGCAGTGCTTTTACACAGTCTTGGAGATAATCTTCAATTAATCCGCATCACCTTGTATCGTCCAAACCAAAGCGAAATGGAGACTTTAATGCTTGTATAAGAACCAAACAACGTACTTGTGATCACGTAAGCTTCTAAAGAATATATAGGTTCTTTTCCTGTGCATCTTATAGGAGAGGATGATGATTATCGTGATATAATAGTCATTATTTCTTTAATTAAAGACACTATCCTTGCTATCAATGAGTACTGAAGCAAGTTAGTAAGACCTAAGTTAATAGTAACTCCCTAATATTGATATAATTTGTGATGCTCTACATCATCATCACAAATTAGGTATTACTATTGTTGTTGTTATTATTATCATCATTATCATCATTATCATTATTATTAGATATTATTATAGTTGTTTTATTATTATTATTATTATTATTATTATTATTATTATTATTATTATTATTATTATTATTATTATTATTATTATTATTATTATTATTATTATTATTATTATTATTATTATTATTATCATTATCATTATCATTATCATTATCATTATCATTATCATTATCATTATCATTATCATTATCATTATCATTATCATTATCATTATCATTATCATTATCATTATCATTATCATTATCATTATCATTATCATTATCATTATCATTATCATTATCATTATCATTATCATTATCATTATCATTATCATTATCATTATCATTATCATTATCATTATCATTATCATTATCATTATCATTATCATTATCATTATCATTATCATTATCATTATCATTATTATTATTATTATTATTATTATTATTATTATTATTATTATTATTATTATTACTATTATTATTATTATTATTATTATTATTATTATTATTATTATTACTACTACTATTACTACTATTATTATTACTATTATTATTATTATTATTATTATTATTATTATTATTATTATTATTATTATTATTATTATTATTATTATTATTATTATTATTATTATTATTATTATTATTATTATTATTATTATTATTATTAAGTTGAAAGAATTCTTGTATTCATTTTCTTATAATCTAGTAAAAGACGTTCAATGCATCAAAGATTTTTGCAGTTATGATACATTTTGATAATTTGTATGGTTATCTATGTCTTTCTGAATGAGCTTCAAATTTATTCTGACCATTTCACTTTTCTTTCACTTATACAACCTGTTCAATGCTGGATAATTTCAAATGTCAATATGCAAGTGTTTTTTCATACTAGTCATTGTGGGAAATTCTACAATACTCAGTCATCAAACTCCAAATAATTAAATTAAAAATAAAAATTTTAAATAACATTAAATAATTTAAATAACATTTTGTGGGTTATACCACACTTAAATTCGTGAAATACTCATAATAAGTGCAACTCGTGATGGTCACTTTCTCTATATAAATTGACAATCATTCATGGCGTTACTTATGATAATAAATGAAGATTCGGATCAGTCTAATAATTCCTTAAACTCTAAAGCTGAACTGCAACACAAACGTCCCTATTGTGTAATTATCTTCAAATAGTGCCATTCTTTTATAACGTGTTTCACATTATTCAAACTTAATCTGCTTGTACCTCTAATGTACCAAACTATCTCACATTTCATATACAGCATATGTTATTGATTTTTTTTATTCACCACACCCAAGAATCCGAATTCATCAATATCAGTACACAAGGTCATTTTTAAATATATCTTGAGTGTTGCGTGCGGTCATTAATTTACAACTAGAGGGCAAAAAATAACTGCGTTCAGCAAGGTTATGGTTTCATAACTTCACGACCTGGTAGGACGTACTCCTTAATAGCTCTTAAGTTACCACAGATTAGTTCTTTTCACTCCGAGTTGAACTATGTAGCAACAGTTGTTTCCTTTGCTATATTTGAATAGCTTCAGGCAGTGGTCAGCTAACCTAGAGGACGCAATTTTGTACCGTTAACATTTTTACTTTCTATACTATACTTTCTATATTATAGTAAGGAGAGAAGGTACTGTATCCCACCTAGAAGTCTTGAGTGAAGATTTCATTGGAAATATGTATTGAGATCCCCTGAATTTAAAAAAGAGAAAGGAAAGAAAACTTTTTAGAAAAAGATCTATGTGTATCGTATGTGAACAACATAACTCAAAAACAAAAAACCGGTTGAATACCAAACTTGGTATTTAAGTTCAGCGTCTTCCAAAGATGTAACAAAGATTCTCAAGAAACTCCCCCATCCTATCTTTTATATAACAAAAAACATTTCTCAAAAGTGGCTCAAACAATTTTATACATTTTTAGGATAGGTACTTAAAACTGGGTTATTTTCAATATAAATTATGGTTTTTAAAATATGGTAAAAAAAAATCATAGGCACCTTTACCTCACTACATATTCACTGAAGCTAAAATTGTTCTCTGATGCAAAATATAAAAAATAAATCCAATTAGGTATAAAATTGGAACTACGCTATCCGTATACTGCTAAGCAGCATTAGTGTTAGTATATAGAAGAGCTTTAAATAATTGTTGTCCTGTTTCTAATGCAAGAACCATTCAACAAACATCCCCCCCCGCCATAAAAACAGTGATAGTTCACCGCTTTTTGCCATTTTTGGAGTGCGTCCTAGATTACTAAGTCGCTAGCGGAAACCTTTGGGTATATTTGAGAAGTTAATTAAAGTATGGCGAATTTATTATTATATCATTAGGCTTACCAGAGCAAATAACTGACAATTTACTTTTCAAATTGCGTTTTCGTGCAGTGAAATTGAGGCGTTCAACGCAATAACGATGACCCAATTCCTTCCAAATAAGTAAACAGGTAATAAGATTTCTCTAATTCCTAAATTCTTGAAGTAGCTTTAGATAATATATTGTTACTTTTTTGTAATACTTGCATGTTAAAAGCGGTCACCTCCTTAGCGTGGTGGTGGCGCTGTTGCCGGAGACCCGGGTTCGATTCCCGGTACCGACGTGGGGGGTTTTCTCCCACTGGGATATTTGGTCCGGGATACACTCAGCCTCATTAGGTACTTGAGAGGACAATTGAGCAGCTAGTTGTTTAAGAAGCAGCGCCCCTGGTCGCGAAGACCACATCCCACTCTCCAATACTCACCCCCACTCACGATGCCCGTAGCGGGCAGAGGTGCGGGACGCAGCGACCGGGCGGTAGGCCTTGGCCCACTAAGGGCTGTTGTGGAGTTTAGTTTACCTTTTTACATGCTGAAAGCAATTCTATTCACCGGAGACATGTTTTTTTTTTTTTTTAAGAAACATAAAATGGATTACGAAAAGTGTCAATAACCTTAAAGATAACACAAAAATATGCATATAATTTAAAATTTGCGTCTGCCAAAACAAAATAAATTGCCTTTAGGGGGAAAAGTTATGTAAAATGTAAAATAATTATAAATGAAGAAATAATAGAACATGCCTCCGGTTTTAATTACCTAAGTTTTAAAGCACCATGCAGTAAAAGTGAAGACCTGAATATAAAACTAAACAAATTAAGAGAAATGAATGAAACAATAGGAAGAATATTACAGACTAAGACGGTGAAAGCATAGTCATCGGTGACGTCGCCTCCTGTATAATATTCTTTGAAATTTGATTATTGTAAAATTTTCCTTTGAAAATTAATAAATTTGGTGTATCCGAGCATTTTTAAAAATGAGTTAATTTTAATTTTGTTTGCACGATTAATTACTAACGTATGACTCTGTATAATTATGACATTCACCTAAGCTGTACTTGTGCAGAAAAATCATGGCTGCAAAACAAATGATATCTGAGAGGCAAGCCTCAATACCATTGTTGTAAACCGACCTAGCTTGGACATTTAATTAGCTTTTACTATGCGGAGAAATCCCCGATTATCCATCCATTAAAAATTCAGATTCCGCCCTTTGAGTAGACGAAAGTGTCTTACTGATGGTCTTGACTTTAACCCTGGTAGACTGTGGTGTGCGGTGATCTCATCTTCTTGCAGCACCTTCATTCAATTGTTGAGCCAACTTCAAAGTCAAGGTATAGCACCTGTTGTAAAAGTGCACACAAGGCCACAATATGAAAGGTAAGTTCTTTAGAAAACGTCCCGTTTGAAAAATGCTGCCATTAAACAATTGCGATGTACCTCTAGTACACAGAAATATTACTCCATTCTTTCTTAATTTGTTCACTAATTTATAATTACTATAGCGTTATTGATTTCGGAAACACGTCATGAACAAGTACATTGTACAGATAGAAACAGGCGAAGTTTAACGTGATAACGTGAGTGAAAAGAAGGGACAGTCGAGGAAGTAACGAGGAAGAATACGAAGAGTGTTGTGAAACATCTTCAAGAACGTTTACATAATCGTTTCAAATGCAGTAGTCATGTTTAACGCGGAAGTGATACTGTGAGGTTTAATACGTAAGGTCACTGGTAAAACGAATCTTAAATTCGTATTCATAACAAAGGAGTCTATATATGCAAAAGTTGAGTTTTGTATCGCCGCTTAACATTTTCCGAATGTAGACAAAATAGAAGAGACCAAGAACTACTCCCCTCTCTTTCTCCCGCAGTTTTTCTCTCTCCTTTCTCTTTCTCATACATTCACACACCCAAACACATATTTACACAAACAACATGTATACAAACTCATCATAGAAATGTTTCATCCAAATGATGAGGGAAAAAATACAAGAAACAAGCATGAGGTCTTATTTGTAAACTACTCATTATATCTGGGGGAAAAAAAACATAAAACTCCTTATTAACTCAAATAAATACAAACGTTGTACTGCATATTGTCACACGAAGTTTTATTGGTAAAAACTAGAAAAATAGTTCACATAAAAATATGTCCAATATGGTGAAAGATGGATCATCGAAGTTTCAGCATATGCTCTATTGTTTGATATAGCTGCACACACCATTGCTCTCATATTTAATGAACGAGTATTTTACACCACAAGTTTGTACATTGCCTCCGTGTATGCCATAGGTCAGTTCTTAAAATAGTTACACAGCCAGAAATCGAAAGAATATGTGTCACATCTTTAGGAAATGTTTAACTTAAATATTACGTTCCGTAATTAATTATGAAACATTTCGTTTTACAGTTCTGCTGTTTATAGACACAGACGCGCGCGCGCGAGCGGAACTTTGTACAACTTATTTCTTAAGGATTGAGGAGGATGAAATTTGACATTGAATTTTTAGGTGGAATGCAATACTTCCTCTTACGTACCATAGGTGGTATAAGAAAGTTAAAAAAATATGTGCACAATTTATGTTATCTACATCTGCTCTCTTTATTGCTCACTACACAGCGGATCTTTTTGTCAAAATTATACACATTCTGTTCTTCAGTTTCTTACAGCCTCGTTATTTAATTTGTCAAAAAAAAGTATGCAATAAATAGCATAGAAACTCCTCTATCTCCGAGACAAGGCTGTGCGGTGCGTTTCATAATTATGTTTGAAAGTGAACACAAATGCTCTGTAGATTTCTTGCTTACCACAAACTTGCAGAATCCATTGGTTTGAAAGTAGTGGTAATTAGATAGGTGTTACAGGAAGGCGTCTGTCCACTCAAGGATGTCTGCCAAGAGGAAAAGAGGGCAGGAGGAACACACTGACGCTCATATGTGTATCATTAAAGTCAGTGTATTCTAAAGTTACAATTTATCATTATTATAGTAATAATAAATTATATCTCCTTTCATAATAGCTAAGATCTAAATGTAGAAAATTAACTTAAATCAAAATAAACAAGCGCATAGATGAACCCAGAGTCAATTACACTTAAACTTACCTGGTATTATTGAACTTCTCGAGTTAGGAAAAGAATCTGGAAATATATTCTACATATACGATTATCCTCAAGGTATTCCAAACGGAACATCAGAATTTTAGGCAGGCACCTAACCGCAAACTAATGATGGCAATCATGATAAAATCATAATGAAATAATAATGATAAAAGTAATAATACTAATGATGATAATAATGATAATGATAATAATAATAATAATAATAATAATAATAATAATAATAATAATAATAATAATAATAATAATAATAATAATAATAATAATAATAATAATAATAATAATAATAATAAATCTTATTGTTAAGCCTTAAAACAATTTTTAAAGAGAGCGGAAATGCGACCCTCTAAATATTATGATCATCCTATTATAAAAGGATTTCATTACCTCTTATAAACGAAACATTGATAAAACAAAACCGCTGCTAAGTTGATTGCCTCTTATACACGCGTTGAAATCTCCCTTTCGCTTCTCTACTAAGTTTCTTTCTTACGATAAAAACCAAGTTAAACACGAAATGCAATCAATGTCCAAGCACATACACCGCCCACTCGTCCACACACGTCATTCTAGGTTGTTAGCTTCTGAGCTACATATAAGATATAATCTTTAACGCAGTGACGTCACTGCCAAGATTTCAATATGGAGAAAGTTGCTGCAGAGAACGTACGGGGAATTTCTAGCTGCGAAAAAAAGTTTGTTTAATCCCCCGTGTTAAAACGCTTTGGTTCTCCGATTCAAATGCGGCTGCAGAGCCTTTGTACCATGTAATCTGTGGTATACGCTCTTAACGTCCTTTGGTGTTTTACCACTTCTGGAAAAGGTAGTTCTAGATTAGTTACATTTGAAAAATGTACTAAGATATTGCAACAGTTATCACTTATTTGTACTTTCAAACAGATTACAAATATTAGGCGATCAAAATACCTTTTTTTTCTAAAAGGCTAATATAATTTTTTGTACAGATATAAAATAAGTACACTAAGTAAAATATATAATTTTATACAGCAGTTTGTGTCTCATTCTAAATATCAAAAACATGCATCTAGTATCCAACAAACATTGAACGAGACTCGAATGCGCACGTAGAAAAATGTTTTTAATTCACTGTGGTGATATAGAGAATATCAAAGAGATCCAATTCGAACCTTGTTAGAACTAAACTACCTATCTTTTTATTCATGATTTTTTCATAGTCCTTATAAAGGTTAGATAGATTTAAAACTTTAAGCAACCTAATTTATTATGAGCATTCTTTCATTCCTCCCTTCATCTGACATACCATGTGTTAAAACATTTTAAGTTAAAAAAACTAAAGTTAAAGGCAGAAATCGTATGTTTTAAATAAAAATTTAGCAATTAATTAAACTGCTGTTTTGCTAAAGGCACATTAAGCCTGGTTGTCTTTGCACTAGCTCTTTAACATGTAGGGGAATTTTGTTCTCTAGGTCGAAGTGTGTAGTCTAGTATGTCTTGTAATTATGAATGCGAGAGTGAATATCAGTTTGTTTCAACCATAAACAGTAGAGATAAAAAATAACCCAAACCTAAGTGAGGCTCGTAGTCAGATGTAAATGAAAGGCAACTATAGCAGTGTTTCTTAAATCACAACTACCTACATATGTTGGCTTAATACAAGCCTGGGCAACTGGTGCCTTGTACTGATAAATATATTAGCAACTAAAAAAAAGAGAAGGTCGCATAAGCTATTCTGCGAGTCACCTGGCCTAGCTTAATAGTTAGACAGTTTCTAAAAACAAATTAATAAAATCAAACAAGTAGGTAGGACAGCAGAATTTGAATCCAAATTTGTTTCCAAATTTTTGCAGCGAACATGCTTCTGCATGTCTTCAAAGTTTTAAACTTCAACTAGTGGTTAACGGAGTCTAAAGAGAGGCAGCAGGTTCAGCGAAAGGAAGTGTCAAAACGGGTTTTATTGGAAAGTGAAATGAATATCCAGTAGCCGAAGAATTAAACTAAGTAGATCCTCATTCCATAGCAGCCATGTCAAGCGTATGCTTGTTCACCGTGGAATGACCTTACCCAGTACAAAGAAAATGATCACCACTCTCGCAGCAGGATATATTCAGCTGGTAAATTAACTGAGATAAACACTCGCAAAAACAATAGAAGGTACAAAAATGCAATTCTAAAAAATACAGGTACACACAAGTTCTGCCAAAAGTCTCTTCCCATGACTTCCCAGTTAAGAAAAATATAAGTATTTGAAAATTCAAAGCAATAAGAATGAATATGTCGTAAATGGTTAATTTCACAAAAAAATATATTTCACAAAATGTGTTTTAACTAGATCTGTACATTGTGTGCGGTAATCTTTGTCTATTTCTTGCGATTTACAAATTATACAAAAGTAATTCAGAATGAAGAGAACTTCACAAGTTATTCCCCAAAGAATGCAGAATATGTGTTTTATTTGCCATGCAAATATCTTAAACATGTGGTATTTTAATCATAATTGTTAAGAGCCTTTTTTCAGAAAATAAAAAATAACAAAATGTTCATGTATGTAAAGGACAGTTTCGGATAGGGAATTCTTTTGTAAATCTTGATGTCACATTCTTGGAAGATGCTGAACTTAAATACCAAGATTATGTTAAACTGATTTTCCGCTTGAGTTATGTTGTTCGAATACACACATGGACCTTTTGCAATTTTTAATACTACTTATGGAGTCTCCAAATCTGTCTTTGCGGTGAAACCTAACAAAGTTTTGGGTTGATTGTAATACTTTCTTTACTTACTATAGTTAAGAATTAGAGAATCTAAAAGAGAAAGAGTATGCATAAAACCTAAAAAGAAGAACAAAAAGAAGAAGAAAAGACGTTCTAATACAATCACGCCTGCATCTCTGTATATTTTTCTTTCACGTTTGTGTGCGTGCCTGTGCGTGTGTGTGTGTGTGTGTGTGTGTGTGTGTGTGTGTGTGTGTGTGTGTGTGTGTGTGTGTGTTTATAATCATTAGTATTCTGTCAATGTCTGAGTACTTACCTAAGATATATTAGATAATACAAACTGCTCAGGATAAGTTTGGTGAATGAAAAAGAGAGGATGTGCAAAGCTCTCTCTCAGAAGACCAGGTATCATCAGTTTGCCAGCTCATAAAGATGTTTGAATGGATTCCAAATGATAAGCTTACATAAGGGAGTACCAGCATCTGAAGGCCTGGGGATAATTGGTGAAATCAGAAACCTTTGAACTCTCTCCTTTATTTCCGCGACATTGTTTTATTGCTATGACTTTTAGCTAGATAGAGGTGCCTCGGTTTTTATAGTTGCTTATGCCATTACTTCTTGTACTATCCTACAGACATGGTTCAAATGTTTTACGTTACTTCTGTGTCGACTACCAGAAATGTTGTTGATAATCTTTTGAAATTAACTAAACTAAATTCCGTGAAGGACGCCTGACAGAGGTTTTTCTCCTGATTTGTCTAGGTTCTCTAGTACGAGTAAATACTAGGGAGACTTGAAAGTTTCGTTCCAACTTTTCGTTTCCAATTTCCATTTCCATTTCTACAAATTAGCGTTTAATATACCTTATATTCACAACCATGTTGTCAAATTGTACCACAAATTAGCCATGAGTTTCAGTATTTTAATCCTGGACAAAAGTAATTCTTTTGTATGAAACTGTCTCTCTGCATTGCCCTAATTTTTAGTATGCAAAGAAGCGTATGCACTTTGAAATCCTGGGACATACTATTCCACGTTTTTAAAGAAAAATAAAAGATTTCAAAATCTAAACTGTAGATATTAGCCAAGAAAAGGATACACATGATATTGAGAGGCGGGCTGTCAGGAAGCACACAAGAAGAGAAAGAGCTTAAAATTAAATGCTAAAGTGGACGATCCAATAAATCTTATACTCGTACACTCTACCCAGAACTTGCTAAATGGGTCATTCACGTTTTATAACTTAAGAAACAAGGTTCTAAAAAACCAAATAGTCAAATAAGTATTTAGAAGGAAAATGTACACCCAATTTAACCAATCAGGTCTGACATTTCTTGCTTTTGGTTTAGTACGGTCTAACCCCATAATGTTCATCAGCCTTTAATTAGGTTCCTTGGTTTGATCTTTAGGGTACAACTTATCCAGTTAAAATTGCAGAAATTTCGATACGATGCTTGGGATTGAGCTTTGTGCTGTCCTTGCTGTGCATGAACATGCCTGCAACTGTTCTTCCTTTCCTGATTATTCTCCCCTTATGTAGGACTAAAACCTCCTAGGACTTACAAGCCTGTGCCTAAGGTCAGACGCCTGTCGGGGAGCAGAGGAACCAATGAATCGGACAGAGTGAAGACCTGGAAACGGGTGGTCAGCCCAGCACCAGATATGAGAGGGAGGAAGAGGATGATATGAAATGCAGGCGAAACCGATGAATGGAAATGTGATGATGGAGCAATCTGTGGAATGAGTGACGAGGGAAACCGGAGAACCCGGAGAAAACCCTCTCAGACACCGCTTCGCCCACCATGAATCATACATGCGGGTCCCTGGGATCGAACCCGGGCCGCCTATGTGGTAAGCAAACGGACTTGTCAAATTTCTGGGGCTCGCGAATAATACTGTATTACACTATTTTGAGACTTAATAGCGTGTATTATTGCTAGTTCTACAATAATTTTTCTGACAGATTTCATTAAAGTGCAATTTGATGTGATTAATAGTTTCAGTACTTGAGAAGCTTACAGCTATACAGTAAGATAAATTAGGTATTTAAACACACTAATTTTAAAAAAATTAATTACTCTATTTCGTACCTAATGTTATCAGATCAAGAAGACTAGTTCCATGTTTGCAAAATGTTTATTATTAACAAATCCTATGTTTTCACAATATACAAATGAAGCTTGTTTTCTTAATTGTACTTATTTATGCCAACAAGCTTACTGCTGACGGAAGATCCGTGGTTCAAATACCGGCTATGACATTGAATTTTTCGGTCCTGGTTCCATCTCTTGTTTTCTTAACTTCAGCTCACATCAGGGAGCAGGGGGGGGCCGCACATTGAAAGTTTGCAATCAAACATTGTTAATACATAATTCTATTGTCAATAACTGTAAAAAAATGTGAGTTACAGCGTTTATTGCAGATTCCTTCTTAATTTACTGTAAATAAAAATTGTTCTTTACTCAAAACTAACACAATTGTCTAACAGTAACTGACTTCACATTAAATTCATGAATTTCCAAGGGTGTCGCGGCAACCCTTGCAAACCCACCCCCCCCCCCAGCGTCGCCCATGGCTTACACTATTGTTTTCAATGCAAAATAAATAAACCATTTATTGATGGTTTTTTTTTTAAAGAAAGGCTCTGTTTTCCTTCATAAATGCAGTTCAGGAAATGCAAAATGCTATTATAGTTTACCTGTTATACTAATAAATTTCCCCTCTAAATGATTGAAAAATATGAAGATTTTTTTACTGAGTAGGTGTTTTGAGCAGAACCTTTAATTGTTAAAGAGAACTTCTACTCTCTCTTCATCATCACTATTAATATAATATAGTATAATTTATGTGATTAATTTGTCTAGAATAATATTTCTTTTTATTCTCTGTAACATATACTGTTATGTTTATGTTTTAAAGATTTTATCTAAAGTAGATATACCTACAAAACTGTACTAGAAGTATAAGATTCAATAAGTGCAATGAAATAAATGCACATTGTTCAAAAATGCGTTTTAATTCAAGAATCAACTGTCACAAAAACGTAATTTAAAGTATTAATTAATTTACTCCGCACCAAAATACCAGCTCTTCATAGAAAAAGAATTCAAGGATAATAATTACACTGAAGAATAATATTACGAGTACTATCATACCTTGTATATTTGACTGAAGTTAATGAAATCAATGCAAGTTGCCAGCACAAGTGCATGACCTTAGAAACTCTTACACGTTAGGAAGTATGACAGTGAGAAGGATGAAAGTGGGAAAAGAGAAGAGTTGAGATTTATCCTTGCTCTGAACCTTACCAGACAAGGCTGCATAGATCTTTATCCCTATGGACCACAGCATCAGCGTTCACTGAACCTTGGCGGTGAAATCTGGGCCAGTTGCAACATGACTGACTAGTTTGCATAACGTCGTCGTGTCAGCTCCCACCAATTCTTGTTTATCCCGGTGGTATTTACGTGCCGAGGTCAGTGAGGAATACAGACGATGTATGAGTGATCTCTTATTAATCAGTAATTACTCAAGCGCCAGTGTATCCCATTTCACATTGCATATCCCAACAGTTCAGCCGAAACTCTCTTTCGACACTGACACTTTCATCCATTCGCAAGGCAATAAAGAAGAAAGCAGCTCAGTGATGCACTCATATGACTTTCTCTGCTCACTCTTCTAAGTTGTTACAAATAATCGTGTTAATACGGATAACATTTCAATGCACATTTATACATTTCCTTTTTGGATACCTAGGTAATGCAGTAACATTTTTACTTTCTCTGCTACTGAAGTAGAGGAAGTATTTTATTCCACCCAAAAATTCGATGTCAAGATTTCACCAGAAATATATATTTTGAGGCCCTCTGAATAAAAAAAGCATTTTTAGAAAAAGGTCTGTGTGTGTCAGTCTGTCAGTCTGTGGACACCATAAACCCAAAGCGAAATCTGATTAGAAACCACAGTTAGTATTTAAGTTTAATGTCTTAAGTTTAATTTTAATATGTTTGCCATATGGCAAAGAAATCTGTGTCTTGAATTTTCTGGCTATAGCCCATGTAGTCCTATTTACTGTGGATGACTTTTGCATAACTGGTAAACCGTAAGAGATGGACCATATCTTATACTATACCTACAAAAAATGTAGATCTTGCTAAAATGCACAATTTATGTCTAAATAAATTTTTTGTGGAGTAAACCATTTTAGAGATATTCCTTATTATTAGTTTGAGTTTTGGAGAACTACTACTTCTGTCAAATGGAATCTCGTTATTCATTTTTGGATAAGTTAATCGTGCAAAGAAAACGGAATTTGAAAGCTTTAAAAGATTTGACTATCGCTCAAAGTCTACTGTATTCCCATATTCTCTTTGTACCTACAAGGAGATAATAAGAAATCAAATTTCTGCAAATGTTTATCTCAACTAACACGAAGAAGATACAGGAACAAGAGTTTGTAAGAATGGTTAGTACAAGAGTTGAGGAAGTCATGTGAGTGCAACACATCAGACTTTTAAAGAATATGTCGCTATGTAATGACTTTGAAAGTTCATGTTCTTTGCATAACTATGAGGGGAAAAAAACGAATAATAGTTTCCCAGTTGAGAAAAGTGTTAGTATTTGAAAATACAATCATATACAGAGAAATTTCTTAGCAACAGCCAACTTCACAAAACATATGCGACTTAATTGTGTGCTTTAATGAAATCAATACTCTTACGGTTTGCCAGTTACACGTACAAAAGTCATTTAAGATGAAACGGACTTAAGAGGCTTTTCTCAGAAAACTCAGATTAAATTTTATTTGTCATGCAATTATCTCATACATTTTATGGTATTTTAATTAAAATCCTTTAAGCCATTTTTAGACAGCAAAAAATAAAAAAATATGTTTTTCACGTAAAGGCAACTTTTGAATGGGCAATTTCCTGAAAATCGTCGTATCTTTAGAGCATGCTGTGCTTATACCAAGCTTGATGTTAACCGATTTTTTATTTTTGAGTTATATTGCTTTACAGATAGACAACTGCACGCAGATCCTTAATGACACTTTTAGTGGATTTAGGGGGCATCAAAATATTTATTTCCAATGAAATATCGAAATCAAATTGTTGGATGGAATAGAATAGTTTGCGTGCCTTATTAAAAATGGTTATATTCTATAAATAAATAAATAAATAAATAAATAAATAAATAAATAAATAAATAAATAAATAAATAAATAAATAAATAAATAAATAAATAAATAAATAAATAAATAAATAAATAAATAAATAAATAAATAAATAAATAAATAAATAAATAAATAAATAAATAAATAAATAAATAAATAAATAAATAAATAAATAAATAAATAAATAAATAAATAAATAAATAAATAAATAAATAAATAAATAAATAAATAAATAAATAAATAAATAAATAAATAAATAAATAAATAAATAAATAAATAAATAAATAAATAAATAAATAAATAAATAAATAAATAAATAAATAAATAAATAAATAAATAAATAAATAAATAAATAAATAAATAAATAAATAAATAAATAAATAAATAAATAAATAAATAAATAAATAAATAAATAAATAAATAAATAAATAAATAAATAAATAAATAAATAAATAAATAAATAAATAAATAAATAAATAAATAAATAAATAAATAAATAAATAAATAAATAAATAAATAAATAAATAAATAAATAAATAAATAAATAAATAAATAAATAAATAAATAAATAAATAAATAAATAAATAAATAAATAAATAAATAAATAAATAAATAATACTGAATTGACAACTCTTCCTTTCGTTGAATATCAATTATTATTACTCGCTTCAGAAGACAGTTTCCAGGAATTAATACATGAGCTAAAATTCACAGCTTCGAGCTATAAGGTTAAGTATTTTCCAACAAAAACAAAACTTCTAACTTTCTAGGGGAAAGCATAAGTGCCGCATAAACTAGTAATTAACAATAAATAGATTAGGTAAAGAACTTCAGACACTTGGCTGTGAAATTGGTAATACAAAACCAACAAGGAAATAAAATTGTAACATTTTGACCAAGTACCAGGGACAGTAATCATAAATAAAACCCAGAAGTGTAGTGTTTTGAAATTTTATGAGGTATTCTTTGCGAGTCAAAATGATGAACTCAAAAAGTCAAAAGCAAAAATAGAAGATAAATAGAAGGATAAACAAATGATCCGGAGATACAACATGGAAATAATTGAACATATTCAGTAAATAATAAAGTAAAGTAAATGCAAATAAACATTATGCTCATGTGCAATGGATTATAGAATCACGTGTCCCCAAGAAGATCCTGGAACACAAACCCAAATAATACCTCTCCCAAAGTAGAGAGAAAGGAAGACCCTAAAGACATGGTTGGACCAGTTACTTTGAGAGACCAGGACAGATCAAAAGGGTCGAATTCTGATGACGTCATCTCTGATTTATATATCCATAGAGTTTAAAGTCACCCAGCATTCGTCTTCTCAAGATAAGGGAAACCTTTGGAAAACAAATTTTATCTAGATAACTCACCCTAAGTGAGATTCGAACTCGCGACCTCTTGGATGTGAGGCAGACACGCCACCACAGAGGAGGGCTCTTTTAATTGTTGCAACATATACATTGCTAATGTGCACATAACTCGTTATTTTGCCTCCCAGATTATGAAAATGTACATTTATTTGGTCAACTTGTGCAATTTTCTACTTTTAGGGCATTTGTTTCAATTTTACATAATTTGTACTTTCTCTACTACGTACTTACAGCAAGTAGAGGTAGTGTTTTATTGCACCCAAAAATTCGATACTGAGATTTCACCAGAAATAATATTTTGAGACCCCTTGAATCCAAAAAAAAAAAAAAAATGAAAAATCGTTTTCACTTTACTAGTGAAATACCTACTTACGGTATTACACCCAAAAATCCAATACCAGATTTCACCGAAAGCATATGTTTTGAGTCTATATTAATCAAAAACAGCATTTTTTAAAAAGGGCTGTGTGTGAGAGAGAGAGAGGGAGAGAGAGGGAGCTAGAGAGCACATGCACAATTTATGTATATCAGCGCCCTTAAAAACAATTTATGGCAAAAGTCAGATATAAACTTTAATATAAAATAAAATTGTTAGTAAAAATGAAAATAAATATACAAAAGAGACAGGCACAGGCCAGAATTAAAATATAAAAAAAAGTGACAAATATATCAAAAGAGTATAACATTGACACATCTAAAGTTTTAAATTCTCAAGCCATTGTTAAGCTCCGTTAAGAACTTAAAAACCCTTTCAACCGCTTGCTTATCGTCTACCAGGACCTCTGCAAGTCTGCCAGGTAGTTGCAGAGAGTCTCGAAGGTGCGCTAGGGAAACATGGAATAAACACATATTTGCTACTTAGTCTCTAAATTATTTAATTATATTCTTGTCTGATTTTCTGCACTTATACCGTCTATTATTTAACTTTTGGCTTTGTGTAACAATTTAAATAAATGTAATTTTGAACTGTTGTCATTTTTACAAAAATATTGGCAATTGTTTAGGTCATTGCTCATTTCATGAAAGGTCATTAAACTCCGAGCGTCGATGATGAGCATCTATTTCTGATTCCTAAGTCGTCAAAATAAAGCAGCTCAAATTATTCAGTAATTCATTTAACATTTTTTCTTCGTTTACCTTTCTTCCCTGTGCATGTGTTTAGCTCAAGGCATACTAAGGAATCTTCCGTTCAACAAAGGCTATTCTTGGAAATGTAACGTTTGTTGAGCAAATCTCTGTTTACGGTACACACTTTCATTCTGACTCGTAAGCATGTCGTAGTGAGCGTTAAACAGGAAATCCACTTGGACCTTAAATCCGGTTCGGTGGCTAGAGGTCTTCTCGTCCAGCTAGTTATGCGATGGCGTTAAGCAATGCAGAGGAAAGCAACCGGAAGTTGAAGCGTAGTGGCCATATGGAGAAAGAGATGCTCTACGGACATCACGTAACTGCTTATTGTTTTGTTTTTCAGTCTGCTATAACACCCGGAAACTCCGTTACATGCATGTGGCTAAGGAAAACAGAAGTAATCAAGGTTAACTCTTCAAATAGGAACTACCTTGCAGCTCTAAAACCACAGGGCGGCTACTGATTTATTTACTAGTGTTACAATAACACTATACCTACTTATTTCGTCCTTATTATTTCAGTGTATTTTTGTTTTTTGTCATTTGATCACAATGGATTCATCTCTTTTTACTTTCTCTACCGCGTAGGTAGAGAAAAAGGTAAATATTTTATTTATTCACGACAATTTTCAGGAATTTCGTCCCTAGGGAGTTCATTTACATGTCAGCAAATCTATTAACATGGGGCTATCGCTTTTAAGCACACTTAAAAACCATCGCTTTGAGTCGGGTTTGATCCCGCGACCTTGGATCAGTAGACAAGCGCCTAACCAAGTGAGCCATCCAGGCAGAGAAGAAATTGTAATTCGCCCAAAAATTCCTCACCAAGATTCAATGAAAATACACGTTCTAAGGTCCCTTGAGTAAAAAGCTTTTAGAAATGGTCCGAGTGTGCGTGTCACTCAAGACAGTCAAGTCACTCAGTCAAGCAGTCTGTCTGTGAACAGCATATCTCAAAAATCTGATGTGTTGCACTCACATGACTTTCTCTACTCTTGCGTTAACCATTGTTACAAACTCGTATTCCTCTATCTTCTTCGTATTAGTTTGGGATAAACATTTGCAGAAATTATCTTATTGCTTATTTCCTTGTAGGTGCAAGGGGAATATTAGAATTCAGCAGGCTTTGAGCGAGTCAATGGTTTAAAGCTTTTAGATTCCGTTCTCTTTGCACGCTTAGTATGTAAAAAAATGAACAACGATGTTCCATTTCACGAAAGTTTTCAGTTTTCCGAAACCGACACAAATAACAAGGAATATCTCCGAAATGGTTCGCTCTACAACAAATATATTTGGGCATAAATTGTGTGTTTTAGCGAGATCTAGGTACATCTTTTGTACAGTAAGATTTGGTCTATCTCTTACGGTTTACGAGTTATTCAAAAGTCATCCAGAGTAAACAGGACTACATAGGCTATAGGCAGAAAATTCAAAATATATATTCCATTTGTCATAAAAATATCTTAAATATATGTAATTTTAACCAAAATCCTTGGAGCCATTTTCAAGAAAATCAAAATTTTCGAAAAATTTTCGATGTAAAGGGTAGTTTAGGGTGGAGCTATTTTCTTCAAAATCTTCGTGTCGTATCCTTGAAAGACATTAAACTCAAATATCAACTCTGGTTTTTAACCGATTTTTCGTTTTTTAGTTATGCTGTCCACAGACTGACAGACACACACACACACACACACACACACACACACACACACACACACACACACACACACACGGGCATTTTTCTAAAAATGCTTCTTTTTTTTTAAATTCAGGGGGTCTCATAACATTTATTTCCGGTGAAATCTTGACATCAAATTTTTGAGTAGAATACAATACTTCTACTTACCAGTAGAGAAAGTAAAAATGGAAACTCGGCTAAATACTTGACATTTTTGAAGAAAGTGGTATGAAGATTTTCATGAAAATCACTCATCCCAAACCACACTTTATATGGAAAAATATTTAATCATTTTTTATTTTCTCAAAAATGGCTCAAAATATTTTGATTAAAGTACCATATGTTTCAGATTTTCTTGCTGAATGATATGTATATCTTGAGTCTTCTGGAAATAGCCTCTGAAGTCCTCTTCATTCTGGGATGACTTTCACATAACTTGTAATCCATAAGAGACAAAAACCTATTACACCAAGATCTCGTTTTTTGGCAGATAACCATTTTCGAGATATTCCTTGTTATTGGTTTCAGTTTTCACATACTTTTCTCAAATTGGAAGTTATTTGTTATTCAATAAAGTTTGCGCATCAATAAAGATCTAAAATAACCCATTTTATATGCATTACTCCAAATATCTCACAGTCAGTTTAAAATTACAAAGTTTAAATTGTGTGCAATAGCTCCACAGTTCTGAAGCTTTCAACTGTTTTTTAGCCATGCATTTATGTTGTCATCACTTACTAAAATCCATTGAATTCTAAGAGATTGCTGCTTCTCCCACAGATTCTATAATTTAAAGGTGTTCAAACATTTGATATTGATTCTGAATTTCTTTCAAGTAGCATACATTTTGTTATAAGGATTAATTGTTATTTTAAACTTGACTAACATAATGTAAATAGTGTACACTTACTGCAGCAAATTAAACAGGAAATGTACATGTTTTATAGGAGACACTGATGACATTGGATCTTGGGAGCCCAAACTCCGACCAGAGCCTAAGGGATAAGCGGACAATCGGCTTTCTTAGACAGCTGTTCCCTGGACTGTCTCAGGTAAGGTCATCTTTTAATATAAAACTTCACCAATGAGTAAAACGTACAAAGGCAAACTCGAGTAAAGATGTAAGAAAGCAACATGTTACAGCAAAATCTTAACATGGTAGCTTGTATAGCAACAGCTGAAGATAAAAAAGAAAAAGAATACACAGGCTATTATTCAGTTCGTTAACTATGATTTTGTATAAGAAAATACATATTCTATGATTACATTTAAAATTACATATAGTATCAACAATCATGGGCATCCCAAAGCGGCGATAAGGGGGGCCACGGCCACCCTCCCCCCTGGAAGTTGGTGAACTTAATGTGCAATCAATTACTGACTATTAAACTATTATTTTAATTTGATGTAAAGAACAATTTTTATTTAGCACCAATTAATATGATTATGTGCAACAAATACTATAACTTTTGACAGTAAAATAATGAATATAATCTGTTTGCAAACTTCCAACATGTGGCCCTCCCCTGGAAAAAAAGTCTGCCGGTGCCCATGTCAACAATGTGCTGAAATGCTGTTTTGTGCAAAGCCATCATATACAAATCATATTTACAAGAGTTTTTGATTGTTCAAGGAGGCCAGGCACTAATATAGGAATATATTCATAGTAAAGCTACTTCACGTGGATGTGGAAAGGCAAAAAAAAAATATAAAAGTAGCATTAAGGCAGGAATAATTGCATCTGATGAGAGGAACTAAAAATTATCACCATATATTTCAAAATATTGAAAAGATCTGAAAGTTAACAGCCAAAAAGGCCATGAAAATGTGAAAAGTTATAGAAAAGAACTATGTTTTATGCAGCAGGAAATAAAAGTTGCATGAAAATGTCAAATAGCTACACTTGAAGCCATCAAGAAAGAAGAGGAACAAGTGATAGTATTCCTGGAAAACTTCTACAGTGAATATCTCAAACAGTGATTCCTGCAAAAATATTATGGCATAATGCAAAATTACGTCTCATAAACTCTTCAAATTAATCCATTATTGTATTACTTTGTGCTTTGGTAAACTAAACAATGTTTTTATGCAGATTTCTCGGCTTATTTCATTATTATATAAGATTTAAAACCTTTATGTTGATGTTATTTATTAAAACTTCGTGTATTATCAGCCACACCAATGAAATAAAATGCAACCTTTGGTGACTGTATGCTTCATGTCCTTTTTGACCATCTTCCATTGAAGGCCAAGGAATGTACAAAGGGCAAAAGCTTGAATTTTATTTCATTGAGATCGCTAATGATTCATTAGGTTTTGATAAATTTCATTATTACACATCTAATTATAAATAAAAATGCCAGTGTCTCGAATCAGTGATTAAGGATTTGTAGGGTATCCAACTATCAATTACTATCTTAAATAAAATAATAACAAATCAGGTTAACTTTATAAAAGATTAGAAGTAAATTCAAATTTTAATGATTCTCAATATTGCTACTCTATTATAAAATATTTTCAATAACAAATTAAATAGTCTCAAAACTTTTGTGCAGCCTTTAAGTCCTTTTCTAATATTATTTATATAATGGTACAAAATCAACTCCATTTAAACCATAAAATACAACTGTTAAGGAATATGAAACTGTAATAAAGTATACTGTTAAATAATTTCCCTACAAAACAAAAAATGTGCTATCACATATTTAGTAAAAACCACAATTCTTGATATCATTAGTTTGCACTTCATCATGAACCAAGCACTTTTAACATACTGTGGTTTAAGATTATCTTATGAAACACACTCCCTTATGAAAAATTAGTAATTTTAAAAAGACCTAAAAAATATGTATATAAGATGTGAATTTATTTCATACCTGTAAATTCAATAGGCTGTCACTACCAATAGCATTTTGAAGAATCATATTTATATAAGCTGAAGAATCAAAGATTACAATTAAAAACTTGTTATATTGCTGCTTAATTGCAATATCTCCAATACTATAGAAAGCACATAAATAATAATAATGAACTCAACAAATAAATTCAGTTCACAAGTTTAGTGTCATTAATGGAGAAGTATTGGATATGCTTGGATCAACCACATAATCTTATGAAAGAAAGAAATTTGAGCTCCAATATACAAGCTATTTATAAAAGCAAGAAAAATAAAAGAAATTATATTTCCTTTTGAAGAAATATGCAAGTATTCCAAGTGAGACTAAATTTAGCTCTACTTTCCTATTTTATAAAATAAAAACATTCATTTATATAATTACTGTGGTGAACCTCTTCCAGATAATGACTTTGCTTTTGAGTTGTTTCAGAGATGTGTTTTTCCACCATTTGCAATATCGAATTTAGTCATTGATTCATTGGGGAAGTATTTTTCTTCTGTTATTATCTTCATGCTCTAACATGAGATGTGGACCACCAATTTCTTCTAGATAGTCGATAACAAAATACAAATGATCACAAGATTCTTGTTCCGTGTAATTGGGCGTTTGGTACTTCGAGGTGGACTTCTTGGTGGAGGAGGAGGTGGTGGAGGCACCTCCTCCTCTTCAAGTTCATCAAGTGGTTCCAGTGGTGGAAGTCGCAGGATCAGCATCACTCTGCCCACATATCCTCCTGATGCTGATGATGAAGAAGAGGAGGAAAATGAGAATTCCACTGATGACAACAATCTAGCTGCGGTAAACTTACTTGAATAAATGTGATGTATACAAAAAACACATACACACACATACAGACACTTGACATATATGTACTTATGCCATTGGTTGAGGGAGAAACAGCTATGAGATATGTAAGGTTGAAAACACAGAGCCACACTATAGAATGGAAATTATAATAGCAAGAATAATTAGCCCATGTACAAAAGTTACCTCTGCTCTAGAGGAAAGAACAGAAATAGGTAGAGATGTTAGGCATTTGATACATATAATTTCTGGTTGTTAGAAGGTGCATGACATAGTGACACAATTATAATATCAAACTGCCTCCTGCATCTGGGAGTTACAAGTTTAAATCCCATGGGTTGGTCGTGCCATAACCGAGTGGTTAAACCATTCCTCTCTCATCAAAGCGACCCAAGTTTGATTCCAGGTGACCGTATCTGAGACTGATGGGGGACAAGGCAGTACAGGAGCAGGTTTTCTCCAGGCTCTCTGATTTCCCCCACCATCTCATTCCACCAGTGATCCATCTTCATTCCATGTAACATCAGTGTCGCCGCATGCAATGCCACATATAGTAAAACCAAGCATTAAGCACTACCAAAAAGAATACCATGGGCAGACCAATCTGACTGGGCTTTTTTTGTAATCACATGGTTTATAAGCTTCACTTTCACAACATCAAGTCCATTTTATATTAAAATAGAAACATGGTTCTCTTGGTTCACATAATACATTTGTTGGAAAACTTTTATTGTAACTCACAAAATGTTTAGAATCCAGTAATGTCAGAAATTTCAACTGTTTCTGTGATTCAAATCTTAATTTAGTTTGAGTTATTAATGTGTACAGGACTTCATAAAAAATCCTTAAGTACAAAGAATGGGTTTCATCTCCACAATTTCTCTTTCTAGGTCTTTCTTCATCTTCTTCATTAGTAATGCTCATAGTTTCCTACCATATTTCTTCAAATCCCATGTTTCTAACTATTGATCTCTTATGTTTATCCAAAGCTGTGATTAAATACACTAAATTTGCAAAACCCATCATATTTCAGGGCACTTTCTCAGCTGCAAACAATAAGCATGGCCAGGAATAAAGTTTATTTAATTTGCATGAACCAGTCAGACACACATACTTATAATTATTTATGTTAAAATATCTTTTCTAAGAATTCTTATTTTTTCCTTCTGCTCACACTCCAAGTGTAAAAGAGCTGCAGTAGGCCTTCCCTGTTTTACAATTACTAACTTATCCTCGCATTTCAACTGCAAGTATGGTCATTTCACTAATTGTTTTATTACGCATTGTTCGTCCATTTCAAAGAATTAGTACTAGCATCTGTCTTCGTACACTGTACACTATGAAATAAATAATGCTAACATAGCTGTTGAGGACTGTAATAATAGCACAATATTAAAAACAGGGTATTCTTGCTAACTCCAAGCCAGTCGTGTCCATACGGCACATTTCAGAAATGCTTGGGTCGGTATAGCGACACAGGATTCCAAAGCTTGTTCCTGCATTTCTCCGCCTCGCCACTCTTTACTTGTATCATAGTGAAGGCTATGGCAGCAAGCATCCAAAGCCCTAATTCTACCTCTGTTCAGTGTTAGAGAACGAGACATATTCCATCCTATGCGCTAGTTCTTCTGAGGGAAACTGACTAGTATTGCAATTATTATTGATATTACTTATCAAATTTTAGTTTACTTTAGATATGGGCTCCAGCGATAGGTTTGTTAACCACTGATACATACTCATACACATCTGAACATATGTATAGATACCCATTACACTATGTACAAACACAGAATATAGAAACACAAACAATATATAATTGTTTCATACCTTACATATCTCATATTGCTTACATAACACCAAGTTGTGATGGTCTGATTATTGTGAATGTACATAGTAATACCTAGTAATAAGTTTTATTTAAATAAGTGCTATTCTTGCATTCTATGATTTTCAAACATTACCATCATTGTCAGAAGCTCAACATGAATATCCCTGTTGTATATAAAGTTTCAAATTAAAAATATGGGTATAGATATCTAATATCATCTCCTTGCGCAAAACCAAAAAATGCTATAGTAAATTTTACCTCAAACTTTAGGACTTTTCATTCTTCCAAGTTATTCACCTAAAAATATAGATATGATCAATTATTGAACCCCTCAAAAGCAATAGACCCCAGCCTTCTATTTAATAAAATAAATTCAAGCCAGCACCTTGCTTAGAAACACCAAGGTTAAATTATGTTAGTTTTCAGAATATTCTCCTATGCCTTAAAACAAATGAATTAGTTTGTTCATAAAAAACTAAATATAATCTATGCACATTGGAAGTATTTCAGAATTCAATAGCATTGCTATTCACATTAATCAGGCCATTGCAAGACATGTACAGAATAATATATATGTAATAAGAGATAATAATTAAACAATCAGTTACTATGAAATAGTCTATCACTATTTTTAACTGCAGTAAAAACTGTTTATTTAAAATTTCAAGTAGCTTCTTAACCTTCTATTTCTATTTTTCTCTTTTGTTATTTACTGATTGTTTGAAAATCCTAAATTCATAATTATCCTTTTACTTCAGAAATAAAGTAAGAGACGCCTCAGATGCCTTATTTAGTAAAAGCAGAGAATGACAATGAGAATAAAATTTAAGGTAGTATACAATTTGATTCAATTTATATCAGTGCTACCAGTTGTCAGCAAACAGTCATCAACCCATAAACTAATGAACAAAACTAATGAAATGTTTCTTACGTCAGAGTGAATGCATTGAAAACATCATAAGTTTATAAGAAAAGGGGTTCACAATGTTTTGCCCAAGAACTCCTTTGTTGAATTTCTTTTAGTTCCATTAAACTGTAACTACTCAACTCATTCCACATAAGAACACTGTTTTTCCAGTCACTTATAGGTATATTTACATGTGGCTTTTAAATAAAGATATTGTACATTCTATTTCAAATTAGTACCACATTTGACTTCCATTTAGATGGTATTGTTGTTAACCATCTGAAGAGCTTGTAAGACTGCCTGGCTTTTAAATAAAGATATTGTACATTCTATTTCAAATTAGTACCACATTTGACTTCCATTTAGATGGTATTGTTGTTAACCATCTGAAGAGCTTGTAAGATTGCCTGGCACTTTTGCCTGTTTGCCTGGCATATTTGGATGCAATGCATAGGCTACAACTACATATACAGTACTGCCCATCCCTAAAAGACCACATTCCAAGAAGTTGTAAACCTGTCCCTCAACCTCCTTCCATTGTTAATGACATGAGCACAACAGAGAGGGTCCTTTCAGTGTACTCTTAGCGAAAGAATCTGCTGTTGTCAAGTCAGTTACAGTTGTGTATTCAATGTTTGTTGAATTACAGCTCAGAGCAACCAAAGTAAAACATGTGACATCATCCACATGACCAGTTGGCACTCTAAAAGGCAGCCAGATGACGAAGGTCATTAAGGCATGGGTAATACTATATATCGGCCTGGAAAACAGTGGTATATCTTCCCAAGGGATAGCAATCCCGGTGTTAGAGTCCAGTCCCCATCCTGAGCCCAAATTGGAGCCATCAGTGAACCACTATGTCATAGCTTTAGGTACCAGCCGAGCAGTTAGCCCAATCCCCTACCACCAAGGCGTCATGGGTTTGATCCCATGGACCCACATGTGGTATTCATAGTGGATGAAGTGGCATCTGGGCATGTTTTCTCTGGATCTCTTGTTTCCACCAACTGCTCCATCACCATCTTCCTCTTTATCCATTTTGCCTGCATTCCATGTCATCCTCTTCCTCACACTTACACCTGGTGCTGGACTGACCACCGTCTTCCAAGTCTTCATTCTTTCTGGTCCATAGGTTTGTTTGCTCCCCAATAGACATCTGAACCTAGGCATAACCTTATAAGTCCTAGGGGGTACCAGTCCTCCAAACAGGGGGTAATCAGATGAAGAAGAAGCTTTAGGTGCCCCTTTGCATTATATATAAGGTTAGGAATTGAGACATATACCTGACTCTGGGCATAAAAGCTCACTTCTGTACTCTGTCATAAATTTAGAATATCCACAATATACCCCTATGTAAAGTGAAGCAAAAGAATCTTATATGTAATTATTATAAATCTAATCTTTGTTTTCAAAGAGACAAAATATTTGATACACAAATTCCAGGCTTCAACAGTTTTTCCAGTTTGAGCTCAATGCCACATTGCAATTAATATAAACAAAATCAGAAAGTACTATAAGTTAAAAATACAATTATTTTATACGTATCGTATGCATTCCTTGCAGCTAAGTATGGAATGAAGTATCCATCTAACTAGAGATGTCTCTCAAGAGAGAACTACTTCTCTCTTATCTTAGGTGTAGTCAATCTATTGGGGTTGCTGCGCCAGGGATAACATGGGTCGCTTACCTCTGCAGATGGTAATAACGATACTTCCAAACACTAATGCAGATTATGTTTAAATTAGCTGCATTCCTGCAGATGACTCTCCAAATACCAAAGTAAACAATGTACATATTCCATAACACTTTAGATGTTATTTCCACACAGACCCTCCTAATATGAATATATTCCCTCTGTGTTTTTAGTCTCTCTATCTGCAATAACAATGAAGTTGTATGACTACCCCTAAGAGCTTTCGTATTACTTATACAGGATTTTAATTTCTCTTCCTTTAAACATTTTGACTGTAAAAAAATAAAGTAGCACTGATTTAAACAATGGATTGCAACATATTGAATGATAACATTCACAAGTAAGTGACGCTATTCTCATTGTGATTTTCTGTGCAAGGCTTCACTAACCCTGAAAGAAACTTGAGACTGGTTGTGGTGTTACTCGTAAAAGTGTATGGAGGAGGTTCTTTATCTGTGCTTTAGAGACTATAGATGAAATATTTAATTAGTTGTTCTTCAAAAAAATGACAAGGCAAATGCAAAGTTAAAAACTCTTTTAGCTAATTTTTCTCTTCAATAGCTAAATATTTATGTCTTTGTATATATAATAAATCTTTTGTACATTTATGCAATGGCAACATTTTTACTTAAGCTATATTTTGTGTATACTAGTCCGCTTCAAACAGTTAAGGTATATAGCTTTATAAATTACAAAATATGATTATAAGATTTGAAGCACCACCAAATGTGAACATGTCACTAGTAAATAACTTCTTATTTTTTCCAATGTTTCAAAAGAGAAGGGCACCAGTCCAAAATTAATAAGCAATTAAGATATCTTATGCTCCTTGATTTTTAAAAATAGATTTTTATTCTTGTAATTAGCAGAAATGTTCTGCGACAAGATAATGTGACAAATCCCACTCCTGACACCAGTGGGACAAAGGACAAGTACAGTTACTTTTTTTGTCACTTTATTTCCCTTAAAATTGAATCACAAAACTTAGCCCTCTTTGTTATCATTAACACAATTCACAATTCATTGTGACCTTGCAACTCGCAACTGTTCTGTCTGATCACAGCCTTCACATACACTTCATTTCTCTCTCTACTTTTTCTTGTCTCACAAACAGTGGCTTCAACAATACGCTCACTCAACACTCATTAAAATTGCTTTACCTAAAGACTGACTTGCTCAACCCTTAAACACTGACTCTGTATTTGGGCTCTCTCACATTCATATGCTAGGAAAATTCTCTGGAAAATACACCTTTTCCCAAAACTTCTTATAAATGAGCCTGACACATGAATTGCTTCGAGAATTGCTGGAACTGCTTTGTTCTGCCACACTCACTGCCATCTTGTTTATTGCCACGCAGTGATGAGAGGTAGTCTACCTCGGCTCTCTTTTTGACCAATCTGCCTGCCAATGTCACAGCACATTGAAAACTTATAATTTAAAAGAATTATAGATTTCAATACAATCTGATACTTTGGCTATCAGGATGTTACCAATCCAACATATACATAATAATTTAAAGTGTAATATAAAATAAATTCAACTTGCATAAAATTTATAGTCATGTTCTGCATTAATATATATGATCAATTTTACATCTTAATCTGCATTGGATGAACTATGCTATTGCTGCAATGAATTTGAAACCCTTATCTAGGTCTTGACATTATTTATAAAATTAAGTAATAACTGCTAATTCACCACAGAAAATATAGGTTTACTGAAAAAAGTGAGCATCAATGTAAATACAGAATCTTAGACAAGTTTAACATTTTATCAACCAAAAAAGAATTGTAGAATTACAAAGAGCACCTAAGAGCAACTAAGTTACTAACAATGGAGGACATAATAAAGTTGTACAGCTAATAATAATTGGCATGCTATGTTTCCGGGAAAAGGTCATATTAGTTTCTCTGATGTTTATTGAGATGTAAAACTATTTGAACCTGCATTTTTAAGAGTATTTATAAATAAAAATCTGTGTTATAATTCCAGAAAACAGCTTTTATGATGTCCTAACTGTCTTCTTAGGTTAGTTGAATTAACTTTGTAAATAAATGTATATATGGTACATATAAATTGACTCCCTCCCAAAATAAAGCTTCAAATCTTATAATTGTGTTTCACAGTTTAGTATTACTTCTAATTTTCATTATCAACATGGCCATTGTTAATGCATCAGATATTCTTTATTGCTTTATCTCAAAAGAATAAAAGTGATGAACATCATTACTTCCATAATAATTTTATAATTTTCTCTGATATCTCTCCCCTTGGCATCACATAATATAAAAGAAAACTCTGGCATAATGGAAAAATCTAGATAATTAGAGACTTAAAAGCTTCTTAAAAGTATGTGTTCCATTTTTTGACAAAAATATATACAAAATTAAATTCTATTTGAAGAGAAGCTTTAAAAGAATATAAATTCTCTTAGTGAAATGTAAACCAATTATAGTCAGGCATGAAACAATTGAAACACAAGGTATTTATTTAATACTGAATAGTAGCTGCAGAAATTGGTTACTGTTTTCACTTACACATCACTTGTACTTTTGGTTTTTAAAGTAAATGCCTTTATTTTTTTAATTCTATCAGGCTATAAGAATCTTAAAGTCTGCTGTTTTATCTTAATCTTGCCTTTTCCTTTTAAATCATGTGAATACAAATTGTAAATATTCAAAAGTGAATAGCAATAAAGATCATTAATGCAATTACAAGGCCATTTGAACCAGAAAGCCTATACTTATGCATAGATGTAAAAAAATTATGCTCACCTGTCCACAAAGAGCAGTCAATGCTGAATGTGTGTGGCTGTATAAAATAGCTTAAGCTAAAAATACAGAAACCTTGAATATAAACTAGAAATAGTGCTCTATCTTATGTTAATACATGGAAATATTTTCAAATTAAATGACTGTGTGTATATACTTCTAGCAATAATTTCATGCTTCTTACTTAAGTGTTCTTACCAAAAAATTTTAATTAAAAACTTACATTTTGAAAGATCTCAGGAAGCTATCAGTAAAAGTGCACCCTAAAATAAAACTGAAGATAATAAAAGAACTACTTTCAATGGATTATTATCGCAATTTAATTTAGTTTCATTAAAATTAAATTGTCACTCATAAGTCATTTGCAAATAGCTTTATAGCTTCCACAAATGAATATTCCAATGTACTTAAGTTTTATTTTCCAAAATAATCCTACATAGGTGGACTACATTTTTCAGGAGGATGGGATATTGTTTTCATTATTCATCATTCATCAAAGTAGATTGATATTATAACAGTGATAATATTTTTGGAACGAGTCCAGGGGGTAAGCTCACAACAAATTTCATACTTTTTTTTTTTTAATCTGAAAGGATACTGTTATTTATTCAATCTTTTATTGGGAACAACTCAATATAAAGATTACAAATCACACTTATATTCTGTTTTGAGTTTATTGCTACAAAATTGCTTCTGTAAGGTTCAACTAAACAAACAGTTATTTTGTTTTGGTATGGTCACTAATGCTATATTGCAGGGTATCTTTTTAATTCATATGAGAAAAAAATTTAATATGCACAAAAGCCATATTACTTAATATGTAAATGTTTAAGAGAATAACAGTTCATTATTTAGTTAAAAGCTAATGATCCTGTGTAAAGCATCACTAAAATGATAATTTTGTCTCCTGATTTCAACATTATTCACTCAGTAATGGCTGATTTTGAGCCTTCTACTTATTCAAATAATTAGGATTGTTTTCAAGTTGAAATGAGAAAGACAGGTAATTTCATCCCAGGAAAGCACTCTCTTTAGCAAAATAACAACAAAGTGAAAGTGTATTAGGTGCCACTTTCTTACTCTTCCTTCCTCGAAAGGCTGTGATTATCGAGTAGAACGTTTTGGCCTTCTCTATAAATTTTCATTGCACCTTTATGTCATAGCCACATGTATTCTAGTTGTTGACTGTTCTTCCAAGGCATATATTATGTTATCTTTCCATTGGTGCTTCAGTCTTCCTTTATATCTTACTCCTTATGGATTACACTCTTCTTCATGAAATATTTTCCATTCTCAGTATATCACTGAGCCGCATAGCCTTTATGATTTTATAAAATTAATAATGGTTTCTTTGCTATTTCAAAAGTATAGTTCAGTATTTCTTCTTGATCTACAGTTCCTATTTCTTTCTTTTGTTGATCCCAAAATTCTCCTACATATTTTTCTTTCAAACACCCAAGTTTTAGAGGCAATACTTTAATATATGAAAAGAAGCTGGAAACAATGAATGGCTTTGAATTTTCTTAATGGAGTTAGTAAAATTAACATTACTTGTGTTTTACTTACATGACATATTTTGGGAAATGGTTGTTCCCATCATCAGGTGTCCAACAACACAGTTCCAATCAGCTTATTTAAGTGATAACATTTGTATTAAAGAAGTATGTTTCTTCTCTTCTAGTCCTAAAGTCAATGATAATATTTTTTAAGCAACAAGAAAATAATTTCCACTTTCAGTTCTCAATTAAAATATTGTAACCTCTCCATTGTTTCTCTGTACATCAGAATTTATGGGAGAGCCAAGACCATACCAAAAATCCAGGATAATTTAGTCAGCCTAGTCTTATATGCATATATATATGATCATGAAATATGTTACAAATTACACCTACGTAGTATTTTCTGTTTAATTGTTTATATATCTATAGAAGTGCATTTCTGCTAATGAAATCCTTGAGATCTTTCAACAAAAGCAATATGGATATGTTCTAATTCCATTTTGCATTTTTAACTAAAATAAACAGAAAAAGAAGAAAGAAAACCTCTTCAAATATATTGAAAGATGGCAATTTTCTGAGTGAATTTTCACTTTGCTGAGTCCCAGTACCTTTGCCATTTATGCTCTCATTCAGAATTATTTTTTAGTAGATACCTAATCGCTGAGTCTTTAGATTTTGTAAATGATAGAAAGATGGAGATTCTGGTGTATTGCTAAACATATAATTTAGTCTTCCTCCATTATTTGGAGAAATTGCATCTACTCTAACCTAAATTAGTATAACCTAGTATATTCTTTACTAGGTCATAACTGAACTTTCAGTTATTTTCAGAAAAGTTAGAAATTGAACCTAGATAAATAACTAAAACTAAACCCCTAGCACTAAAGTCCAGGAAGGGCCAAGGCTTACCACATACTACAGCTGTCATTGGTGGGCTGCAGTACTGGAGGGTCAGACGTGGTCAGCGCCCTCCTGGCCAGTTATGCAACTTTTGCAACCTGGGGCTATTACTTCTCCATCAAATAGCTCCTCAATTAGCCTCCCTGGGACCTAACGAGGCTGAGTCCATCCTGTGCCAGACCTCCCAGCAGGGGAAAAATCCCCATGCTGGTACTGGGGGTCAAACCTGGTCCTCCACACCGAGGCAAGTGCACTACCAACTGTGCTACGGAGGTGGTCAACTTAGATAAATACATGTAATTTGTCTTCTGGGTAAAGTTTACAAGTTTACTTGCATCTCTCATTCCAGCAGACATTTGATTATTAGCTACCAAAGTGTGAAGAATAAACTAATACATTAACCAGTGGTGTATGCTGGGATTGTGATTTGGGCTATCACTAGGCCTATCAGATCCAGATAATAAGGGGTTGTTGATTAACCTTCCATTAGGTATCTACCTTCGTGGTAGAACACTGTTGGTTGCACAGGGCCTAGTAGGCCCGCACTATATTTTTTGCTTATATGCTTGTATTTATTTTTTTAAGCTTCATTTTTCCTTCATTCCCACATAGCTTCATTCAGCTGAATATACGCAGCTTTCATTAGCATTGTCTTACTAGATAGGTCAAAGATAGATCAAATTTAGTATGAGTACAATACATTATAATTTGTACTATACTATATGGAAAGATAATAAATTGCGATCTTCAGGTATACAACTTGTAATTGAAATGTACGTGAAGTGGAATGTGAGAAAAAAGCAAGTAAACCATTAAGAGAAACAAAGAATTGTCCAGTTTCCTTGATAAAATTCACAGATTGGGGAAGTATAAGAACTGCATTGGTCAATTTATTCAGTACATTACTATATTCTTTATCTTTTCATTATGCAAATGTTCAACCATATTTTTATGATAATTCAATGAATGATCTATCCATTGAGTGTCAAAAGGCATTTTCTCAGTTGCAAACGACAATCATGACCAGAAATAATGTTTATTTAATTAGCATGAGTTAGTCAGCCACACATACTTATCATAAGTATACTTCCTGAGGGCTAGGGAGTCTTTATTTTTCCAACCTCTCCATTTCTCTAATTTCTCTATAAAACCTTAACCCCTAACATGCTGATCTGTCATGGCATGTAATACGTCCTCTGATTGGTAATCAGAGGATATGGTCGGTTAATTTATTTTGATAATTCTCCCGGTCAGGTCGGCGAGACCCGTAAACCAACGACAGGTGTGGTCCTCCAGGTATTCTGGGGGTTGTGAGAGAGCGATGTGACCGCCAAAACATAAATATATGGTGCTCTCTAAAAAACGGTTACTATTACTGCTATTGCTCTCTTTATATTGGAGAGCAAGAGATTAATGACTTCATTGTCAGAAATCCAGCATTAGCTAACAACAACAACTTATCATAATCATTTATATTAAACCACCTTTTGTAAGTATTCTGCTCACACTGCGAGTGCAGAAGAAGAGCTGAAATGGGCTTCCCTGTTTTACTATCACTAATTTATCCTCATATTTCAACTGCAAGTATGGTCGTTTCAGTACACAGTGTTCATCCAATTCAGAGCATTAGCACTAGCAACTGTTTTGGCACACTATGAAATAAATAATACTAATACAGTTGTTGAGGATTGTAGCAATTGCACAGTTAAAAACAGTTTCTTTCTTGCTTTTAACTCTGCGTGTTATTACTATGCAGCCAGCCATGTTCACACAGCACATTTCGGAGATGCTCATGTGAGGATAGCAACACAGGATTCCGAAGCCTTGGTGTGCTTATTCCTGCATTCTGCTACCTTACCTCTCTCTTTCCGCTAGTGAAGGCTGCAGCAGCAAGCATCTGAAGCCCTATTCTCGCCTCTGTTCAATGGTAGAGAACGAGATATATTCCATCCTACATGCTAATTCTTCATGAGGGAAACTGGCTAATGTTGCAATTATTATTATTACTTATTAATTTCTAGTTTACTTTAGCATGGGCTTCAGTAATAGCTTTGACAGCCCACAGTATATGCCACTGCCATTAAATATACTTTACTTCATGGAGAAAAATAGGCATATTACCTAAAGATTACAGCAATAGATATATATTGTAATTTTGAGATAAAAATTTAGTGAAGTCCTGAAGAATCCCAGAGAAATGACAGGTGTGGAAGGTAAGTGCACACAAAAATAATGAAAGTACTGGGACTCAGAACAGTAAAACTTTAAGCTTTTGGATTAATTCTTTTATGTATTTTTGGTAATAACACTTTGGAGAGTTAATTATGTACTATAAATGTTGCTCTAAATATGTTTTCTTCAGTTTGAATATGAATAGTTTATTTCTTAAATAATGGTACTAAAGGCTTTGTAAACTACTGTGCAAAATCTATAAATATTGCTTTCTGTAAATGCATGAAAATGGTTGACTAATGTATGTGCTTTTATTTCTTACATAAAAAGTGAGGTTATATGAATGTCAATGCAAGTGGGTAACACTTCTTTAACAGACAACAGACATGGAGTTCATGTATTTATAGAAAGAACAAAAAACAAAGGAATGCATGCAACCAAATATGTGTATATGCACACCAATACACATACACACACATGCACACACAAATAACATGCATTTATTTACAAGTGCACGACATTTAACAGCGCATGCAGATGTTTATCCTGTGAATGTTTACTGCTTAAATCTCATGTTTTCATGAGAATCAACAGCATGACTCTTCATCATATCACCTCAGATGTGCATGAATGCCATCACTGGCATGGCTATCGACAGCATGACTTCCATCATTATCATCTATGATGTGCACCAATTCCATGTGCTAGTAAAATTGGGACACCAGTTTTTGAAGTTTGGCTTGCTGATGTGGTAAATCTACTTCCAGAAACTGCTTTATTTTTCTGTTGGGTTACTTGTTTGTTTTTATTTTTATTTTATGCCAGTAATTGTTGCTTTTCTTCAAAAGCAAGTCTTTGGTTGTCATTGTTTTGCACATTTCATTATAAAAGGAGGGCTCTCCCTACATCTGTCTTCTGCAAAGAATCTCTGAAGGTCCTTTCATTACTGTACTGTTTCATAACTGGAATGTAAGGTGATTTTAATAACTTAGTGCTTCTGAAATGTTGAAACCTTATGGGCGGCAATAATTAATGCTTAGAATAATGAAACATTGAGAATGTTCTAATCATAAACCTGACTGACTGTTATGAGAAAATTTGATTACATATTCCTAATGGTGAAATGATGCAATATTCTTGTTCAACTTTCAGCAGAAATAAAAATGTTTCTTCCTTCATTGCCACACTTTGCTATAGATGTAGCTTCTAAGCTTCATTATGTGTTTCTTTTCTCATTCTGTCTAAGGATTTATGTGTTAAGAGCACAATTGTTTTTTATTAATATTATTATTAACAATAAAATGCAAAAAGAAATATGCATGCTCATGCTTTTGAATTAGCAAGGAGACCTATTAAATCATATATCATAAATTAACTATGTGATGTTTCAATAGAAAATATTAAAATTTGATAATATTTACTTGGGAATTTTATTTTCATTATTCTTAAGGTGTAACAGGTGGATATGAAAAAGTATGGAGATTTCATTCAGATTTTTATTCTGGATTTTAATTTGCAACGTAAATGAAACGTTCAAGGGGAGAGGAAGATATAAATATAACTTTATTCAGAATACCAATATTATAATCTTTTATAGAAATACTGTGTCCTTTTAAACTATTTTAAAACCACAGCTTTCATTGCTTTGATGAACTTTTTTTGGGGGGTGGGGGTTCTTAACTTAACAGCTTCCTTCCTGTACCTTTCCATCTTTGAAACCAGAGAAGTTCAGATTCAGTTCCTGCTACCTATATATCTTAATGGGCAAAAAGCTGTGGAATAAGATTCTTTCAGTTTCCTACAGTGCAGTAACTTCCCGAGGATTAAATAGCTAAGCTTCCCCATCTAAAATTAGATTCACTTACTTTCCAGAGTAAAAATCTGTATGCATGTTCACAGGGCATTATAGTTTCAAACTTATTATATATTTAGATTTGAATAAAAACTGCAATTTAAATATAACATTATTTGTATATTTTAGTTTACTTGTATCAATATTGCTATGAAGTATAATTACTGAAAAACATTGTCGGCAGCTAGGTAGGCAGGCAGACAGGTGGTAACTAGAAATTACAGGACAAAATGTGTAACCTTACTTGGTTATTTTCCTTTACAAATCAAAAGCAAGGGAAAAAATGAAGCTTTATACTTTCTAGTATTTACTAAATATTGTGTTTCAGAATATACTTTTTCATTTTTCTTACATCCTTTCTTCCTTGAGTATAATAATATCTTCCCCCTTATGAAGCAAAGCAACCATTCCTGTGTGTTCAGGGTCCCCATCTAACAAGTTTACTTCATTAACTTTGCATAGATGTGCCAAAGTTCTCTTCTATGAAACTGGTACAAAATTAAATGTGACTAGGTTAGATGAATTATCAGTTTAAGTAAAGTTATATAAATGTTCTCTTACAACATATATAGATCAAAATAAATGAATAAACACTTTGAAATATATAAGACACTATAGTGCTTCAGGGTTGCAGAACTCTTTCAGGTAAAGGTATAAAACAAATAGAAAAAAATATTTATCACTGTTATATCCCTGTAAGTTTTAAGGAATCTTAAATTATAGTTGAACAAAGTTCAGTATTTTTAAACTGCAAAAGAATTTATGAAATCCTGATGAAAAAAACAATACAAAATACTGTGCAATACGCAAATTTTACTTTACTTTTATTGCTACTCTAATAATTATATGAATAATGAGTGACAAATGCAACAATATATATATTTTAATCATTTATTAACAGTAATAAACTCTACAAACACTTATGAAGTGATCCACTCATAAGGAACATCACATAAGATGTGCTTCTTTTCAGCTCATCAAGCAGAAAAGTGTAACATGTGGTAAACAAACATCACCAACAAAGAACAGTTTCAGGAATAACAAACATACTAAGAAAACATAACTTCAAGCTTCAACTGCACAGAATGCTCACTGCAGTTATTCGCTGAAATGATCTTGTACAGCACTATCAAATATTTCCACAAGGGATTTTGTTTCTTTTTGTGTAATACACTTTGTAACAAGGATTTTCTACTAAGAATTGAATGTAAGCTAGGAATGGAAAAAATAGCTTAATGTGTAATATACTATTACTCCAAAGGTCACTTCAGTTATGAATGACAATAGAGCATCAAATGTCCACAGAAACACAACTGCCAATAATAAAATTTCAGGCATGAACTTCTACACTTGCTCACAGAAAGCTTTAAGATATTTTACATACAGAAAGAGTCGAAGCGTACACTGTCATAATGTAGGATATAAAAAGGAGAATAAGATTATGAAAGCAGAGGAATCTTATAGCACAGAATTTTAATTTCAGTAGTGAGTAGAGTATAAGGTTTTGACATTTGTTCCAAGATATTTCCTTATGCTATAAAGATAAATGTTGTAGAACAGTAGGCTCTAGTCAAATACCCTGTTTGGCTTATCACCTTCTGACCTTTATTACTGTGGCATATAGTCAGACATCTTGTAACTCCAGAAAGCCCAGGCTAGAAAGTTTAAGTTCTAAAAAGAAATAGGAAGAGGGAGGCTAAACATCACCTAATGGAGAAGAAAATCAAGAAGAAATTATAGTTTATAGTCTATTGTTATTTGTTTTCCCCCATCCCTAGCCATTTAAATTCATTTTCCATGATTTCCAAGTGTTTGAAATGAAACATTTCTTGACTCCGCATCATGAGGTGTTTCTTAATGTATTTGTTTTTCTTCCATATACAAAAGCAAATGTAATTTAAGTAAACCAATTTATAACTTAATTGTAAAGTGTCCGACTAATTCTATGTGATGCAGTTTTTATTCAAATCAGTTCCTAAACAATGCATATCATTAATGATTAGAAACTGACTAAATAGCATGTTTTGTTGATGATATTGGGTTCTAATCTATTAATTCAACTGCATGTGGATGTTATATTTCATGAGTGAATGCATCTCAATTTCCAAATGTGGCATAGTATAAATTAAGCAACCAAGGCACAGCAAGTGAATTATTGAATTTATGTCACATTATTTTGAGATGATATATTGTGTTTTAATTTGTTTTAAATAGGTATCTACCAAATTCCTAATCAAATATGCCATAATACTTAAGTTTTAAACACTCACAAATTTGTATGAAATACTCGTAACACCAAATATGTACCTATTTATTTAAAACATTGGTTGTCTAACTATAAATTATATCACCCTTACTATTATAATTAATAATAATAGTATTAGTAGTAATAACAACAATAAACGTTTAATATGAGTGTTTTTGCATTTTTATATTAATTAACAATATTAAATGTTACTGGATTTTAAAAGTATCTCAATTCAAAATGTTAACTAATACAATAAATATACCTAGACTGAACATATACCCTCTTTTACAGGGCAGATTTTAGGAAATTTTGGCTAAAGTGTTCTATGGAATCAGGCATATAATTTCAATTTACATCCTCTTTGGCAACTGAAACATAGAATAGAGGAAGCATTACTTACAGCATAAATCATACAATTAGTTCTACAGTTATAGTGTTATGTTATTATGCTCTTAGGTCACAAAGTATCTACTGTTTAATCAACAGGGTCTCTATTTTGATGATGTCATACTTTAATTGATGCGTAATATGCATTGTTAATGCATACATAAATCCTTATCATGAGTTACAGATACCTAATAAAGATAACTACTTATTAGGTCTTTTTTTCTGTTATTTTATGCCATTTTCTATTTTAGAGCATTTTTAAAAATGTTATACTATTATTTTGTCATTTTCTTGCCCTTTACATCTTTTTTTGGTCATTTGCCTGTATTTACAACTGAGTATGAAAAGAGTTTTATATATTGATGGTTTACATAAGGATAACAATTTTAGAATTTAGTCATTTTATAGACAATGTTTTAAACCTTTTTAAGTCATGAAAATCTGGGCCTGTTAATCAATAATTTCCTACTGTCACTTTTTATTGTTTCCTGTTCTTGTTGCAAGCAACTTATACTATCTTTAAAAAATTTTAATAGAGGAATCAGTCCAAATTATCTGTATTTCTTACATAAGATACGTCTGAAAAGTTCGGTGAATGGTCCCACATGTTGGTTAGGATGAAGCGCCTAGGCATACACATTGAGAGATATTTCAACAAATACCCCCTAGCATGCTAATTACTGAAGTGAAGCAGTGGTGCATGCTGTGACCAAGCTAACAAAGTCAGTATGAGAACTTAAGTCATTTTCACAGACATTAAAAAAAAACTGAAAATTTGTACTGCATATGGTGACAAGACGAGCAGAAGCAAACTCTGATGGAAACATCGGGAGATTTTATCAATATGTCTGACCAGAATCCATAGGTTCTGGAAACCATCGTTACAGGAGATGCATTTCAGCAGGCATTTCAGAACTCTCTCATAAACTTCCATATTGACAGTTTCACCCTCGGGTAGAAATTCATGATGGATCTAGCCCTTGCTATCAAAAAATGTGATCAAAATAATCTTAATCGTGGATTTGGTCAGCCAACTTTGTTTGGGAGACAAGGTAGATGATGAAAACCATGCCATTGACAGTCGCTTGGTCTCAGAATCATATCAGTAGCACTAGGTTTCATCTCCTGTACTGAAGTTTCCAAATCCTGCAGAGAACAGTCAGATATGTCAATCTCCAGATGTTTCCATCTAAGTTTGTTCCTGCTTATCTGTCAATGTGTGCGACACAAACCAGTCACAAATCTTCCACTTTTTCAAATGTTTGTGAACAGTGACAAGTTCTCTCACTTCCTTTGTTAGCTTGCACCACTACTTCACTTTGGTGATTTGCATGATAGGGGATGCTTCTTGATATATCTCTCAATGAGCACGCATAGGTGCCTCACCATTACTAAACTTTTCAAATTCACATTGTATTATGTCTTCTTTAAACCTTTCTGTCTTCATGAAAATTCTTATACCTAATTAATGTGACCTGTCATGCATATTAAACTAAACACCTGGGCACAATAGACAGAATCCCTGGCTCCCATTCACACAAGACATTGAAAGCAGAAATGAAATTCATTTAGTATATGTAAGTGTGTAGAATTTCTGCATCCTTAGTATATACCTTAAATAGTTTTGACTTTATTTAATTAGATCTGTTGTGAAAATGTCCTTTGTTTTGATAACTGTGCCTTCATATTAACTATGTATAGGCACTTAAGTTAGCGGAATCAGACTTGAAAAATTTACTGTCATGACCAGGATTTGAATCATGGATCTTAAGTATTCTATACCACACTCTACCTTTACTTCTAGTTTTCGTGGCAAATATGCCTGGATGTGTGTTAAATTTTCCATTTGATTCTGCCCTCTAATTTAACCAATTAGATATGGTCACCCCAAATATGTTCATGCATTTACAACTTAGAAAAATGTTACTGTATACTAAAAAAGTTGTAAAGAACATTGTAGGTAGGCTCAACTTCAGGTATGAAGTGTTGTATTGAATCCTTTCTACAGCTTATGTATGCACCATAATCAGAATTTGTTTTACCCATTTTACATCTGTCAATTGAATAAACTACTATATAAAAACAATTAAATCTTTGGAGCTTACTTTTAATACAAAAATATACAGCAATAACATTGAAGAAAAGTAGAGATTTGCATGTTACTAACCTAGTTGGGAATCTACCGTACAAGTATGTATTTTAACAACACATATAATGTTAGTAAAAATAAAACATAAAATTTGCATATTCTGCATGACACATGCTCCAATTTAATTAAGTCCATGCAAACTATTAACATACAGTTTAATTCAATAAACATATTAATTGCATCATTTTAAATGAAATAATGTAATATGTAATGGCTTAAGTAGTAGTATGGAACTGAAGTTATATTTCACACCAAATTAATGAACTACCCTCCAAGCTGAGAGGAAGTGACAAGAGCAAAAAGTGAAGTTAATTATTATTAATATAAGCCATGTTTATATTGTTTACTAAAATTACAACTGTTTTAATGTCTACTATAGCTACAATGCTCAACGGCATAGGCTTGGAAAACTATATTCCAACTCACAACTGCCTTCAGAGCACTTTTGTTTTCAAAATACAGCCTGTAAGTTCAAATTGTAATAAGTTTCAATTGATCATTGTTTTGATACAGCTTTGTATATAAAATTTTTTTATAATTGCTGTAGAAAATAGCTTGAATTAAGGTAAATGAAGCACAACAACAAGGAAGCACATTCTAAAAATGCATTGTTTCCCCTATTAAACTTTGTACTTGCCTTGCATTTTTTAAACATTTATCTACATAAATATATTAGTTTTTCTAGTAACAAAAACTATTTACTGGAAAGGAACTGATAGCGACTGAACCTGGACTCTTCATTGACAATGCCATCAATGTACTTAGCGAAGAGATACATACATTACAGCCCACTGACAACTCACTACAAAGGATTTGTGTTACCTACTATAAACTGGTAAGACTTGAAGACAAAGAAAGACAACCGGTAAAGCGGAAAGAAAACTTTCTATTGGTGATATGGTCATATGACTGTCAATATTCCTGTGTGACAAGGACTTTAAAACATGTACTCTGATGGACAGCAAACATTGATGGTTACTTAATTTTTGTATGACAGTTATTTGTTGCTCTGAAAGCTGGAAGAGCAATGTACTTTTATTGAAAGTCATAGTAAAACATGTAGCCTAAATAAGAGGTAATATAAGTTTATAATAACATAGTTATCTATTTATCTGCACATTAAATTTACATTTAGTAACTTTAATATTACTCTCTATACAAGTTTTAGTACTGTAATGATTAAGATGATCAGGAAAAGCCATGGTAGCACCGTGGCCAAGCAGTTAGATCATTTGTCTATCACTGAGGTGGCCCAGGTTCAACCCCAAGGACTGTCATGTGATGCTCATGGTGGACAAAGCAGTGCCTGGGCGGGTTTTCTCCAGGTTCTCCAGTTTCCCCCACCACTCATTCCACCAACTCCTCCATCATCACCTTTCCATTCATCCATTTCATCTGCGTTTCATATCATCCTCTTCCTCACTTTCATACCTGGTGCTGGGCTGACCACCATTCTAAGTATTCCTAGGTTCCTCTGTCCAGTCCATAGGTTCCTCTGCTCCCTAACAGACATTTGACCCTAGGCACTGGCTTGTAAGTCCTTCATAAGGGGAGGGTAATCAGATGAAGAAAAAGTCATGCCATAGCAAAATAAATAAAAAAAGAAGCAGAGTTACCTAATATATCATGGTTGTTAAAATGTCTAAGTTAAGGATTTAAAAAATTATTAGTTGTTTCCAGTAATAATACATGCCATTCTGTTCAAGATTATTGGTAAATGATCATAAAAGAAGCATACCTAAACATTTTATTATACAGAGTGGCCTACATAAAGTGTTATAGATAAATATATGTTAAATAATACAAAAAATCAAAAGCCAAGAATACCAACCTTATAGCAGCAAGGGGCCTTGCAAACTGTGATGTGAAAAATTTTAAGAATTTTAAGTGAAACTATGATAACTCTTTTATATTTTGGTTCCCCTCAATAAGCCAAGCAAATTTTCTTAAAATATTTTTTTTTCTAAAATGAATTGTTGAGCTGCTTGGAATACTTGGTAAGGGATTCAAAATTTTTAATTATACCTAAGAACTGACTTTTTAATGAAATTTATCACTTGCTTCTCAAAACCAACTTTATTTATCAGGTAAAGTCTAAATGAGAGCCACATTTAAGGTTGATAAATAATTATGTAGTTGGAATAATCATCTGTCTTACATAAATATGTAATGATTTCTTTGGAAATGTTGACATATTTTTCTAATGTAATATTTTTTAAATAAAAGCATCTACCGAATGAAAACTCAAATAAGATCAACATGACTGGTAAATTTATTAAAGGTACAACTTATTTTCTACAAGTTATAAAAGGCTCATACTAATGAAACACAAAAATAAAATGGTAAGTCATATCAATATCAGGTATGGACTTTTTGGGTCAACAATATCCAACTGTAGAAGTACTACAAACTTTCATTTTATAGTTATATGAAATTATGTCCAATAATCCTCAGAGATTATAGGAAAATATTTTAATTTGTATAATTCCAAAATAGATATGCAAATGTTATCTATGATTTTTAAGTTTCCATATTCATTAACATATGTAACTAAAATGCTTTACTCAAAGCATTAATACTCATAAAATATGATTTGAAGCTTTCCTGGCGACAAACATATTCAAGATGCTCTCGGGCTTCGAGCCAGGTGTAGTGATGAAAAGACATCAATGTTTCGGGAGTGTACATCTCTCCCATCCCGAAACGTTGATGTCTTTTCATCACTACACCTTACTTGAAGCCCGAGAGCATCTTGAATACATTAATACTCATGTTTATATCTTCTATTTATTACAAAAGGATACTAAGGATTGTAAGATTCACTGATTCAGTTCTGTTTTTGTACTATAAAACATATAAACAGAGGAGACCTCCAATCCACAGTTAGTAAAAGTAGGTGATTGCATTGACAAATGACACCTAGCAAAGAATCAAGATCACATTTATTCGCCATAAGAAATCATACAGATTTATAGGTTACTATGTCAGTCTTACAAATAATAGAAACTATATACATACATACGATTACACAAGCTTACACAATGATACAATGATGCAAGCTTACACAACTGAGGTAAATAGCAACATACCCTGCATTCACTCTAACAGCTAAGGAAAACCTCAGCCAAATGCTGTAGAATAGAATTTACAAACAGATCATGTCTTCATCAATAAAGCAATAGATAGTTTAACAAACTGACTACAATCCTGCATACATTAACATTTTATAACACATTTGATCAGAATTCTAAATCCAATAATAAACTATCATGGTCCTGAAGGCAATTATCAGGCATAGAGATAAAAGTTGTGATATATGATGGACATATCTTTAAGCAGTAATAAGTTCTTCTGAATGATCTTATAGTTCACTTATTTTAATTACATTTATTATTTATTAAAATATCTAAGTTGGTTTACATAGAATCCCTTTTTTGTTATGCAAATAAGTTTGCTTTTGAGAAATATAAATAGATTAATACATTTTAATTTTTCAACTGGGTTAAAAAAGAGCTCCTTGAGACATTTTATCACAACAGCTGATAAACATAGTATAATATGTAAATTATTTCCATTTCTACAAAATGACACATCCAAGCAGATAAATGCTGGAGAATATGGTACATAGCATAAGATAGTTTCATTTAAATTGAGTATGTAACAAAAAAATAAAATGTTTAGGTATGTGAAGTACTTTTTAAATATAATATAGCAGTAAGAGTTCATTATGGAAGAATATGATAAAATACTTAAACAGCATCTTGCTAGAACTGTTGTGTAGAGGTCATTTATGTGTACCAAATGAATAATTTCCCCTAAATTAAAAAAATTATCTAATGATTGTAACCTTTTATTATCATTCATTAGAATTTTAACATTATAATCTTTAGTTTTAACTAAGGAAAAAAGAACAAAAAAGCATTATAAGCAATTGTCTCACACAACAATGTGTGTAAGGTCAGAAAAAATAGTTAAATTATTAATATTTTTGCATTTTGGCCAAAATTTATATCTAACTAGGGTGACCAGATGTCTTACATTTTTTTGAATGTATCCTAGATTCTACTTGTATATGAGTGTCCAGAAAAAATTCCATATAAAATTTTCTTTAAATTATAGAAAAAGAAATTTACACTAAGCACTTATATTGCTCTCCACTTACCAGATTACTGGCAAGACATGTTTCTAGGACACTTGTCCATGAGATAATGGTTTAACCTTTAAATTCACCAACTCTGCCCCAGATATTCAAGAAAGAAGATCAAGGAATCATAAGTTAGTCAATGAGGAGATGAGAATGCGGATAACAGGTCCCCAAAACGTGTCTTCCCAGTAATTTGGTAAGTGGAACAATATGAGTGCTTAACATTGATTCATTTATGTAACATTTATATATTATTTAATTATTTGGTTTACTGTGTATAAGTTCCAATGACCTTAAATTTAAATTTTCTTTGCATAGTATTTGTCCCTGCAAGATTCTGTGCTGCTCATCTGGTACTGCAATATCTTCATATGTCCTGTATAATGTAGAAATATATAAAGCAACATCATGAGACCCATTGTTGCCACCAACTGATTATTGGTTCTGTCACTTGGAAAGGAGAGGGAAGAAATCCAAAGAAGTATATAATCATAGGAAGACTCTAGAATCACCAAGAACAATTTGGCTCTAAATGTTCTATGTGAAACTAAGGCCACATAGTATTCAATTTGAGTCTAGTAAAATCATGCAGGTGTTATGTTCATAAGATAAAAGAACTTAACAAGAGCCAGGCTTGTTACACTGGACAAGGAGACAACATTTGCTATACTAGAGTTAATTAATTTAACTTGCGAATCCTGACAGTTGCTTTCCTGATAAGTGCGTTCCCACTGCACCACATGCAAAACCTGCAGTGTTGCTGTTCCATTGGTCAATTGTCAGCCATTCCCCAGCCAAGCACAAGAGGAGACATAAGAAGTGGCAAAATACATGCATACCATGTGGAGGGGGTTGAAAAGCCGATTGCATGACCATGAAGGCTAGCTGTCAGGATTGCCAAGTTACGTTAATTCAAGCATAGTCACAGTAATATTCATCCAAAGCTCGTGCACAAACCCCACTGTTTCAATAAGTCGCTCTCTAATGAATGTTTATCTCTCAGGCTCTAGATTATAATAATTTCTTAGTCATAGAGCAGTTTCAAAAAACATCTCAAGCAATTTTTGATAGAAAAGTGTTATTATTCAACTGATGAGTTTTTGCATTGTTGAGGTAAATGCAGATCTAAGGATGTAAGCGGTGAAACAGTATCTGATACAAGGTGTCCTTTGTAGTCTGGAGGTTTTTGAGCTTGAGTTTTAGATGAGGGTTTGTAGATAGATTGTGCCTGTGAATATTATGTATGTAAGTACTATATTTTGTAAGTAGTTTTTTTAGTGACACAACCACAACGTGTATATGTTTTTATGGTTGAAAATAAATAAATAAATAAATAAATAAATATTATATTACTCTATTTAATACAACATTAAGAAAAAGTGTGTCTCACTTATGGAACAAAGTGCCTCATTTCAGAACTTGAAATATTCTTTATTAATTACTGTCATCTGGTCACCCTATTGCTAACCTAAAAATGTGCACATATCCATCAGTTAAGTTTGGATAAAAATAGAAATAGCTCTTATAGTTCACTAAACATGATCACCTCCATGGTCTTAGTATAAGAATGCAAGCTGGAGGTGCCAAGTTCAAAACTCATATCAAGTGTCTGAGTAACGTGTTTATTTTTAATTTATATACTTGTTTCATCAAAATGTCATTAAGGTTCACATGGCCTAAAACACTCATGCTAATAATGCAATTAAGAATATGCAAAAGCAAGACCTGGAGTGAAGTCATTTATAATTATGCTTCAGTTACATTTATTAGTAGCAAGATATAAGGGAGTAAAAAATCAAAGTTTAGAAGATACCATTTTGAGGGCCAGTAAGTACAGAATATCATGGTTTCCATTCAACTACTGCTGTTATAAAGGTTATCACTTCCCAAAAGACTTCCCAGTAATCACTAAAGTGTAAGCTACAAAATAGATAGCAGCTTAGTAATGCCAGGTTAATAATCCTGACAATGAAGAGAGTCTCTAATCCAACCATGTGTTACCTATATACTAAATTACTTTGGACATTAAAGCAAAACATTAACACAGCTTCTAACAGGAGAATTGCACATATATTTGAACTTTAAAAATAACTATCTGTTTTGTGTTCTCCATGTAGTCAGATTTGAATCCTGAGGGTGAAAACCAGCTGGCAGGAGCTGAGTCGCAGACAAATGAGGTCAGGGTCCCTTACATAGACCCTCAACAGTCTTATGTGGATCAGGAAGGAGCTGCAAGTGGAGGTAAGAAAAATTCAAAATTATATTGATGTGGAAATCATTTCATGCACTGAATGAAAACAGCTATGAACAATCAACTTACTAAGTCATACTCTGATAAAAGGTGCTACAGCCTTTCCAAATAAGGAGAGGACTTTTTCTATAATAATTATGCCCTAGGAGTGAGATGGTAAGACACTCTGCAACTTGAACCCTTTGGCGCTAAACTGATGTAGTGTTTCCAGCAAGTACCAAGTATCTCCAATTTAGTTTTATAGGGCAGGAAATTCCATTTGGACAGTTAGGGTAAGTAAAATTAAAATGGTTTGGATATGATAAAGTGGGAGAGAAAAAAGACAAAAAAGCAGGAGAAAAGGAAAGAGTACAAAAACACCTCTCCCATTGAAGGGATTTGAACCCCACACTATTCAACTAGAACGCAGGTGACTTTCACTTTAGTGCTCTTCAAGCAAGTACTTCTATAATGTTCTAGACTTTATGAATTATATTTTGTAATGTCTCAATTCTCAATCTGCAGCCCTACCAGAAGTTCTATAAGTGAACTGCGAATGTTGGCTGTTACTTTCATTTTATGAAGACAAAAGTGCTCAATAGGATTTATGTTACAGGAAATGATGAACTGGAGGATAATGTGGAAGCCGCAGATGGAGACACAGAAGAGCGTCCCAAAAGAGGTTTCCTTAACTTTGGATTTGGCGGCAGTGCAGGTGCTAGTGGTGACAGCAGCAGTGGATCTGGTGCTGGGTCAGGCAACTTCCTCTTTGACATTATTAGGGTGAGAGTTTACTTTTTTTTATCTCCCAAAATGAACCATTTCCCAATAGTATGAAGCTGTCATTTTTGGGAACTAAACTTAACAACTTTGTACATTTAGTGGTTTCCTTTTTCATTATTTATTAAAGTAAGGTTGCATTAACATATAAGTCATGAGCGGCTATATTTAGTGTACTTGTTATGATACCTGTATATATGCAGACACTAAACTGTATAGTACACAAACACTTTACCACTACAAGTAAAATATTCTTAACATAGGAAATATAATCATACTTGTCTCAAAGGCGAACAGCAGGTACAAAAAGTATTGCACTTTTGGCTTAAAATTCTATAAGTTGTAAAGGATTGTGTGCCATTATTCAAGAGTATTATTTTATCAAATCTTAAATCCCTCTAGACCTTTGAGAATAAAACTAATCAAATGAATTGAAGTGCATTCTTGATGCCAAAATCATTGGGCTAGGTTCTCTGTCTTTCCCTTTTTAGAGTAAGAGCTATTGGAGAATGAGTTGGTAATGCACATCATGGTATGCATCTCATGCACACTATAATAGAGCCAGAAGTAGTGTGTCCATTGCTGTGCTTTGCTTACTGCAAAGTTTCCTAGCTCAAAATATTCCCAGGCATTTGTTTGCATAGTACAGTTGAACAAAACTGAGAATCTAACCTCAATGTATTTCTATCATTTGGAGTGCTGAATTGACAAAATCAACACCTTTGATTTGAAGCTCACCTTTGTTCTAAAGGTTTTTAAATCTTACTAATCCCTTCTAATCTTTGATTGTCATGCAGTGAGCATGTAATAATCATTATTAACATTAAATTACTTCTTATATTTGTGATTAAACCAGAAAATTGCATCAAAATTGTATGTATTAGTTTGCCTCTTAAAATATGCCTAATTGTTGAGCCATTAAGACTTCTAAGATATTCGAAGGATCATGAGAAATTAGTGTTGTGTTTAAAACAGAGCACTCCTTAGTGCTGTTATTGAACAGCACAACTTTAGGGCAATGCTATAGAAAAACTGGTAAAGTAGTGAATATTTTTATGTTTTGCATTCTTATTATACTTACAACTTGTTCTTTCATGCTGCACAATTGGTTTTTAAATATCAACAATTTTAAATCCGTGAATGGCTATTTAACAGCCTTAATCATTTAGATAACTGCATTGAACCTCAAGCTCATTTTTGAACATTTTTCACTTTTCAAAATTACCCTTGTATTGTTGCTTTTAATTTATTAACTTGAAATTTTAAGTACAGTTTCAGCAAATGTATATTTAAAAATGATTGTGAATTAGTTAAAAAATATTATATAGTTCAGTTAAAATTAATTATTTTTCATAAGTCACACTAAAAGTAATTGAAAAATTCAATAACATATATACAAAAAAATTGTTTCTCTTAAATTAATTAAAATTAAGGGACACCTGTAGAATAGTTGCTTCTTTAAGTTTCTATACTAAGCTCCACTTTAAAGTTTCGGAGCAATACAATAAACTGTAGATACAAGGACAATTCATATTACCATATCAGTTATGAATTACAAAAATAGCTCAATAAAATGTTATGTGCACTATATGAGTTGTGTTCAAAACAAGACCAAACTTCTGCTGTAAAGTCTTTATTGAACATTCTACAATATTTTAAGCTGGCATGACTTCAAGTTCGACAAGAAGGACAACACACCTTACTACCACGCATGGCTGTACCAAGAAGCCATTGAAATCCATAAACATAAAAACAATTTCAATAGAAAAGAAGAAACAACACGTATACACAAAGCCTGGGTGTAGATGCTAGGCAATACAAAACCGAAGTCCCAGAGCGCCAACGGAACCAATCATGTGGCAGTTCCCACAGCCACATAGTAGTGATTGGCATACAAACAACCAATAGGAGATGAGAGGTGGTCCCTTTCACCTATATATAAGCCAGGTGCTCCATCAATCGCTCTCTAGTTGTTAGCCAGCCAGGAATCACTCTCTGAAGATGCCCAATGCAGTCTTGGGCAAAACATCAGATAATTCATTAACTGGACCACAGCCTACAGCCTATATACTGGATTTTAAGCATTGTACCCTCAAAACAGTCCCCTCTACTGTCAATACACTCTTCCCAACATTTCTTCCAATTTTGGAATGCACTTTCTGGGATGGCATGCATTTTTCTTATCGCATTGTCCTGGCTCTCTTCTATGATTTGAAAACAATGTCCTTTCAATGTGGTTCTAAGTTAAGGAAACAGGAAAAAGCCTGCTAGGGCTAGATCCAGAGAATAGAATGGATGGGGCACAAAAGGAGTCTGATGTTTTGCTGGATAGTTGGGAACAAGAGCTGGTGCATAGTCATGATGCAACATCCAAGTCTGGTTTTTCCCCAATACAGGCTTCTTCCTGTACACAGCAACCTTCAAATGCATTAAAGTTCCTTAGTAGAAATTGCTTATGCCTTTGCAGTCAAAAGACAAACCAACATCACCTTGATCTTTGATTGACTTTACCTGTCATTTTTGGATGAGGAGATCCTTTGCCCACCCATTGTGACAACTGCTACTTTGTTTTAACATCACAGCCATAAACACATGCCTCATCTCCTGTTATGAAGTTTTTAACAAAGTTTTTGATAATACTTGCAGTGGCAAGTTGTTCCTAATTAATTTCAACATAGTGTTTCTGATCATCAGTTAACAAATATGGGTTGAATTTTGCATTGACACAATGTATCTCAAGTTTGTTACTCAGACGTCCAGTTTTTCAGCATCTTCTTGGAGAGTTAAACAATAATTTCTATGAATCATAGCATAAACTCTTGACAGGATCATCTGTTAGTGTGGAAGGTAGCCCAGGCCTGAGATCCTCACAAACCAACATTCTGGTCTGTTCAAAATGCTTAAATCACTCATAGCATTTTACATGACTCATACAATCCTCCTATGTCTGGTTAAGTAATCAAAATGTCTCCATAAAAATTTTGTGAAGCGGTAACATGATTTCAGACATACATATTCTTCAACATCTTTGATTGTCACTTTGTCACTAATCTTATGAACAGCTTGTACACATGTTCACTTTGGCAGCTGTAGCTCAGCATCAGTAATAGAGAAATGAGGCAAATGGCAGGTTGTTGTCTAAACCTCTGTAGGTGTGCCCAATAGCTGCAGCATGCTGTCTATGCCAGTTGATGTGTTATTTCAAAAGTTTGGTCTTTTTTAACACACCTCATATGTTTTGTTTTGAGTAGGATTTAGTAAACAAATGAAAGCAATCGGAAGAATATCTATGACCTACTACAATACACTATTTTTCAAAATCTGCCTCATCCAGTTGAATGCTTGTTCTAAATACATGTGGCTAGTATGAAAAAAGGATTATTAATACAGGATTAACTTCTTGTTGTGAAACTAGAAGTGTGGTTCTTAAGATTTACAGTTGTTATTTTAGACAAATACACCATTCTTAGGACAGCTTGACATGTTTATGATGTACAGAAGCATACATTAGAATTTCATGGTTGTGTAAGTTAAGAAAAGAGGATAATAACTTTAATGGTTAAAGGAAGAACACAGTAAAGTGAGATCTATGAGTTCTGGTTGTGGTTTAGATTTTAAATTCATTTAAAATAATGTGCCCATGTACAACAGGTAAGAATGACGCTCCAAAAGGATCATGATTCTGAGTCAAATGTAGTTTTACTTTCTCTACTGGTAAGTAGAGGAAGTATTGTATTCCACCCAAAAATTTGATGTTGAGATTTCACCAGAAATGTATGTTTTGAGACCCCCTGAACCCAAAAAAAGAACATTTTTAGAAAAAGGTCCTTGTGTGTGAGTATATGTGTGTGTTTGTGTGTCTGTTAACCTGTGGACAGCATAATTCAAAAATGAAAAGTCGGCTAAAAATCAAAGTTGGTATTTAAGTGTAATGTCTTTCAAGGATGTGACATGAAGATTTTGAAGAAAATAGCCCCACCCTAAACTACCCTTTACATCAAAAGTTTTTCGAAAATTTTCATTTTCTTGAAAAGGCTCAAACGATTTTGATTAAAATGCCATATGTTTAAGATATTTGTATGACAAATGAAATGTACATTTTGAATTTTCTAGCTATTGCCTATGTAGTCCTGTTTACTTTGGATGACTTTTGAATAACTCGCAAACTGTAAGAGATAGAAATACTTTTACTGTATAAAAAATGTTGATCTGGCTAAAACACATAATTTATGTCTAAATAAATTCTTTTGTAGAGTGAATCATTTTGGAGCTATTCCTTGATATTTGTGTTAGTTTTGGAAAACTTAAAACTTTTGTAAAATGCAACATTGTTCATTTTTTTATATGTGAAGCATGCAAAGAGAACGGGATCTCAAAACTTTAAAAGATTTTACCATCACTCAAAGCCTACTGTATTCTGATATTCCCCTTGCACCTGAAAGGAAGTAAGCAAAAAGATAGTTTGTGCAAATATTTATCTCAAACTAACATGAAGAAGATAATAGGAATAAGAGTTTGTAAGAATGGTTAGTACAAGAGTAGAGAAAGTCATGTGAGTGTAACACATCAGAGTTTTTCTTTGTAGTTTTTCATTCTGAAATGGTTTATACTTTAATCTTAATTTTTAACCCTTAATTTTATACACTCTGCTTATTTTTAAGGAACCTCATTGCAAACTTTACAGCTTCTTAACTTTGTTACCCGAGTATAACTTTAAAATTATTTATCAGTTGTACAGTAAAAATGTTTAATTGCTGAGAATGAAAAACATGTTGTATACATATTATATTAAATTGTTATAGTGGCTATCCAAGCTTTATCCCAAGCTGTACAGTTATACACTAATGAAGAGATACAAACCTGGATCAGCAAACTGAAAACTAATTGTGATTCAATGTCAGAATTATCAAAATGAGAAACTACAGTTTGTACTTAGACTCAAGAACAAGTTTTATAGGGGTGCTCTAATTTCTTTGTGATCATCTGCATCTTTGCAAATACTTAACACAGTAGTAAAAAGAATGTTCTTTGGAACATCCCTCAAAAAACATTGGTTGAAATGCTGTCTTCCCTGTAAAATTTGAAAATCACATTATGCTTCCTACAGTAAGCAACTGGTGACCAAAAAAACCTCTGCATCCTGGATCCTTCATATTACCTTTAACAATGGACCCTTATATACATTTCCCCTTGGATTGTGCATGTTTTAAGTTGCAGGCAATACATGCATGGGTTGTTGGTGGCTAAACAAGAGATGTCACAGTGATGTTATATTGTTGGTACAGCAAACAGCTAACAGAGCAGCTCGTGCAGCTGGTACAGTTTACCGGGTAATGGCAGGCACAGAGAGCCTTGATGTGGGGCTCGGTGTAACAGCAAGCAAGACCACGACAGCAACTAATAAGACTGCTACATTGACTGCCAATGGGACGGTAATGACCTCAGTTGCTTTCCTCCTTGCAGTCCCATCCTCTTATCCTACCATAACCTTTATTTTATCTTTTATCTTCTTCACTGGTAAATTCCCAGCAGCAGGAATGTGAGTGATAAAAATATGGAGTCATTCTGATTTACTGATGAAATAATATGACAAATTATTGTTACAGAAGCAACAATGCCATAGTATATTTTTGCAATGTAGGGCAAAACCTATACCCAGGTTTGGAACCCTTTTACTTAATTTCCTTCACTAGCAGAATGAAAGACCACTTAATTTTGTTCAGAGGCCTCTCTATTAGACTTTAGGTTCTTTCACATGCCTAAATCTATGACACAGGACCACTGACTTTACTTCCCTTCTGTAGGAAGCCATGTTAAGGATTTTTATGCCAAAAAAAGCTATCACCCTCTGTACTAGCAGTTGGTGGAATGAATGGCAGGGAAAACTAGAGAAAACCTGCCCAAATGCTGCTTTTTTCACCACAAAGCCCATCTACGGTCCCCTGAGATTGAACCTGGGCAAAGTTGGTGAGAGGCAAGAGGTCTAACCACTTGTTCCTTAAAACACAAAATTTATTTTGAATAGCCTTTTATATGGCATCAGCCATTTGAGAGAGATATTGTTGCTTTGAAGTTTTCAGCACGCTTTATCATTCTTAAAGTGCTGCCGATATACAGCTTTTTCTTGCAAGGTCATGGAAAGAGCATGGAATATCATGGTTATTCAGTAGAATTCCAATAACTCGACCTAATGTGGACTGAGAGGAAGCCAAGTTATTGAAATGCCTTCATGAAATAAAGGATCTGTTATTCACAACTCACAACATGACTTGCAAATTACATAAATGCACAATATAGGAAACAAAAAAATTAGCATATTCTATTATTTATTTATGCCAACAAACTTACTGTTGGTGTTTTTAAACACACAAGCCATGTGTGGGCAAAGTTTGAGAGGTAGAACTGGAACTTAAAAATTCAATGCCACAACTGGGATTTGAACCACAGACCTTCCGCTTACCAGGCGGCTGCTCTAACCACTGAGCTATTGTGACAAACTGCCAGAATGGCATTAAATTCTCAAACCAGTTCGTATTTCTCCTGGTAAACCACAAAGGCAGTCTCACATCAGAGACAAATTACCCCAATGGTGACTTACTATTGTAAGTACTTTATATCCCAGGATTAAATAACCTTCAGATGGTAATTATTATTTATTTATGCCAACAAACTTACTGTTGGTGTTTTTAAACACACAAGCCATGTGTGTTTAAAATGTATTATGTATTAATATGTTCCCCTTTGTCCAGTGTCTTTAACACAATCAATTTAATTTCTATTGTCATGTTAACTTCTCTTTTCTTTTCGTTTGACATTTTTACTGGCACAAACACAACTCAACACAACACTAACGGATCAGACCATACCAGAATAGTAAGACTGAAACCTATGAAATGATACTGTAACCAGAAATGTTTAACTGAAAGTTTAGCTTACCATGTATATACTGGGTAAAGCAATAGACCTTCAAACCTTCCCAACAAGTGTTTGTGCTATGCATCCTCATTATTAGCGACAAGCTTTTGATTCCATGACAATGATCTGCCAGCTGCTTATGTTCTGACTAGATATCGAAGGTCCGCACTTTTGTTACTGTGAGACAGAATGTGGTAGGTTGTATATGTACACTAATTAAAAATTACCTATACTGTTTATATCACAGAGCAGATCATAGAAATTATTACAGTCAAGTTTATAATGATATAAAATAAAACTGTTAAAACAAAAAAGGTGTTGAGTTATGCAGAATGATGAGTTATTAAGAGTTGAGTTATCTGGGTTCTACTGTAACACATAGCAACCAGTTTTTAAGCATTTGACAATTACATTTGTCTTTGTAATTGTAATAAAGTGTTTAATGAAACCACTTATGCAAATGTTTATCTTAATTAACAAGAAGACATAAAAAAATAAGCATTTGCAAGAACAGTGAAAGTCATGTGTGAATTTAACAATCAGATGCTTAGAAACTTGTTGCATTGGGAATCACATAATTATAATGCTCTTCCAAATTTAACTTATGCTTTTTTTACTTAGATCAGGACTGAAACAAGTCTAAACACAACTACTAAAATACTCCAAGATGAATTAAGGCAGTTTATTTAGGGATGGAACTATATATCTTCTGATAGTACACAACTAACCTATTACAATTTAATTCAGTACCAGTGTAAAGTAGTAAACAAACAATGACTTATTTTGTACTAATGGTATTGGCTTACCATTTCAGGAAAATACCTTTTCTTGAAACTCATTGAATCTGCTGCTGGGAATATTTGCCAGTTGCTTTATACTCTGTAGTGTGCATGAAATTCTCTCTCTTACATCCTGCTTTTGCTTATTTTCCTTTAACAGTTTCAGTTCTTGGCAATCTTTTTGTAAATGAACTTATCTAAGTCAACAAGAACTAGCTTGACAGTTACTTAAGAAATACTTAGAGCATTATAACTAAATGAAGCTTGGTGCTTCTTTCTTACATTTTTATGCAAAACATAAAGACCTACCTACAACTGAAAATCTGCATAAGATACCTAATATTTTTTTATATTTCTTTGGAAAATTATGTTTTAATCTGTATAAAAGATCATTAGCTAAAGTAATATTTGATGGTCTATAATAGTATTCACATATCATTTATTTAGTGAATAAATGGTTAAATACTTCCATTTATAATGGAAGTCAGGGCCTCTCAGGGTGCACTTCATGGTGCAAGGAGAAAACGTTTGCAAAGTGCAAACATTCACTCACTCTCTCCTTATGATTGCCTTGCTTGCTTTGTCATTTCCCTCTTTCACACTTTCAATGCTGTTTCTTCCTTGCTGCTGTTAAGTTACTAACATTTACGTGCAGTGCACAGTGTTGAACTGCTTAATTTGCATTTTTTTAATATAAATTCTGTTTTTGTTTTAATGATCTAGAAAGCACTGGCACAAACCTCATTTTTGGATAAAGAATGCTCTTCTGAAGATGTAATAATCTCTTCAATTGTTCCTCTCAAGCATGCCCTAAGCTATGATTTCACCATATATTTTTTTGTCTACTCTTCTATAGTATCTTTCAACAGACTATTTTCTTATACAACTATTGTACCATAGATTAGACATTTTGCTCTATCATCACAATTTTCAAAAAAATAAGAAACTTCTCACTATGATTTAAATGAACTTTAGGCATTCTTTGCTTTCTTCAAAGCAGGTTGCTCCATTATTAGATAGTTGTATTGCACTTATCTATTTCACTGATAAGCATGTTGTCTAAAAACACACCATTCCTCTCTTCTTAGCTCTGCAATGTGCAAGTTAAGCCGAGCTTATTGAGTCACCACGATGCATAGTGCAAAGAAGCACTGGATTGCACCCAGTGTGGTTTTAAGCTTTGAGAGGCCCTGTATTGTGTTATTATTTTATCCTTTAATTACAAAAAGTTGTGTCTGAATGCCAACGATACAATGTCAAGCAAGTTCAAACTTTCTTTTACATAATAACTTCAAGCTGCTATGAAGCTGCTGCAATATAGGGGACTGAATGTTATAAGTTATAGTGCAGCAGCCATTCTTCCTGTGTTTATTATTTTTTTCTCTGTAAGAAGTTGCTTTTCTACAAAAATGTGTGTAATAAATGTTAATAGCATTCTGAAAAATATTTGAAAGCTATTTATTTTTGTTTAAATTCAGTTTCAGTTAAAAAAATAGAAATAACAACACCTGTAAATTAATAAAATGTCTAAAAGCTTATTTTAACAGTTTCTGCTAAATAGATATTGCTGATTTTATTAGCTATTGTACAGAAATGTGAAGAAACATATCAATTAATATGTTCTACTTACTGATTCAAAATTATTTTCATTACTATTTCATAACCTTAATCAAAAATGTATGAAATAACACAAAGCACTTAAGATTTCATGCTAGCGGTACCTACTAGTTAGATATGTTCAGAAAGAACTATTCTCTAATTTCATATTTATTTTTTCTTTCTACGTAATACAGCTCAGCACTTCACATTTCTATCTAGAAAACCTAAACTTCTCTAATAAAAGCATGTATGCATGTTCTTCTACAATAATCAGGGCTTGCTTTATAACAGAAACAAATGACTAAATGGCTATAATGGGCAAAATGTTAGTTTTCATTCATCAATACTTATTAACTAACCAATCCATGGTGCAACAGCCCTTTCCTGGCCAAGGGAAACAGCACAGCTGATGCATCTCCCACCTTTAACCATCACAATGTCATGAGTGGGATACAGTACTGGAGGGTGGGACATGGTCAGAGTTCTGGTCCCTATCAACACTTATTTAAATAAATAGCCGGTTAAAAGTCGAATATGAAAACAGAAATGTTTTGCTATGTATAATCATATGTCAACCATGACAACTGGTTTGCATTTCAACTTGCAAATCAGAGTGTGATTCCTGTTGAGAACTTTGATATAGTATTTCTCTTGAGTTTTCTGATGTGAGTTCAAATTCCTTCCAGTTTTTTATTATTAGATAACAGTTTGTGCTGGGATTAAAATACCCAGCACATAACCAAATTCCTTGCAGTTTTTACATCTAACATTCACAGTTGCACATACATTTAGTAAAAGCAGGCAGTTTCTCTGCTTTCAGTTCTGAATTTGACAACTTTAGTCAATTACAGGCATGACAAATATATGCCAATCGTCCACATCTAATTAATAAATTTAACCACACTCTGGATACTTTTTAAGTTGGTAATGACAGGCCAGTTGACATTAACCTGGAAATTAATCTCAAATAATGAGACTTTATGTAACTGTTGTAACCAATATTCTAATTGCTAGAAATTTATTTACATTTCTCTATAAAAATGTAAAGAAAGCATTTGGCAGACATTTTCAAAAATATTTCAAAGGGATAATCCTGATTTTTATTTTTGAATGCTGGTTGGAATACCCTGACATATATCTGAAAGTACTGATATTTTAGTACTACTACTTTATCTACAAGGGGTTAAAGTACAGGAGAGCCTAGTTGTTATTATGATAGATTTCTGAATGTATTGCATATAAGTATCCATAAATCTATATTTGATGAAGAAGAAATAAACTCTTAAATTATCTTCAAATGCAGGGAGCGAAATCCTGCAGAGAGGGGGGATAGGTAGGATTTCCCTCCCACCAATGATTTTATACCCAGAATTTGCCCCCCCCCCCCCCCCCGCACTAAAATATCCCAGGGGGTAGTAGTGATACCGAGATTTCCCCTGAATCGGAAAAAAAGCATTTTAGGAAAAGGTCCATGTGTGTGTGTCTGTCAGTCTGTGGACAGCGTAACTCAAAAACAAAATGTCAGTTAAAAACCAAAGTTGGTAAATAAGTTTAATGTCTTTGAAGGATGCAACAACTAAGATTTGGAAGAAAATTCCTCCACCCTTTACATGGAAAACTTTTCAAAAATCTTGATTTTCTTGAAAATGGCTCTAACACTTTTGACTAAAAGTGTTTGAGATATTTAATGTATATCTTGAATTTTCTGGCTATAGCCCATGTAGCCCTATTTACTCTGGATGACTTATTTATGCATGTTTTAGGTCTTGCATAAGTAGTGAAATGTTTATAAACATGCTAACTTGCTATAATTCTTGGAAATACAAATAGAGTTAGACATATAATGCCAGCCCTGATTATAAACTAAACTTTCTTACTAAACATCTGCATCTAACATTTTATTTCACTCTAACTAAATAAAAAAACTAATTGATTACTGCAACTTCATGTGTACCTATTAACTTCCTATTCATACTCTTGATTTACCTGAAACAGCAACTTTATATATATATATACATTATAGCATTACTGCTACAACTAGCTGCACCAAATTTCAGACTATAAAAGTCTTAATTTAAGAGCCTGTTTATAGGCAAAGAGCAATGAACAAATTATGAAAAATGACTTAGCTGTGCATACACAATTTGCTTTAATTTCATTGTCAAGTGCTAAGACTATACATTTGCCAAATATACTAATATAAAAGGGTTCATAGTTTACTAACTCAAATTCAAACTAGTTGTGTCCTAGGATTGTGCACCCTAAAACCCTAACCTACTACAGTTAAATGATTTTAATTTTAACTGATTTTGACACTAAATTCATATGAAAATTGCTCACTAATTGAAATGTTTTGAAGGCAGGCAGACTAAAAATGTATGAGATTCTCTTCAACCCTTTTTCAGCTCTAGTAAAGAGGTCAAATGTTTTTGAGCTCAAAATAGCTTGTGTCCATTAAATTATTTTTCCTTTGAGAAAGGAGCCTAAATAAGCTGCAAAGTGGGTAAGGAAGATGGATCTAAAGCATTTTCATTTAGGGTTTTACATTAACTCATAAAACTAGAGGGGAAATTTACATGTGAGTGGTCTAGAGATACCCAATGAAAGTATAGGTTCATATTAACAAAACCTTTTTGAGTAGAAAATCTGTACAGTTACTCTAAATGGATATTTCTAAAATTGTTGTTTCAGGTAAATTTTCCTTTATTCCTTTTCCTATCAAGAAGAATCACTCCCTATTAATTGGTCCTATTGTCCTTTAAGACATGAATGATTAACTGGACTACAATGACATAAACTAAAATGCACATATTTAAATTCTCAATATAAATGCTGAAATAACTTCAATAATCTTGTATTGTATTTTGTTGCGTCCACAATTTTAGCCTTCGTTTTGTGGCCCAGGTGCGTATTAGATTCATCGTAACATTGGATTTCTGAGAGAAAGAAGAAATGAAGAGTCATTTTTGTTAATTTCACAGGTTGGATGCAATAACTGAACTGCAAATGATGTTCAGAATTTACTTTAATTAGTGCATGCAAGTAGACTTAAGAAACAATTGTAAAATAGTATATGATTTGCTAACACTAAATACTAAAGCACTAGTTGAATTGAATTGAACAATTATAACAATAAACTAGGGATCTCTATTAATTAATAATTCCACCAAAATCATAAGTGTCTATGCATTTACTTAGTAAGCCTATATTCATAGGAAAGGAAAAGTACTTACCTAACATAAAAAAGATATCTAACTCTACATTTATCTGTATTATTGTTATAGGCAGTCCAATAAATTATTTAAAAGAAAGTGAATGAACTGAAATAACAAATTTTTAAACATCAAGCTCTTCTATTGAAGCTTAAGCAGCTCTTCAGTGTTTGAGAAGTTTCCATTAAACTTAATTTTGGTTTTAGTAAATATTTTGAATATGTATATATGATTATATGAACTATTGCATGTATATGCAACTATTCAATTCAGTTTATTTAGATCATAAATCTTTTGAACCATTCTAGGTTTTGTCAATTATTATGACAGGTAAAAAAGAAAATACAATGAAGTTCAATAAAACTATAGAATGAACTATAAGGGTTGTCCCAGAAGTACCCAACCAGATATATAGATTGTAGATGTATTTGTTGTTTAAAACAAATGACTAAGGTAGAAAGTACCAACCTTATAAAGCTTAAGTTTGAAGTTCGACAATAAATTAAACTATTTTGCTGTCAATTGCCAGGATCACATCAGTGTTGCTGGTGTGCCAGAATTTCCTCCCGCAGGAGTTCTTTCACATGCCAGTAAATCTACTGACATGGAGCTGTCATTTTTAAGCACACTTAAAAGCCATCGGTCTCGGCCGGATATGAACCCATGACCTTGGGATCAGTTGGCCAACGTCTAACCAATTGAGCCATCCAGACTGACAAGTTTAATTATGCTATGTTGTTTGATATTTGTTTGGCAGCCCTCGATAGTGAATACTCTCAGCAAATTTGTAAATATGGATAAAAATGGTCATTGTTATATGATACAATACTTTTATTTGAAAGGTCTTAATCCAACTAATATTAAAACTGAGCTAAATTCTACTCTGGGAGATCTGCTCCTTTGTTTACAACAGTAAAATATTAGGTGGCAGAGTTTAAGTGAGGTCGTATGAGCTGCACAAGCTAGCATACATTGCAGACATTTCAAAAAGTGCTGTACATCACATACTGACTGAAAATTTGGACATGAGAAAGCTGTGTGCAAGATGGGTGCCACATTTGCTCACAATGGAACAAAAACATCATGAGGATCTTTCAGTCGAGTGTTTGGCAATGTCTCACTACAATAAAGTTGAATTTTTGCATTGATTCATAACCATGGATGAAACATGGGTCCATCACTTCATACCTGATACAAAGAAACAGTCAAAACAATGGATTGAAAGAGGAGAATCGGCTCCAAAGAAGGCAAAGACAGTTCAATCTGCAGTGAAGGTCATGGCATCAGTTTTTTTGGATGTACATGAAATAATTTTCATTATCTCCAAAAAGAAATATCAATCAATGGTGAGTTTTATGCAAATTTTTGAAGCATTTGTGTAATGAAATCAAGCAAAAAGGCCCATTTAGTGAAAAAAAAGTTTTGTTTCATCAAGACAGTTCACCAATTCACACATCCATTATTACCGATGAGTTAAACTTTGAATAGCTTCCTCGTGCCAGATTTAACCCCCTCTGATTGTTTTCTGTTTCCAAACTTGAAGAAATAGCTTGGTGGTAAAAGTTTCACCAACAATGAAGAGGTGGAGTCTGCAGTTAAAGACTGTTCTGCAGAGTTCGACAGCTCTCACTATGAACAGGGTATCAAAGCATCGCTAGGATAAGTGTATCAAGCTGAAAGGAGACTATGTAGAGAAATAAAGATGTTTTTTCCCAAAAGTTTTGTGCTTTCTTTGTTAGGCTGGGTACATTTGGAACAGCCCTTGTAAGTCATAACTGATGAAACAAGACTCCACAGAGTTTTTAGAGATAAATATATCACAAACAGTACAATATTAGAAAAGAGAGATAACATATTCTATTTGTCCATAAAGAACCTACATCATTTTTATAAATAGAATATATCACTTAGTTGATTTTTTATTTAAACCTTTGTCTTCAACAAGAAGGAGACCTACAAAAAATGAGCCCTTAATGCTACGCTGAGGAAGCAATTGTAAAAGGAGTATTTGTATGACTAATTTTTCATATTACTTATAATTTCAACATTCAGTAACACATTATTTAATGTGCATACAAAGTATTTCTATACTATTTAATCTAATGTGAAAAATCTTCCAGTCTCTTGAATAAAGCTATGGTATTCTATACTATGCATCATGCAGAGGCTCATTAAGGGTTATGTTTTTGAGGCAAAAGAATTTAAATACATAAACCAAAAATAATGTATAATTGAATGTAAAGTAACATGCAAGAACATTTACTTTCCAATCTTATTATTTCACTACAAGCTTGCAAATAAACTGCTGAATTTCATGATTTTAATTTTCATAATAAGCAGACAGTAATGAATATAATAAATTATGAAAATTGAGTCATTCCTTACTGCGAATAATATAAGATTTGTTTTATTTCTTAAATCCAAACTACAAAAGCTGCCTATATATAGGGTTTCCGAGAAGTCGTCCCACAGCTCTCATGTAACCAAGAGTTCCTTAGATACGGGAATTCTGGTGGCAGCACTGGCTGCCACAAACGTATGATTATAATGTTTCAAGAAATAAAAAATTCATGTGACACCAGCATGGTGCAGAGGAACTTGTTAATAACCTTTTATAATTGGAGTTAAAATTAATTTTTACAACTATTCAACTGTAATATGAAAAACGTTCATCCACTCCTGATTATACAATACCTACTACTGTAACCTCAAATGTGCAAATTAAGAGAATATAAACAAATATAAAAGTAGTTTTATTAATTTAATGTATAATAGAATAAAAACAGTTACTAAAGCTTTTCACAAGTGTAGCATAGTCACATGTTCATCATGTTGACAACAGACTGTAATTGTAGCATATAGTTAAAATAGTACATACTATTCAAATTAAAGTTTATAAGCTAGAATGTATGTATATATTAAGAGGGAGAGGGATGGGGCTGCATGCATGTGTATAAATGTTGATGAACTGAAAGAACAAAAGCCAGCATATTAATGCAGATGCTACAAGGTTCATCCTAACCCTTGTGAAATGTCATAACTATCATCCTTTTAAACAGTTGGTAGCAGGAAGCAGCAGTAGTGGTGGCAGCAGTAGCTCAGGTGATTCCGGTGAAGATGGGCAATCAGCTGGTATCGCAGCAAGCGGAGAGGTCCAAGCAGAGAGAGATAATGGTTACCAGGCAGGTATTCCTGGACCCATTACAAGACTTCTGATCATTGCCAACAGGGGCATTGCAAATCTCATGCAAGATCTGATATTGGTAAGTAATGTGCTATATATGTTTGAAGCATTAATGAGCACCAGAAAATAAAACATGTACATATATTTGTTATATTCTTGGAGGGCCAGGATTGTGTATACTTGGGTATTAATAAAATACTTAGTATAATTATTAAAGTAAAATATATATAATCATAGTAAAGTGCAGATACTTCCAACTGCCTGAAAATTAAATAAATGGCTTGTTAATTTAAAGTTTGAAGAAAAATAATGCCACATTTTCTTTTCTCTCTTTTTTTTCTTTCTTTTTCTTTTTTTGTATTGAGTCGAAAGTGACAGTTTTGAGCTTCACTATCTTTTAAGTACATAGTACAGGAGTCTGCAAATCGGTCACTGAAATTACAGGAATGGTAACGTCACAAACGCAGCTTGGCATGCATATAATGTGCAATTCAAAGGAGAGGTTTTGGACGCTGCAGTGGCATTCTAGCAACTTCTGTGATGTTCATTTGATTTATACATGCTTAATCATGTATACAGAGAAGGCTTTAAAATTCATTTTTCATCTTATTCTTTACTTTATTTGGGATGACATTTAATATTTACATTTAATATTAATGCATAATATTGACATATAACAGAGCACGTATGTTTTTACCTGTCAATTGCAATCTGTTTTTAGATTTCACAATCTTTAGTTAAGAAAAAAGGATGCTCATACATACAAATATATTGAGGCAGATATAATGATAGGTGCAGCAAATGAACACAGAGATGAAAATGTTATATCAATTCCCATAAACAAATCTAAATCAGCCATATTTTGTTCACTGCTTTGAAGTAATGAAACCTTTGGTCTTTGAACTCTTTTTTAACATCCTTTGCACTTTCATGGTTTTGATAGAGCTATGTTGTACCAATGTGAGATACACCGCTGCTTGTTTACGTTTGATGCATGTTGCTTGAACCAGGATGAAGTATTGCTTTGTCTCTGACAGTGGTAATCTTTCATCATGCTTGTTTGGATTAAGGGACATGTGGAAAACAAAACTGTTAGTCATCCTTCAGATAAAAAAGATCAGTGATACAGACTACCGCATAATTCCCCCCCGCCTTTTTTCTCAAAAAATTTGTTTGAAAACACTGGGGAGGGAATTATGCATGTGGTGCTTCTAGGAATTCAGAAGGGAAGGGAAACTATGTAGTATTATGTAAAAGTTATATAGGTATAGAGTAATTTGTGAATGACCTGGATACATACCACAGTTTCATTGGGCCTACAATGTATTGTTTCATTGTTTGTTTTCTCTGACTACTCTGCGACCTCACTTTTGTCACTATCATCACTATTTTTATTTATATCTGGCTCAAATAACACGTCTTCATGTTCACTATTCCATAACATGTCGTCAGAACCATTAATGGCAGAAGAAATACAAGCTTTTTTTTAAACTCTTCTTAACAATATCATGACTTATAACAAACTGACTTAGAAACACGTCTGTAACTTCACATTTCAATTTTATGATACTTGTGACAATGACAATACGAGTATTTTTGTGACAAGCACAGCGTTCATTGTTGTCCGTGACAGGCACCATTGCATCGATTGTTGTCCATTATCAAGTCATTTGAAAGCCACTCCAATAAGAACAAACCAGGAGAGGGAATTATGCAATGTTTAATAGGTAAATAATTTTTAGTGATAAAAAATCATAGGGCAGGGAAATATGCGAGGGGGAGCCTTATGCAATAAAATACGGTATGTTTTGTTATGTCTGGAAACTGGTTCAAAGTATGACCCATCTTGAACAGTTTGCAATGTTGCAGAGTTCTAAAATCACATTACATCTGCAAAAACGTGTCAAGAATATCCTTTTAAGTGATCAATTATTTAAAAAGCCTATGTGATGCAGTTGTTTAATTGACTAGAACAATTTTACACAATATTAGTTAGATTGATCTTTATGATTTTGTGTATTAAAGCTAAAATTAACAGCTGATTCTCTGTGTTTCAGCGGCTAGCCCAGACCAGTGAGAGGATAGTAAACTTCAAGGCCCGTCTCATCACTGCCATCATTTAAACCAACATTGTTACATCTTCACATCACATTTGCATTGGGAAGGCTATGCATCAGAGAACAAGATACTATAGCCTGAAATTGGAGTGACTGCGCTTATTTAATTGTCATAACTTATCTAATGATGGACTTTTTGTTCTCAATTCAAGCCAACAAATATAGACAATCAATCTATAATTCAATCAGTAGGTTTGTTTCCATCTTGTGTGAACTAAGCAATCACATAAACTCTGTTATTATACTACATTATTTATTATAGCTTAAGAATATGGGGGAGCATTTCTAGATATATAAACATATTAATATGCATTTTCAAATAGACATTCGCACGCCTGGTCACAGATGTCTTCCAGTGGTGTAGCATAAATTGAAAACATTAAGATTCACACAAGAAGGAAAATCAAACTGAATTGGGGTATATATCAGGTCCAGAGAAATAGATTTGCCAATATCTTTTGCAAAAAATGACTGATGATGTTTACTATTACTTTTTTGGATAGAATATCCTTCTGTTTAAATGTATTAAATCTGTGCAGTCCCTCTATTAATTTATAGCTAAGTTAGCAATTACCTTCCCAATCTCAAAAAAAATGTAAAGTTGCAGAAGTTCCTTTGATTGGGTAATTCTCATTTCAGTGAAATGAGGTTCTGAATGCAAGAATCTGAGGGAGTTCTGGAACTCAAGCAGATATGTCAGCAATATGTTTGAATTGTGCCAAACATAACAATAAAATTGAACTTCAGATTTGCTTTTATTAAGACTTGAATCTAATGGTAGGAAGTTAATACTAATTACAATACAAAAGATGGTATTAAAATCCCTTTATCCATATCCTGAATGCTGTTCATAAACTCAGGACATATAAAAGATTAAATAAGGAACACAACTTATTATGGATAACTGTAAAATTATTTTCAAAAGTAATGTTGTATCTCATCGTGTATTCAGAAAATCGATGCATGTCAAGCAGCAATTAATTTATTTTTATGCTGTGTGATAATAAAAGAGAAATTATCAATGCGAAAATCATGTTTGTTCAGTGTTTGGGTGAATTATTGAATTACATATGGCAAAATATTTGTTTTAAACCTAAACTGAAAACATGAAAAACAAATCTAAATTGTACATTAAGAATAACTCAGTTCAGTTTCTATTTGCTCAGCATATTAATGGTAGATAACTGCTTTCATAGAGCAAATACATTTGTTTGATGTAGATAACGTATAATAGTATAAATTTGACTTTCTTAGTCTTGTCTTGAAATTCATTTCATTTTATGTAAAGATAAAATACTCTTTAAATAGGTAGAGTAGTACTGATCATTAAAAACAAAGCACATTAACTTATTTTCTTCATAGGCACTCATAAAGTAGTTGACTATGCAAATTTTGTTTCTTAATAGCTTTTTCTTTCCTTTACCTTTTTTGAATAGCTCTTTGTTTTTTCCTTTTTTATTCTCTCCTTTCTTTCCTTTTTTGAACTTTAGAATGACTTTCATTACATACACTTGTTAATGATATTAAACTGAGATTTGAATAAAAATGAATCCTTAAGAAAAAATAAGAAATATGAACGTAATGGTTCATGTTTATAGTATTTGAGGTATTAGTTTTTTAAAACTTGGTAGCGATGTTGCTAACTATTGAGGTATAAGTGTAAGCTATACTGCTTTGATTTCCCTGGTATCCAGGAATTATTTGAAACTTTGCAGCTTAGCTTAAGGTATGAACATGACCATCATTGGATACAAGAAAGAAAAGAAAAAAGAAACAAAACATAAAAGGATTCTTTAAGAAAATTAATGAGAAAATGGTTTAGGAATACCATCTGCCAGGAACATTCCAATCCATATTCTATCAAAATAATCTTAAATCCATTTGTATTTCAAAATTATCATTGAAAGGTATGATTGAGTTACCAATTGTAACTAGAAATATGAATTGTTACTTTTTTATATTATTATGTCAAAGAGATACATGTACATATTGTAAAAAGAATATTTTTTTTTAGTGTATGTGGATTTGAATATATCTTGTTATCCACTATAAATACATTTTTTATTGTCCTTGTCACATATTTGTGGTAATGAAATACTTTTGATAGGTAACTTTATTGGAATGGAAATATATTTCCACTTTTAGAAATAAACATCATTGTGCCACAGATTTTTCTTTGTCTAAACTGTGAAGCTCAAAATATACAGTTTAAAAGTAGAAGAATCATAGACTTAAAATTAATGTAATTAGTGAAATAAACAAGTGCACAAAAAGTTAATTTGCTTTATAATTGGAGGAAGCACACAATAAAAACAGCATAACACTTAGTAAAGCTCAAGTCTTGTGGCACATGACCAAGTTTTATGTCCAACACAGAGGGTTGTTTCCTATCTTTGATAACAAGTTTGACTTTGTTTCTACCTTACGAAAAGTCATGTCTCCACCACCGATCATGCTTTGTTTGTTGTCCCTTCAAATGAGCAATTGCTCTGTACTTCAGTTTCCCCTGGAGCAGATTCTTGCATAGTGTAGTCATGTCCAGAAGTTCACACTTCTTTACAGGCTTTCCAAAGATCCTCGCTTGTTCGAGAGCACCTACTTCCAAATGGCCTTTTCAAGAGTCCAAAGGTGAAACATCCTTGGAGAGGCATTAGAAGATTTCACTGGGATGTTGCTGAACAGAATAGTGTGTATTCCAGTTTCCCACTCCGTTCTTTGCAAGAATGTGACAGTCAAAACAGAGGTGTGACTGGACGCTGTATCTTGATGCACCCAGACATTGTTTTGGTCTCTCCCATAGAAAGCCGGGATTTCAGTGTGGAGAAATGCATACTACCTGTACTACTTATGGCTGCCAAACTTGGTCCCTAAATTCCAAATGACTCATGCTCCAGTCCTGCTAATGCAGAATGGAAAGGAAGATCCTGCTATATCACTAAAAGATAGGATAACGAATGAGGGGATACACATCAGAACCGGAATGAAAGACGCCTTAAGCAAGGCTGACAGACTGAAGTGGAAATGGGAAGGTCATGTTGTGCAACTGGACCACAAGAGATGGACACATAGGATAACAATGTGAGATCACAGGATTGGAAAAAGGAATGTGGGGCATCAGTAGACATGGTGGGCGAACTTTCTCAAAAGAGTTGCAGGGGTGCAGTGGACAACCACAGCAAGAGACAGATGAGTGTGAAGAGAACTAGAGAAAACAATCTCCAGTACATAAGTGTATGTAAATAAGTGGGTAGATAGTGTGCAGGATGAAGATACAAAGTTAAATATTATAGTGTAAGCACTAATATATAGGACTTCCAAAAATACACTCCTTAGAAATAGCTCACCTAAGAGAGTTAGATATGAGCAGGCCTTTGCCCTTAAGGGATTTATTTATTTAAATTGGAGTGAGAACTTCATCCTGATAATATTTGGAGTTGATCTTGGCCTTTTTAGCAGCTCTACGAATTATCAGTATCCCATTGTAGTAGTAACCAGCAATGGTAATAAATCCCTTTGAGAAACTTTCTCTGCATTCTGCATACCATTTTTTAAACCTTTTTCCACTCCTTGGTCAGTATTAATTGCTTGAGATTTGTTGCAGTCACTAAAATACACATATGGCTCATCTAATGTGACCACAAATTTCTATTTTTCTCCTGCCAAGTGCATCTCATAGAGCTTCTTGTTGTTGGTGCAACGCTCAAAGATATGATGTGGCAGCAACTTATCAAATCAACCTTTGTGACATTTCTCTATACTTAAATATTTATTTATAATGGTGTTAGCAGTTTTGAGGGACATTCCCAACTTGTTTGCAATGGTCCGTTGCATGGCTGGATTGCTACCAGAGATGAGGGCCTTGATCTTCCTTATCATCCCTGTAAGCCTGCAGAGGAGAGGGGTCCAGTTATACAAGCTACCATCAGGAGTTTCAATCTTTAGCTATATGGGACCCTCCCCTTTGCTCTCATTTCTCCTCAGATTCAGTCGCTACTAGTTCCCCTCACCTTGCCCCTCCTTTCTGGGGGTGCCCCATCAGGTCACAGGCACAAAAGGTTTTCCATAAGTCAAGATTTTAACTCCCACCTCTGAACCTAGTTATAGTGTCACAGAGTGAGTAGGTTCGACCACCTCCATAGAACTTCTGGTAGTGTGCTTGCCTCTGGAACAGTGCATCCAGATTTGAGCCCTGTACCAACATGGGGATTTTTCCTGCTGGAAGGTCACGCCACTAGGAACTGCAACAGAGATAACATACCTCTAAAATCCCTCCAAATCCTTGGTGTGCCAGACAAGGAGATCAAGGATCCATGATGGAATCTAGGAATCCTAATGGGGAGCATAATATGCCAGCATAGGCAGGCATCAATACTTGGGTGACAAGATATGGGTGCACCCCACTAACAAGGTAAAAAAAAAAAAGAAAATAGTCAACAGTTCGAAGTGTGTAATTTGGCTCAAAATAATTGTGTTGCTTCTTTGAAAGATGCTGGACTTAAATAAACTTTGCATTTATTTAACTTTTCACTTTTGAATCATGCTGTTCACACACACACCCACATCCCCAACCTCACAGACTGACTTCTGACTGGCTGATTGTGCCTGTGAGCAGCATAATTCAAAAACAAAGGTCTCTTAAATACCAAACTTGGTATTTAAGTTCAGTATCCTCAAGGGATGAAGCACGAAGATTTTCAAGAAAATCTCCCAATTCCAAACTACTCTTTACATGCAACTTTTTTCCCTATGTTTGATTTTCTCAAAAATAGATTAATGATTTCTATTAAAATATCCATTTTTAAAATATTTGCATAGCAAATAAAATGCATATCTTGAAATTTCTAATACTAGCATGTGAAGCTATAAAGGGTAGAATGAGACCGAAAAATTCAATGCCATAGCTGGGATTTGAACCATGGATCTGCCATTCAACTGCTCTAACCACAAAGCTACCATGGTCAACGTGCCAATGCGACATTACATTCTCCAACTTACTCTTCTTTAATCCTTGTCGCCACATTGGCCATGGTAGCTTAGTGGTTAGAGCAGCTGGATGGTAACCGGCAGATCCATGGTTCAAATCCCAACTATGGCATTGAATTTTTCAGTTTCACTCTACTCTTTCCAATCCTGTCCTACACTTAGCTTGGTTAATAGCCTATGAAGTTGTCTTCACTCAGAATGCCTTTTATATAATTGGTAAACCATAAGAAATAGATACATTTTACTGCACAAAAAATAAAGATATTGTTAAAGGACACAATTTATGTCAAATAAAATCTATTTTGCCATTAACCATTTTAAAGATATTCTTTGTTATTGGTTTAAATTTTCAAATACTTATGCTTTTTTCAAGTGTTAAATTGCTATTTGCTTTTTCTCATAGTCATGCAAGGAGTGCAGAATTTTAGAGCCACTACACAGCTACCCGCTTTTCAAAAATGCATTGCTTTAGACTACAATATCCTTCATATACCTACAATGAAATATACAAATATGTTAACAAAGCTTATTTCAGTTATTAAGAGTAAACATAATAGTAGATCTAAATGAGTGACAAAGTCATGTGAATGCCACACATCAGATTTTTCCCAAAAAATTATTTTTGAGGGGGTTTTATTGTATATTTCCAGTGAAATCTTAATGTTAAATTTTGAGTAGAACGCAATATTTTCTTTGCCAATAATAGGTACTCTTGGAGAAGGACCACTGAAGGGATAGGCTTGTAAGGGTGAAGTCAGGCCATACTGCATGCATTCGCACTGGAAACAATAGGTGCTTGCATCCATTATCAACCAAATCTGATCCCCTTTCAGGTCTCTTCCCTCATCCTTCCCTCCTATGGATGATGAAAGGGTACAAACTGGCCTACGTATGTAAGTATACATTTGTAATACAAAGCTTCTCTATTACCCATCTACCTTTCTACCTTTTGCCATAGGTACAATATGGAAGAACTAAAAAAAATAGATTTCTAGTTCAAGAACATAGTTCAATTACATTGAAATCCACTTGCCTAATTAAAGGAGGGACAGCACCTTTCAGATAATGCATATTTTCAGTTAATCCAGGGCTTCTCAAAGCCCTTGATTACAAAGCTTCCTTACACTGTGCATCATGCCAACTCAGTTAATCTTAACTCAACTCGTGCACTGCAGAGTGAAGAAGCAAGGAAGGTTGTTGAAAGACTGCTAGTTAAATGTATAAGTGTAATATTAAATTAAGAAATGTTAGTCTTCAATATCTATGTATGAAAAATGTGGCTTTTAGGTACTTCAAAGCAATTCTATAAATTACAATCATCACCATCATCATCATCATCATCATTGTTATCATCTTCATCAAGATAGGCCAAATTGACCTGCTCTGGCTAAGAAGTCATCCTCCCATCAGCATCAAGGTCTTCCAACATCTCTTGTTACTATGGGTTTGTATTGCATTGCCTGTTTTGCCAGTCTGTTATTCTGCATTCTGAGTATGTGGTCGTGCCAGTTTCGTTTGTAATTCTTAATTTTGTCTTTTGAGTTATTTAGCTGTTCTCTAATAGCTTCACTTCTCATATGGTCTGTGAGGGAATACCCTGCCCACCTTGGTAGTGTGATGGTTAGTATGTCAGCCTCACGTTCAAGACGTCGCGAGTTTAAATCTCGCTTAGGGTAAGTTATCCGGGTAAGGTTTTTTTCTAAGGTTTTCCCTTATCCTGAGAAGATGAATGTCGGGTAACCTAAAGCTCCATGGACTTCAGGCTCATTTGAGTATCATTTCACCCATTTCATTCACTCGCCATCTGATATGACATTACGTTGGAGGATGTTAACAAAAGGAAAAATAAGGGGGGGATACCCAGCAACATATCTAAGAAATTTCTTTTCTACTGTTTCTATCATTCTTCTTTCTTTTCTATTCATGGCCCAATTCTCTGAGCCATAAATCAAAATGGGTACTGCCATTGTCTTATAACATGTTAACATTGTTTCTTTCTGTATTTTATTTCTCAACGTTCTTTTAATAGTCCCACACATAGTTTGAAATTTATGAATTTTATTTTTCAAATTTTTGTCATAGTCAAATGAAACATCACATCCTACGTAATTGAAATGTACTTGTTCTATAGTTTTGTTATTGATCACTATTTTAGACCTTATTGGGTATTTTCCTAGTGATGCCATTACTTTTGTTTTCACTACCTATCAATATATTTAAATTGTAAGTTTTCATTGTCTTCTCCAACTTAAATGTGGCTGCTTGTAACAACCTGATCATCAGCAAATAGCATAGCATTTAAAATTGTTTTATTAATCTTATAATTATGTTTTAGTTGATTCTGCCATTTGGCTATTGTTGCATATACGAGATATGTTAAAAAGTGTTGGTACTGTTGAGCAGCCCTGTCATACTTCTAAATTAACTATTTCATATTTATCACATATCTTTTATCCTTTATCAATGCTGATGATTGTATTTTCATACATTTTCTTTATCGTTAAAATAAGATGTCTCAGATACTCTTGTTTTATCTTATACCCCAAAGCTTGTTAGGCTGCACCTTATCAAAATATGTTTTTTATAATCTAAAAGAGAATGTGGGTTTCTAGATTGAACTCTTCTTTTTTGGATGATTTGTCGTATTGTAAAAACACAGTCTGAGCACAATCTACCTTTTCTGAATCCACGTTGTTCATTTTTCAATAATATTTTGGGTATTTTATTTAGACATCTGGTTAGAATTTTAGCATATACTTTATAACTTGAATTTAATAGGCTTATACCTCTATAATTATTAGCATAATTTCTATCTCCTTTCTTAAATGTAGGGGTTATTACTGCTCTTTTCCATTCCTCTGGTATATTAAGTGTTAACTAACAGATATTTATAAATAGGAAGCAGATTTTTATGTAAATAAATATATTTTTATACAAATAAATATTTTAAGTAATTTTGCTAAAAACACATCATTTGTCACTTTTCTTTATTATAATTTTTAAATTTAACAAAAAATTTTGTGCATTTTATGATAACACAATTTGAATGAACTTCATTCCTAAAAGTGCTGCATAGTGAATGACATCCACTACACGTGCTGCCTCGCTATCTGAAAGGGGAATCCCTTATTTTATGATATGGACAGCTGACGCAAGGTATGCAACAGTCTTCAATCACTGCCTGAGTCTTGTAAAGCAGAGCATTTATACAGTATGGGTTCTGAAGTGAAATGATTTGTGATATAATACCGAAAGTAAAGTTGAGTGTTCGTTATTATTTATTTATGCCAACAAACTTACTGTTGGTGTTTTTAAACACACAAGCTGTGTGTGGGCAAAGTTTAAGAGGTAGAACCGGAACTTAAAAATTCATTGTTGTGGCATTGAATTTTTAAGTTCCGGTTCTACCTCTTGAGTGTTCGTTCTCGTTTGCAACAATATGTTGCTAAATTCAGTGGCATCTTTATGAGTGATGGAAGAATTCTATTCTGCCAAAAATGTGGGAAAGCAGTAAATGCAGACCAGCGATCGCAAGTCTTGCAGCATTTAGCAGGTAATAAACATAGAATTGCTGCTTCACATACAAGTTCTAGACATGTTCTTTTAGGCAAAGCAACTTCCTCTTCAGAGACTTCACATACTCTAGTTTCAAAATGTTCCGAATATTATGCAGATTTACGCAAAACTTTTCTTTCGTGTGATATTCCTTTATACAAATTGAAAAGTCCAGAGCTCAGAAATTTTCTTATGAAACACACAAAGTTTCAAACACCAAAAGAATCAACACTAAGAAAACTGTATGTGCCTGCCTGTTACATAGACATTCTAAGAAAAATCAGAGCAGAATGTGAAAATAAAAATATATGGATGATGAATCACCCGACTCTAGCAGTAGGAAAGTGGGAAATGTTGTGGTAAGTGTGCTAGAAAATAATGAAATAGCTTCCAAGCGGTGTTTTCTGTTAGCATGCAAAGAAATATCAGCATCGAATCATGTAACAATGGCTCGCTTATTCAATGAATCTCTGCAGTTGTTATGGCCGAATGGGGTGAAATTTGATAGTGTTTTACTCTTAACCACAGATGCTGCTCCATATATGAAGAAAGCAGCCGAAGGTCTTTCTGTAAGCTTCCCACACGTGTATCACACGTAACTTTTATAGTACATGGTTTACACAGACTATGTGAGCAGATACGCACATTGTATCCTAAAATGGACAAATTGATCTCAAATGGCAAAAAGGTGTTTGTGAAAGTGCCAACAAGAATTGATTTATTCAGAACCAAAAATCCAGATGCTGCACTTCCACCTAGACCCATAGTTACTCGTTGGAGGACATGGTTGGAAGCAGCTGTATATTATGCAAACAATTTTGAAAATTTTTAAATCAGTGATTGATGAACTAAATAAGGGTGACGCTTCTTCAATTGAAATTCTTCAGAACTTACTCAACGACATTACATTGAAAAATGAATTGTCTTACATATCTGCAAATTTGAGTTTCTTGTTTCTTTCTATAAAAAAATTAGAAACATCAACCAGCTTGTTAACTGAAACAGTTAATAAAGTGTATGACATTGAGAAAAAAATTAATTCACTCGAAGGTCCAAAAGTGAACAGAAATTTAAAAGTGTGATCGAAAAAAAAAATGGTGGATTTCATACTATGTGTAAAATTGCCAAGGTTTTGGATGGGGAAGTAGACGGTGAAATTGAAAATGTGTGTGCAAGTGACATTCCTTTGATAAATATGCAAGGCTATCATCTTGTGATGTTGAAAGGTCTTTCTCGTGGTATCGTACATTGTTTCGAGACAACCGACATCGTTTTGTGATGAAAACTTAGAGAAAGTGTTCATGATTCACTGCAACAGCGAGCTGTTTCAATCCAGCACTGCCTCAGCATGATTGGTGAGTGATTTTTTTAGCATAAGTATTTGTAGTTGTGTAGTATTGAAACCACATATTTTTGCATTTTTTATGCATATTTACATAATTTTCCTACACAAAAAATAAAGTATTTTACAGTTTTTTAGCACATAAAAATCCACTCCCTATTTATAAACCTTAATAATCTTTATTTCATTTTAAGAGAAACATATTTAATTAACTCCATATTCATTTCATCCCATCCAGGAGTTTTCCTATTTTTAAAAGTTTCTAAAATTGTGTTCAATTCCTACACAGTAATACAACCTACTTCATGATATTTCAATTCTATTTGTTCATACATTACACTTTCTGGGTATGTCCATAATTCTTTAAAATATTTCAGCCATTCATCTTCCAAAATATTGCTTAGTTTTACTGCGTCCTTTTCTGCTTTATTCAGGTGTTTCATAATTTGATATGGACATGTCTGAGCTCCATGAATGTCATGCTCAATATTACTTACATATTTGTCCCAACTTTATCTGTGTAGTTTCTTCATCTCTCTTTTGGCTATCACACTTATTCTTTTATATTCAATATTGTCTAATGCTTTAACATTCAATACTTTTAGATGTGCTTCCTTTTTATCTTTAATTAGATTAGCTATTTCGTCATTGCATATACATAGTCCTTTTCTTTTATTCTGTCTTATATTTCTCTTACCCTGTGCTTCTGACACAACTTTTAGTACTACTTCTTTTAGAGTCGTCCATTCTAAGTTCACATCCAGACTTATGGCTCTATCATCTAAATATTCATCTGAACACTGACTATATAATTTCCTTATACTGTCTTCTTTCAACAAATGTATCTTAAAAGTTTGTCTTTTGGCTTCTTCTTTTCTACTAATATTTACCCATCTTTTCCAGAGTCTTATTTTGGTCAGCAGCATACAGTGGTTAGAGATGTCATAGCTTCTATAAATACATGTATCTTTTGTATCTGATGCTAGTTTTACTAACATGTAATCTATTATACTTCTTTGTCCTCTACAAGTCCATTGTATAACCCCCCCATCGCGACGCCCATGATAGTGCTAACTTTTAAACCATTACATACATATATTGTCTTTTAGACAATTTGATAAAACAGTCGCCATGTTCTAATACTACTCGTATATTCCACTCAGAGGCTTGACATAAGACCTTGGACGTCCGTGCGTAGCATTGCGAAAAACTGCACACGCTCTTTGAGTTTGTGCGAAAGCGTGAAGGTGTATCCGGTGCAAGCAAATTCATGCTTTAAATGTGAACCTAGCAGCTTGGCCGCTTGTTAGTACCAGGTCGCAAAATTCATTAGAAGAATTGTGCTGAATTTCTTCTCCGGGATGGTAGAGTCTGAGTTGAAGAAAGACCTTTTTAAAATGATAACCGATTAATATCTTCCTTCTGGCAGCGAGCTGGTTTTGTTGAAATTCATCACTTATTATGGATGTAATTCTTCAAGTACTTTCGAAGGCATGACTCCATTTTCAGGTTGACTGTCGATTGTCGACAGCTTTGCTCAGAACACGTGGATCGGGCGGGATCTTCGGATAAACGCTGCTGTGTCCATCAGAGTTACCTGCGAAGCTGAGAGATATTAATTAGATAACCTCTTAGTCTTTATTTCCAGAGTTTCTGGATGACACTCCACCTCAAGAGCCCCTCGAGATGTGGTTTACGATGGAACATCTCCCCGTGCCAGTATAATAGTTCGTCAGTATTTATATCGCAAGCTTCCAAACCAATGGGTTGACCGGGAAAACCATGTTTGTGGGATTGCCGGATAACTTCAATTTAAATCAATTGAATTTTTATTTCTGGAAGCACGTAAATTATCTAGTTTCATCGTCATCAACGATGAAACAATTCTAAGAAGACGAATCCAAGAAGTCATCTCAACCATCAGAACTGAAGCTGAAATATTGGGCCAGAGCACCTTGGTATCTGAAAGACACCTTACGTACGGAGTATAGTATATGAGAGTCAATAAAATATGAGTATTGATTTGATATTATTTTTCTCAGTAACATTTGTACCATACATTATTTTAGAAAAGAGAGAAATATACGTCCGTTTGAGAAGCAGACCATCTGTTGCCCGAAAAATCCTTTATCCACCAATGAGAAAATTGCATTTATATTGAGAAAATTCTATCCAGGAATAGGAGTAAGGTCAATTTCACTGATGTGGAAGAAGAGACACAGAAATTATATGGCGATTTTGAGGAGGCATCGGTAAGATTACTGACAACTTGGAAGTCAACAGAGATGGACTTGTTGAACGTACGCGAAGGCGGTTCGCAAATTCACAACGTGTGAATATATGACACTAACATCAAATGTGTTTGTTGTTAGCTAATGCTGGATTTCTGACAATGAAGTCATTAATCCTCTTGCTCTCCAATTGAAGAGACTTAGCAATAAATGTAACCGCTTTTTAGAGAGCACCATATTTTTATGTTTTGGCGGTCACATCGCTCTCTCACAACCCCCAGAATGTCTGAAGGACCACACCTGTCGTTGGTTTACGGGTCTCACTGACCTGACCGGGAGAATTATCAAAATAAATTCACCGACCATATCCTCTGATTATCAATCAGAGGACGTATTACATGCCATGACAGGTCAGCATGTTAGGGGTTAAGGTTTTATAGAGAAATTAAGAAATGGAGAGGTTGGAAAAATAAAGACTCCCTAGCCCTCAGGAACCCTAATAGCATCGGGGTCGGAAGAGAACAAGAGATGACCAAGGTAAGGTCAGATAGAAAAGTTACAGTGAGGAGCAAAACACAGTAAGTGGAAGTAATGTTCTGCTCAGCTTGGGTACCTTGTGGTCGCTATTCACATATCCCCTAGACGGAGACCCCTGAGTAAACATCAAATGTATAACTGTCGATGAGGAAATTTATCGCGAACAGCTCACAAAGTGCAGAACACGGACCCATATACATAACTGTCAGTGTGGTCGGAATTTAGCCGCAGCAATAGAGCTGACAGGAATAATACAGAGTGTTTGTGATTAAAGTTATTCAACCACAACGCCTTCATAAGTCCACATCGGAACAACACGCCCTGAGAAAAAAAAATATCATCACATCCACGTTTCTGCTATTGGGTTCCCATCCTTCCCAGAGGAAACAGCTTATCAGCAGTTCCCAAGAATTCAATATGACCGACATTACACTAAACTGCAGACGAAATTACGCCAAAAGGCACTTATACCAACGTAATAATAAAAGCATTATTTCTAACCTCAAATATCACAGGGTTAAAGTAACATGCTCTCAAACGATAATAATGCTAGAACATCGTTACCACACAACCCATGATGAACCTACTCATCTTCGGCAAATCTTGTTCTGCTATAACACTTTTGGAAATCATAAATTAAATTATTTTGTTGTTTAACGACGCTGTCAATTGCCAGGTTCACATCAGCGTCGCCGGTGTGCCGAAATTTCGTCTCACAGGAGTTCTTTTACATGCCAGTAAATCTACTGACATGGAGCTGTCGTTTTTAAGCACACTTAAAAACCATCGGCCTGGGCCGGGTTTGAACCCGCGACCTTGGGATCAGTAGGCCAGCGTCTAACCAACTGAGCCACCCAGACCGACATACTTTTGGATAAAATCACTTCCGAACGCTAAATATCGTAATAATATTTAATGCACTACTGTGTTGTGAACACAAAAATAACAACAGAAACTATAACTGCATATACTGTTCTAAAACAATTCAAGACAAAATCTCGCAAACACGAGCAATACAATGGCGTCCACAGGTTAACAAATAAAAAAATTAATTAATACGGTATCTAAACATAACCTTGTTTTAAAATCTATCGGTTGGCTTCTCTGCAACGGGTTCAAAAACAAGGGCTTCTGTTGCAACATAACAGACGCACTAACACCAAATATGGCCGTAGCTTTACCATGGTTATATTTTACGAATAGTTGACGGTACTAATGCAATCTAACAGATGGAATATCACAAAATATAACCAGACAGCGTCATAATGGGAGGAAAATGTCACAGTTGGTTTTTGGGATACCCCAATAAACTGTAATAAAGAGGTTCCCGTCTCATTTCGTGGCATACAAGTTTGCCGTGCAGCTCAAGGAGGCCATTTTAAACATTTATTTTGAAGGAAGTGGATAATTCATTATCTGGGTTATCTTGTGTGGTAGCTCAAGCTCAAAAAGATTATCTAGTTTTGGATCCCACATAATTTTGGTAAGTGTTATGTATGTCTTCATGTTTTCGTTTGCTTAGTAACGCATCAATGTTATACACATTCAAACACACAATTGGTGTATTGGAAATGCAAGCATAAGAATTAATTCAACTAAATAAATTAAAACTTTACTTCTCATTACTGTCTTTATGAAAGTATAGTCGGCGCAGTTTATCGGCAGTCCCCAGGAGTTCAAAATGGCCGACATTACACTAAACAGCTGACTGAAGTATCACAAAAAGCAGTCCTGCCGACGTACATAATATATAAGTAATCAATAACACAAATATTTCGAAGCGTTAAAACGTGACTAGATCCTTCATTTGTTATTTGTGACGACATTAATTGTTATCGCTCTGTGTCACCTCTAGAAACAACCCGTCCTGCACCTTGTCTCTTTGGCTTACGTAATTAGCTGCTGTTCCCCCCATCCTCTTTCAGTCGGTGAGTGAATCAGCTCACAACCAGACAGTCGGTATCAGTGACGTACACAAACAGGCGACTCAAATGTAATTATACCACACCTGCAGAAATAACAAAAACTGTCCGTGCATTAAACACAAAAGAGTCGGCAGGTTATTATGAAATATCGTGTAAAGTACTGTTATTCTTTAATAATTACACTACCATAGCAAATGTATAATGAGCCTCTCAGAAATGGAATTTTACCATATATACTTAAATATTGCTGTACTGAAACCATTGTTCAAAAAGGATGAAAAACACAATGTTTCAAAATGCAGGTATACTTTTATACTTTTTACACTTTTACAAATATTCAAAAATGTTTTAAAACCAATGTTTGATATGTTGTACAAGTATCTTAAAAATAATATCTTGATAAAAGAACAATTCAGCTTTAGAAAAGGTATGTTGAGCTTTCAAACGTAGAAATGACATTCTATCAGCACAAACAATAAAATGCATGTAGTAGGGATATGTTTCAATCTTGCTTAAGCTTTTGACTCGGGGTGCACTCAGCCTGGTTAGGTCCCGGGGAGGGGGGGACAAATTGAGGAGGCACTTGATGGACCCAGGTCGAGAAGGCCGTGTAACTGGCCGGAAGGGATCGGATCGCTGACCACGTCCCACCCGCCAGTTCTGCACCCCACCAACGACGCCTGTAGGGGCAGAGGTGGGGGACGCAGCGACTGGGCGGCAAACCTTGGCCCTTCATGGGCTGTTGCGCTAGGGGTTAAGCTTTTGACTGCGTAATTCATGAGATGTTAATAGAAAAATTAAAACTCTATGGAATAAATAATAAATACCGGAAGAAGTTTATATCCTACCTAAATAATTAAAGGCAAAGAGTCTAGACAAACACTGCATGTCAAACGCAAAACTCAGATTAGGAAACTATTAAACAAAAAGTGTTTCATAGGGTTCAATATTAAGCTCCTTGTTATTTTTAGCGTACATCAACGTTTTTGTAGGTATAAGGGAATATGAAAACACATGCGACAGTCATATTTTTAAGAGCTGATCACTATGTGATGACTGCGACATTCCATTCTCTTTGTATGCCCAACAGATTAAAAAATGAATAACGAATTGCTGTTTGAGTCAACATAAGTAATTGACAATTCAAACCAATAACAAGGAATATCCCGGAAATGTTTTGCTCCATAAGAAAATTCGACATAAAATGTGCTTTAACAAATCCACATTTTTGGTGTAGTAAGATTTTGTCTATCTCTTACGGTTTGTAGTCATGCAGAAAACTTCAGAGGCTATTCCATGATTATTCAAGATATACATTTCATTTGTTATGAAAGTATCTTAAACTGGAATTTTTATCAAAATCATTAGTGTCATTTTTGAGAAAATCGAAATTGTTTAGAAATGTTCTATGTAAAGAAAAGTTTCGGTGGGAAAATTTCCTTGAAAATCTTCATGTCGCATGCTTGAAAGATGCTGAACTTAACCACCAAGTTTGGTATTTAACCAACTTTCGTTTTTGACTTATGCTATTCACAGTCAAACAGACACACACAGAACTTTTTCTCAAAATGCTTTTTGTGTGTTTTAAAGGGCCTGAGAACATACGTTTCTGGTGAAGTTTAGACATCGAGATTTTGGATGCAATACAGTACTTCCCCTACTATCTATACCTAGTAGAGAAGGTAACAAACAATGAGTAAAGTGTCAAATGAGTGTAATACATTGAAAGTTTGCTATTGCACCATGGTAATATAACCAGATTTAACAAAGTTAAACCTAGAAACTTCAATGCACAGTTTTTTTTTTTTTTTTTTTTTTTTTTTTTCCAAATTAACGTCCTCCAACATTGTGTCATATCGGACGAATGAATGAAATGAAATGGGTGAAATGATGCTCAAATGAGCCCGAAGTCCATGGAGCTTTAGGTTACCCGACATTCGTCTTCTCAGGGCAGGGAAAACCTCGGAAAAAAGCCTTACCCGGATAACTTACCCTAAGCGAGATTCGAACTCGCGACCTCTTGAGCGTGAAGCAGACACGCTATCACGCTACCGAGGCGGGCGAATCAATACCCAGTGATTTTATTAGTGCTCCCATGCTCAATTCTTCCTCCTTTTAGGTTCAAAATACAGTCTTATTCGTTATACCAAAGTCATGGCTAAAGAGAAAGGCTACGGCAAATGCAGAGTTATATAGTAATGATAGTCTTAAACATGGTTAACATTGTGTAACATCTTTATATAACTATCTTTTCTACGAACTTAACGATTAATTTGTTTCTTTAGAATATGATGCATCAAGTGAGTACTTTTACTTCATTGGGCTATGACTGGACTAAAAGAACCAAAAGAAACTTGTACAGAAAACGAATTTAGTAAAATGCAAGGGTATCATGGTTGTTTAACGATGCCTTCGTAGCTTCCCCTTCTTTCGCTCTCTTTACCCCTCTCCATTGACATGCTACTGACTGGACATAGTTACAACCAATGACACGTCGGTCTGAAAGGAAAGTATTGATTTTTTCTGGTCGCTCGGTAAATCGTTACTCATCGAGTTTGATTCACAGTATGCCGTATATCAGAAGCTACACGTGGCCATATTATCGGTCTATGACAAGCTGGCAACTCAGTTCGACAAATTTCATAAACTGCAAATTCACAGAAATGTAATTAAATGTTTAGCCTACCCAAGAAAGGCACTTTGTTTCATTTGAAAGTATAGAATGCCCACTATACTAAAATAACTATCTAGAGAGTTTATTAATTTATGTGGGTTTCAATGCCACCCAAGAAAGGCGGTTTATTTCATAGACATTAGATGAAAACCTTGTTTTCGAAAGCAGAAATTGTATTGTGATATAACGTAATAGACAAACATAAAGTTACTTTGATACAATTTTTAATTCCGGTATAAATATAGGGAGAATTTGCAGAAGGATTAAACGTTTTTTATACTTTTCTATGCAATATTGCATTGTTTATTGTAAAGCTTTGCACGTTTTTGCGATTCTAAGGACAAAGTTAGATTTTCTTATAACACAGAATCGTTTAACTCAATAAATGCTACTTATTTTAAGCAATATTTACACCCTTTTCCATAACAGGCGTTAAGAATTTGGAGATAAATCTAAAGAAAATTAAAACGCGGTTCTTCTAGGAGGTCAGGTGTATCCACCCTTCCTCCTCCCCCACCTTTTCTAGTTCTGATTACAGAGCCACGGCTCTCAGCGTGAATTATGACTGTCATTGGTTACTAGTTGTGCCTCATCCCTTGCGAGACCCCGTAAGATGATAAGAAACTAGAGGCGATCCCAAACAGTGCATATTACTAAATTCGTTTTGTTTACATAGTTACCTGTGCCGCGAAAATTAGTTAAATTTATATTTTGCTGTTTTTCACCACGATTGCAATCTTATAAGTGCCGATCGCCATAAGCGCACTCTAGCTTTAAGGGATAGTCCAATGCTTTAAGACCTGGTTGCTATGCGATGCCTTTGAAGTATCATTCTTTTCACAAGGCCAAGAGATTAAAAACGAATAACATATTCTTATTTGAGAAAAGTATTGGCAAATTCAAACAAATAATAAAGAATATCTCGGAAATGCTTCACTCAAGAAAGAAAGGAAGGGTGGGTGGAAGGAAAGAAGGAAGGAGGGAAGGAGGGAAGGAGGGAGGGAGGAAGGGAGGAAGGGAGGAAGGGAGGAAGGGAGGAAGGGAGGGAGGGAGGTAGGAAGGGAGGAAGGGAGGAAGGGAGGAAGGGAGGAAGGAAGGAAGGAAGGAAGGAAGGAAGGAAGGAAGGAAGGAAGGAAGGAAGGAAGGAAGGGAGGGAGGGAGGGAGGGAGGGAAGGAGGGAGGGACGGAAGGACGGACGGACGGACGGACGGAAGGAACGAAGGAACGAAGGAAAGAAGGAAAGAAAAAGTATTTCGCATATAACAAAATGACTAAGTGGACAAGCAGTTAAAAAGTTGATGGAACATCATACTCGTAGCATTTGTCAGTAAAATAACTGAGTAGAACAATTTAAACATTTTATATTTAGAAAGTGTATACCTAAAAGCTTACATAGTTTTAAACAGTTTATTTATCTTAATCTGTTAAATGAGTTCAAAATAAGTACCTAGCTTTATTATTTTCCTTACCGCGTACTTAACAGCTGAAAGAAGTTTGGCATTCATCCAAAACTTTCGCCGAGGTTTCGCTTTGAGGCTCCTTGAATCCAAAATATTCTTTTATAGTTAGTTATCTATCACTGCATAGGTACAAGGGGATGCACTTAACCGAAGCGACAGTGAAATGTTTAAAAGCTCTATTCTGGCCTTGAAATTAACTACACTTTCCACTGGTGTTTAATACCCGTTCTTGTTACATACGGCACCACACTGATGATACACAGAATTAAATAATTGGGAAGGAAACGTTCCAGGCCATTTACTCCTTTCATTAAACCCAAGAAACAACTGAATGCTGTCTAAATGTCACAAAATGACAACACTATTGAAAAATTCAAACTAATAACAATGAATATTTTAGAAATGACGGATGTCATAAAAGAGTTAAGAGAATTTGAGATATGCACTCTGTCAGTAAATATCTTATTTATAAATCAAAATCATTAGACCGCCTGCGGTGCCGTAGTAGTAAAAGCGGGCGTTAAACACTACAACAACAACAACAAAATCATTAGAACCGTTTTGACTAAATCCAAAATAATAAAAAAATTGAATGTAAGCGTAGTCTGAAGTGGGGTATTTTGTTGAAAATCTTCGTGTCGTATCATTGTAGAATATTAAATTTAAATGATACGAAACTTGGCATTTATCCGATGTTTCGTGTTTGAGTTATTCTATTCAGAGATACACAAGTACATTTTTCTAAAATTTTTTTTTTTTTTAATTCAGGGGGGTATCTAACCTGTACAGGGTTATTCATAAGTCCGTGAAACATTTTGAAGTCTAACAGCAAGGTAAGTCTTGATAGATCGTGGCAATAGAGACAGAAACTCTCCAAATATTTTTATAACGAAAGCCCACGTTGAGTTGCCATGATTTATTGTTAAGTGGCAGCAGTTAACAATAGTGGCCCACTATTGGATCAGAGCACTGAAGATAACGCAATAATGGCGTGGCCACCACGATCGCCAGATTTAGTTCCATCTGACTTTCCTGTAGGAATTTGTGAAGGACATTATCTTTGTGTCTCCGCTAACTTACAGGAACTTCGCCACCGGGTTACAACTGGCTTGGCTATGGTCAACTTTGACACGCTGGAGCTTGTATGAGAAAAGATGGATTACCGCATGAATATTTTCTATAAGCAAAAGTGGACACATTGAACATTTGTAACGTGTAAGAAATGAGCAATAAAACTTGTGAAGTTCCTTTTTCTTTTAGTGTAAAATGTTTTGCTATCCGTTGCATAGTTTAGTAGTCATGAATTTTTGAAATGTTTCACGGAGTCCTGAATAAACCTGTATTTCCGGTGAAATCTCCATATACAACCTTTAAGTGGAAAGAAATAGTTCCTCTACTTATTAGGTACATAAGTATCGAGCGAGGTGGCCCCGTGTAAGAGGTTTGCGTTTGAGAGATCCCCGGTTCGATTCTCGTCGTCTGTAGGCGAATGCTGGGATGGTTTCTAATTTACCACCATTCAGTATTAATCATTTCCCTTTCATTCCGTTTCCTTTTCCATGTTTCATGTTTCGGGCACATGGAAGTGCATGGATATTTGCTCGAAGAAAAGAATACTTCCCTTGAACACTAGAGGACTGCTTGCCCTCTCATAACCCTCTCTAGGCAGCTCTAGCAGATGTGTCTTTGACGTAGGAACTGCTAGGGAATTCTGCGCGTCTTTGTGGCCTCCCAGCGACCTGTTGCCTCCTGTGGTTCCTTCACTTCACTCTTTGCTCCCAGGGGATGGTAGGCGTAATAGATCTCACTAGGGCGCAATGCGCGAGGTGTCCCCTCCGTTGGGTAACCTATGCCTATTCTAGGTGCATGGTAAAGAACATAATAAGCTTTTGTAAGAATGTATTGTAGAAGAAATTGAAGAGAGTGGGTTGAGAAAGTCGTATGAATGTGAAGCATCAGATTCTTTGTTCTCTCCCGGAAACCTTTTTGCACTGCTTATTACACAAATCTTTCCAACAGTTTCGTATACCGTCCCAGTCTAGCCACCTGCTGGACACTCCCATCTCATCCCTACCTTCCGTGGTCTGACATACAACATCCTGGCTATAGTCTTGGTGTGGAATCCCCTCTGGTTGTACTCTACCTGCTATCTACCTATCCATTGACATGTGTTTTTGATGCTTCTGCTCTCCTGAAGAAGAAAAGTCTTGAGAAATTAAATATCGCAGAGTTTTTAATTAAATATGTGTGCACTTTGTCTATTCACTCCCTTACAAACTATTCTTGAAAACGCTTATCCTTCTACCTGTGCCATGTTATTTGAGATGAACGTTTGTAGAAATTGTCTTATTGCATATTTTCTTGTAGGGTCAAGAGAAATGGAGGAGGGGTGCAGGAGAGAGCGTATCGAACTACTCTCTTTTTGGGAGAGGCCTATAGGATTAAAGGCTATTATTATAAACTATAATGGTCTTTAATCCATTTCTCTTGATCCTACAAGGATATGTGTTATTATTGTTCCTTCTCTTCCTGCCCCTCCCCCTTCTTTCCCTCCCCTTCTTGCTCTTCCTGCCCTAACCATTTCTCCCCTTCTTACTCTTCTTCCTTTTCTTCTTATTCTACTTCTTCTTCTTCTTCTTCTTCCTCCTCCTCTTCTATTATCATTATTGTTATTATTTGAGAAAAGAATAAATATTTTGAAATTCAAAGCAATACGAAAGAATATTTTAAAAATGATCACAAAAAAGTGTATTTGACATAAACTGTATGCTTAAACGAGATTTGCTTTTTTGTGTAGGACTTTATATCTTACGGTCTACCAGTTATGCGAATCTCATTCAGAATGAAGATTCAGGGGCTATTCCGAGAAAACTCAAGATATACTTTTCATTTTCCATGAAAAAATCTTAAACGTATGGTATTTCAATCAAAATAATAATTTTTTTTTAGAACATTAATGCCTAGAAAATCTTTCAAGAAGGGCTAGTTTGGAGTAGGGGGATTTGGTTTAATATAACGACCTCCCATTCAAAATAAAGTATAAATAGTAAAACCTTGTTTATCCGGATTAATTTGGACCAAAGGCAACCCGGAAAGTTGAAAATCCGGTAATCCAGGTTATATGTGTAATAAGCAAAACAAAGTTCATAAGTTCTTAAATAAGCAGACTTACCGTTTATGACGATAAAAAAACTATGTTGTAACAAAATAATGTATAGTGCATAGAATGCATTGTTTACAAGAGATTAAAAAAATAGAAAAATTTTAATCACAAAAATCACACCATTTCTTAAAGACTTGATCCACAATCTTCTGTTTTAAATACGTGTGGCGTTTGAACGAAGTTCGAATTACACTTCCAAACACTTTTATAAGAAACAGAAATAAACTGGTTAAAAACAGACACAATAAACTTAATGACATGTGCCGTTTGAAAACAGCAGGAAAACTGAGGAGGTTGAGGGTGGTGTAGTGACGGGTAGGGATTAAGATCAACGCCTCTATTTATAGCTGGTGAGACATACCGCGTCAGCACCGTGTGACACACTACTAAACCTTTCTTAAACTTAACAGGCAGCATTTTACAGAACAGTACAGTGCAGTACAGTACGTGGTACCATACTTTATCGCATAATTTATGCAGGAATCGAACATAGAACCAATCTAAAAAGCTAATATTTGGTGTGCTTATAGTTACCTTCTGTCTATCATAGCTAAATTTATTATCTAATGTGGACATTAAATTTTTAACAAATCTATAAATCTAAGCCGGATAATCGGAGATCCATACAAACGAGGTTTTGCTGCATTGCAAATTCAAAAGAATAAGAAGGAATACCTCCGAAATGGTTCACTCCACACAAATGCATTATATATAAATTGTGTTTTAACGAGATCTACATTTATTGTGCAGAAATATATTGTTTATCTCGTACAGTTTACCAGATATGCAAAAGTTCACCTAGATTGCAGAGGACTTCTGAGATCCCTAGAAAATACCACATAAACATTGTGTTTGTCATAAAAATTATCTTAAATTTAAGGTGTTTTAATCAAAATATTTAAAAAATCAGAATTTTCGGAAATTGTCCCACGCAAAGGGTAGTCTGGAGGGGGAATTTTCTTGCAAATCTTCGAATCGCATCCTTGGAAGATGCTAAACTTAAATATCAGGTTTGGTATTTAATCGACTTTAGGTTTTTGAGTTATGCTGTTCAAAGAGGGTACATGGACACACACGCGCGCGCGCAGGGATATTTTTCTAAAAAGGGTTTTTAATCCAGAAGACCTCATTTTCATTGAAATCTCGGTGTCGAAGTTTGGGTAGAATATAATACTTCCTCTATTTACTGTAAGTACGTAGTAGAGAAAGTAAAAAAGATATTTTTTGAGGTATGACATAATGTGCTATATTTAAACGTCCACATTGCATCACGCTCGGAGCGAGAGGAAACAAGTGATGGATCGCGACCGGTTGCACCGATGGTCAGTTGTTCAATTGTCTGATTTACCCTCATCACTAGTTTTTGGGGATGAAAGGGGAGGGAGACCTTTCATTAGCTGCAGGCTGTAGGGTGTATCTGGAAAGATGCCTTTGGTTGCTTCCGAGAATTAGCATTTTTCTCTTTATAGTATGTTACAAAATTTATTTACTTAACAGAAATGAACTTAACCACAGTCCTAGATCTGTGAAGTGGGAAGACAAATGTTATTTGCAATAAGAGAGATGGGATTTAGTACAGTGGAAGCTCATTAATCCTAATAGGGAGTGTAGTCTGTTCAGATTCGGAAATGTTCGGATTATCCGAAAAACGAAACAAAGAAAAAGCAAGCAGATATATAAATATATGCAGCCATTGGTTTAGCAACTGCAAGGTAACGTAGTATAACGATGTGAAGAAATGGCAACGTTGCGATGACCACGCACAGTAGAACTACGATGCATTCTTCTTATCTGTGGACACAGGCGATCGCGTATGTGTTCAGTTGTTTTGCTATCGCTAGCGTTTATTTTACGTAAATAAAGTTATGCTTATCGTTCATAAATTAATTTAATGCAGAACAGGTGCATATTTGTGTTCTACCGTGCAGCACAATGCCAAGCAAACGAAAACATAGTTCCTGTACATTAACTGGAAGTGCTTAAGCCACTTAACAGTGCTACAAGATTGACTGTTGAATTTGATGTTGGGAGAGGCACCATCAGTGACTGAAAAAGTATGGGAAAATTGAGAGTTTCTGTAGCACAACTATAAATGAAAAAATATTGGAACAACGCTATAACTCCACAGTGTCGACGTACAACACCGCAAGGCATGGTAAACCTCTGATAGGATGTGTCGACGAGCTTCTTCTGCCAACCGCCATTGAATTTTGTCTGTTATAATTTATAACGCTGATGAAACTGGACTGATTTTCAAAGCACTCCCTACTCAAAGTCTTGCTTGAAGGAAGAATAGTTTGCACCAGGTTTTGAAACGAATAAAAAACGACTTACCGTTTTAGTGTGTAAGCAACACCGCGGCAACAAATTATCGCTCATGATAACTGGAAGGCCTGCTAAGGAACCCTAAAGGACATGCCTATGGGCTGTCTTTCTATTTATTACACAAATCAAAATAAAGCTTGGATGACTGATGGACTGTTTAAAGAGTGGTTTGAACAACAGTTCGTTCCCTCTGTTAAAAGATTCAATACAGAAAATGGACTGTTACCTCAGGGTTTACCTACTTTTAATTGACAATGCTGCATGTCATCCCTCTGAAATTTACCTATTGAGACAGCATTTTTTCTTTGACTACCAAATGTAACCTCTGTATTGCAATGAATGTACCAAGGTGTGTTACAAAACAAAAGTTAACTTATAGAAAACTTATTCTACCATTTCTAATTGAAGGATATGACTGTTCCCTTTTTAAAATTAAAAAAAAAAGAAAAAGAAACAGCAGATGACGCGATCTACTAGCTAGCTGAGGCTTGGGAAAGTTCCATTAAACAGTTAACACAAAAATCGTGGAAGAATCTGTGGCCAAGAGTCGTGTTTGTAGAAATCCCATCCATTCCCTCATCAAACAATAATGATATCGCTCAACTTATTCAGTAAGAGCGCAAAATGCAGTGGAAAAATTGCCTTCTTGAATGCATATCAGTCGTCGTTTAAGGATCAAGACATCGGTGATGAAGCAAATGTCTCTAATCACAGAATCACAACTCTGAAGATGGAGATGATGAAGGAAAAGACATTCCTAAGGATATTATGTCACATTCTAATGCTGCAGATGCCCTTGAATTTGCATTACCCTACGTAAAACAGCATGCTGCTGCCAATGTACGTGGTATACATGCGCAATATCCATTATCGAACACCTTTAGTTCTATAGGGCAGAAGAACATTACCGATTTTGCAAGTTACGTGAAAAATCCTGCATCTTAAACATGTGTTAGTTACCGGTACTGTGCCTAAGTAAGTGTGAAAACGTTGACTAACTGTGAATTACAAATACAGATGTACACGAACATTTTCCTAAAGTAAACTTCAGCAAAACATGCTTGTGTCATGAACATTCGCCTCAGATGTGTGTAGTTTGAACAACCAGCTTGTCACTTCTATAATTAATATATTTTGTTTAAGCCGACAATAATGAGTGCGAAAGAACAAAGCCTGTCTAGAACGTTCGCGAAGCTTCGACAGCCGGCTTGTTTCTGAAACGTTCGATAAAACGTGAATTTCGAGAAAAATCCGTGCTACCTCATTCTCGTCCATATAGGCGAGAAAAAGGACTAGTTTTTGTGATGTAGTCGTGAGTGTTGAACGATACACCTGTTAGCAGTGTCTGTGTGTGTGTGTGTGGGGGGGGGGACATTTAATCGTCACGTCGGAGTTATGTGAAGCAGTTTTAGTGAGTGCGATCGTCGAAGCAAGCAGTTTGTCAGCAGTAGAACTGAAAGACTGAAGTGTGTGTCTAGATAACGATAAGACAGAACAGCTGTGAGTTGCAAGGTCACAAATTGTAGATGGTGTTAACGATAAACTGAACTGTGTTTTTGTGCTTCACTTTTAGAAGAGAAAATAAAGCATCAGAAAAAGTAGTTGCACTTTGCCATTTTGTCACAATATAATGATGATGATGATGATGATGATGCGTGTGTGTGTTTGTGTCAATGTGTGTGGACAGCATAGCTTAATAACGAAAAGTCAGTTAAAAACCAAAGTTGGTATTTAAGTTTAGTATCTTTTAAGGAAGATTTTGAACAAAATTCCTCCACCCTAAATTACCCTTTGCATAAAAATTTTTCGAAAATGGCTCTAACGATTTTGATTAATGCCATGAGTTTAAGATATTTTCGTGGCAAATGAAATGTATAGGTATTATAAACAGACCAAGTCTTACTTTACAACAATTCTTGCTAAAACACTCAATTTATATCCTAATAACTTTTTTAGAGTGAACCATTCGGAGATAGTCCTTGTTATTTATGTGAGTTTTGGAAAACTTTAACTTTCGCCAAATAGAAAATAGTGGTTCTCCTTTTTATATCTTAACCGTGCAAAGAGAACGGAATCTCAAAGCTTTGAAAGATTTTATTATCGCTCAAAGCTTACTGTATTCCAATATTCTCCATGGACCTATAAGAAAATAAACAAGATAATTTCTGAAAAGTTTATCTCAACTAACACTAAAAGACAGGTCTTTGTAAGAAAGGTTAGTACAAGAGTAGAGAAAGTCATATGAGTGCAACGCTTCTGATTTTTCCGTTTTATTGCCATATACTCAGGTTCATTTCGTCACTCATTACTAATATCACTTTTTCTACATATTTCTCTTCTCTCTGTATATTTGTAAGGAATAACAGTTAAAAGTCAGATATCTTATTCAGTTGGATACTAGAAATTATAATTAAGTTACAAAATTACACAATGTAATTCCATGATAAATGCGAATGCAGTAAAGAATCAATAGTTATAGTTAGTTAACAGTGGCGGCTCGCAGTCAAAATTTTAGGGTAGGCAAAGTGTAACAGTAACAACAACAACAACAACAACAACAACAACAACAATAATAATAATAATAATAATAATAATAATAATAATAATAATAATAATAATAATAATAATAATAATAATAATAATAATAATAATAATAATAATAATAATAATAAACCCCGTTTATCCGAAATATAGGGGGCGAAGTCCAACTTCCAACGATCGTTGCCCCCCCCCCTTGCTCCCGTTTCGCGACGCCCATGACTAAAATAGATTAAGAAATTGAAAAATTGTCTGACTGCAGCTTTGTGTTAAATAGCTAAAACAGTCCTCTTTTCATTGTCAGTGCGCCGCGAAAGCGAAATTTGTAACAGTTCACTAATTAAGTCGGTCATACTGGTATTACACAGTGATAACGTCACGATTCAGATCTCTGAGATCTTCGTTCGTGGAGTATGGCTGTTCGGAAAATGTCGCATAAATTCGGATTTGGGCAGGCAAGTGTTCTGACTGCTGGCAGACGCGTCTACGCATGCTCGGAGTGCATATACAGACCGAATGTTTCCTTATCCCTGTTCAAAGGCCTCGTACTCAGGAAATGGGGCCGGGCAGGCAGAGGTTAAGCTAGCCTGCTCTCCACTACCCAGGTTCCATGCGTTATCATTTCTGCCGCGCGTTTCAAACACGCAGCGCAGTTTTGATGAATCGGAATTGAGATTAAAGGATTTGACCATGCGCTAGTCATTTATTATAACCGAGAAAACTTTTCTTGAACTGCAATTTAGGGGAAAATGACGGTTCAAATGATAAAATGCAGAATCATAGTTAAACATTATTTGTTGATGTATTACGATAGGGTAGGCAATGCCTACCCTGCCTACCCTGAGGAGCCGCGCTTGTTAGTTAATCATTATGTAAAGCGGAGTTTTATTTAGCAAGTAAGAATGCTTGCGGGACGAAGCTGAGAGCCCAGTGTGTCAAAACTTTGAGCAAACTAATATCACTACTTTGTCATATGAATATATTGTATGACAATCGTGAACATCTATAAGAATACATAGTCGGTCTGGGTGGGTCAGTTTGTTAGACGCCAGCCTCTAGATACTAAGGTCGTGAGCTCAAATCTGACCCAGACCCATGATTTTTAGGTGCGCTTAAAGGCGACAGTCTCCTGTCAGTAGATTTATTGGCATGTAAAGGAACTCTTGCTGGATGAAACTCCGGCACACCGCGGGTAATTATATGATACTGACAATTCAGTGTCGTTAGCAAACAAAATATCAATTTATTTTACTTTACAAATGGTTATGGATTGCTAAAAACTGCAGCTCATCATAAAGCAATATGTACAGGGAGTTTAAAAATGTACGTAATCCGAACGCATAAATTTATTAAGCTGTAAGAGATACAACTATGTAATACTTGAAGAAACTTTCACAGCGAGCGTTACGATGATGCCTCATGGGTTATCAGTCGTGTCGAATTGATAAAAATCGAGCTTTCGGTCATTGTAGGCTCCATGGTCTCCTTCAGGAACTGATATAATCATCAGCATCAATCTGTTGGCAAGCTGAGAGCAGCCCGAGGCGTGTCATACGTGTACCTGCCCTTTTAGGGCTTAACCACTTTCATGAGAGGATGTGGAGTTTTATAGGGTGGTGGGTGAGAATGAGGTTGGGGTTAAAGGGAGGTAGCAATTTATACTCCTCAACGGCTGCAAGTCAGGGTGTAACTGCCCTTGGGCACCACTGGTGTGTGGAACCAAATATGTGCGGTTTTAATTTTGAATTTATAAATCCAAGCATCTCTTGGAAGAATTGTACGGGAGCTAAACGACAGATTGATGATGATGGTTTTGGAAACACTTCTGCGTCCAACCCACACCTGCAGACTCCCGGGCTACCACTGCCTCAGGACGGACCACACTCTTGAACCTCCACCCAGTGGTCTGCATTGCAGGTGACCTCAACGCAAAACATGTCCATTGACATAGCTGCGCTAGTAATGCGAAGGCTTTACCGCCTTATCGGCGGCAACCCGAGGCTCATAGCGCATGGACCGAAAGGGACTTCGTTCCACCCCGATCAAGTGAGGCTGGATGTGCTCGACATCATGATCACCTAAAACGTTCCATTTCATCATGCCATCACTGGTAACTCCAGACTGGGCCTACGAGGTCGATTGGGATGCAGTTGTCCTTGACCTAAACCAGTCCGTGGACCCGCGACCACATATCGATTCTGTCGAGGTGCTGGAATCGGCGGCTACTACCTTCTCCCAACTCATCCTAAATGTGGTACGTGCACACACATACTGCATCCCGTCTGACAAACACAATTCTACAGCCCTCTCGAATGAACTTCAGCAGTTGCTTAAAGCCAAGTCTACTGTCCGAAAGCTATGGCAGCGTTTCCGCCATACCACGATACAGGCAGTTTACCAACAGTTCAAGATCCTGGCTAGGCGCCTGCTTGGGGCACACCGCAAAGTGGCCTGGGAAAACACAATTAAAAATGTCGGCCTTTCAGAAAAACAACCATGGCGGATAATTAAATCCTTAAGAGAGGATAAAAATCAGTACCTGCATTCTATTCACGGCACTCGAGGGAGACTCTCCTTTGAACTTCAAGAGAAAGCCACGGATTTCGCAGAGCACCTAGAGTGCCAGTTCGAGGCCTGGGAAGATATTCAAAACGAGGACTTCTCTGAACTCGTGGAAGCAACGGTGGACTACCTCTTTGAGGAGTCACCGCCACCGCACGAAGTGATCCATATCTCCATAGTCACCTCAAGACAGATGGCCTCCCAAATCCAATAACAAACCCCGTGGACATGATGGCGTCACGGCGCCCATGCTTCAGAACCTACCCAGAAAGGCCGTTATTTACTAGATCCGGATTTACAATGCATGTCTGCATCTTCGCTACATTTCAAACTATTGAAGGAGGCGAGGGTAATTTGCGCACTAAAAACCGTCAAGAATACGGCTTCCCTTCCAGTTACCGCTCCATTAGCTTACTCCTGATCGTCTCGAAAATGTTTGAACGATTGCCCCTGCCATTCCACTGCCCTACAGCTACTGCGACTGACTGAGAAGGCTGCCCGGGCTTCCAGCAAAACTTCAAAACAGTCGCAGTACTCCTGGATGTGGAAAAGACCTTTGCAACAACATGGCACCAGGGCCTATTGTACAAACTCAGAGAGGCAGATCTCCCTGCCCCCTGCCTCACCCTGATAGCTAGCTTTCTCCGGGATCGCACCTACCAGGTGCGAGTAGAGGGAAGGCTATCCTCAGTCAGAACCATAGCGCCTAGAGTAACAGAAAGCAGAGTACTGTCGCCGTTGCTCTTCACGCCTACTTCCCCGTCTTACTTCACGTCTTACTTCCCCGTTGAAACCAGTACTGTTACGTGCCAGTATGCTGATGAGGTCTCCATACCAGCCCGAAACACTAACCTGTGTTATTGCTACTCTCCACTACAGAGACACCTTAAAGCCATTAGCAGGTGGAGTAAGAGATGGCGAATCCACAGAAAAGCTCAGCTTTGCTGCTAGGCAAGGTCAGAAGGTGAAGGCCGGATAGGGATCTGAGGTTGGAGAAAAATCCCTTTGGGTGAACTACGCTAAATACCTCGGAGTACTATTTGACGGCGGACTCACCTTCACGCCAAATGTCAGGACTAAGGCAGGCCTAGGCGATCGTACGACCCCTGATATTGTATGGTTGCGAGGTTTGGGGATCGGTGGCTCAAACCACCATCCGCAAATTGCAGGTGGTGCAGAACAGACCGCTCAAGATGTCTACGATACCGATCGTAGATTCCCGTCCCATATCCTTCACACACATTCCGGCATTCCATACATTATGGACGCTGTGCAGGACAGAGCTCGCACAATGTACGCCAAACTTGCACCATATCCCAACCAGCTGGTCAACACAATGGAGCAATACGACCACCGCATTCCCAGAAGACACAAAAGCTACCGCTTGCCCAAGAATGCCTTGTGGTGGTAACTTCCGCTACTTCGTCCGTCAATTCTGCTCCCAAAATGAAGTAGATATCGGGCTGTGTCACTGCTTACGGGCGACCGTGCAGTCGTTCACCGCCGACTACAACACTTGGAGAACTTAGTTTTAAACCTCATTAACATTAACACGCGAGATGCACTTTGCTGCGTTGCATCCACTGCGCGCTCATGTCGTTTGACGTGACTGGCTTGAGGCAAGTCGCTCTGTTTCAGTGCTTGGTGTGATACGTCAACAATACTAATTCAGTGCAGATTGCTGTTCGAAACATACTCTTCAGCATGCATCACACCAAATGGATTAGTATATAGATAATAGAAACAGTTAACTAAGGAAAACTGGCAGGGTATGCAACACATCACCCACATCCATTAACGCTACGCCCCTGGTGACCAGCTCTTAACAGAGTTTACTCTCGTTTAACCTGTTATAATATTCCACTATTCCCATTGTACCTTTAAGAAAATATGTAGTGAGACTATTTCTGCATATGTCTATCTCGATTAGAAGAAGAATAGCGTAGAGAAAGTAATGTGAGCGCACACATCAGATTTTTAGATTGTCATATTAATCTCTATAAATCAGTGATATTCAGCCTTTTCTCTCCGCATACACCCAAAGACTATTCTCCATTTCAGTATGTACTCCTAGATCTAGACCTAGAGTTATCCTTAATTCAATTAATTATACATAACTTCTTCATTACCCTCTGATTACCCTCCCCTTATGTAGGACTTATACCCCTTAGAACTTACAAGCCTGTGTCTAGGGTCAGACGCCTGTCGGGAACCGAGAGTGAAGACCTGGAAGCGGGTGGTCAGCCAAGCACTATGAGACGGAGGAAGAGTGAAATGCAGGCGAAATCGATTAATGGAAAGGTGATGATGGAACAATTGGAATGAGTGGCAGAGGAAACCGGAGAACACGGAGAAAACCCGTCCAGATGCCGCTTCGTCCACCACGAATACCACATGAGGGTCCCTAGGATCGAACTCGGACCGCCTTGATGGTGGGAGAACGGTCCAACCACTCAGCCATGGCAGGGGCCCGCCTCGGTAGCGTGATGGTTAGCGTGTCTGTCTCACGTTCAAGAGGTTGCGATTTCGAATCTCGCTTAGGATGTTATCCGGGTAAGGTTTTTTCCGAGGTTTTCCCTTATCCTGAGAAGACGAATGTCGGGTAACTTAAAGCTCCATGGATCTCGGGCTCATTTGAGCATCATTTCACCCATTTTAGTCATTCACCGTCCGATATGACATTACGTTGGAGGACGTTAATTTAAAAAAAAAACGCTCGGCCACGGCGCTGCCTTAATTATACATAACTATATCTAAAATATTGTCACCGCGCCCGCCGCATCTAATTGCCGACAACAGCAGTGTCACCCATCGCATTATTGTCGGCACTACCGCAAAGGAGCCGAAGAAAAGAGACAGAGAATGGCCGCATTGTTGGGGCGCTTGCCGAAAGGCAGAAAAGGATAGCGGCTTCTGGAGTCTTCTACTTTGTATCTCGCCGCAATAACTGAACGTTCCTGAAGCTTCCAGAATAGTGCCTGGGAGATATAAATAGCGGTAAAGTGTGAGAACGGACAGTTAGTTCTTTGTGTTACGAGTTCGGAGCCGTGCTGTTGGAGAATCGGAAAAGACTTTCTTTTTGTTGCAACGAGTGTACAAAGTTACTGTTTACGGAAATAAAAGTGTTTCTTTATCTCGACTACATCTGTCTACTTAACTTTACACCCACACGAAAAGTCACAATATAACTTATTAAATACAACAAAGGAGGATTGTTCTACAAATGTACAAAATAATTTCTACCCTGTTTGTGAGATGGCTGAGCTTATATTTTGGTGGTCAGCTTCTATTCGTGGCTGAATTCTAATTAGCCGAATATCAATGGTGATTCTAGATTCAAGCTACTTCTTTGTTTCGTTTCGATTGCTGTCAATGTAGAGAAATCCTACTCTCACAAATATGTACGAGTAAGTAAAGGGGAATGGAAGTTGTGTAATAACAGCGTCATGGGCGTCGGTAGGCCATTTTTTCGGGGGAGGGGCACATGTTGGAATTTCGCAATCAAATAATATTAATTCATTATTCTGTTGACAAAACTTGTAAAAGATTTTAGTTATAGTATTTGCTTTCGTAACAATTTATGCACGTGTGTGTGTGTGTGTGTGTGTGTGTGTGTGTGTGTGTGTGTGTGTGTGTGCGTGCGTGCGTGCGTGGTTACTTTTGTTATGTCTACACTGTAGTACTTGTGTAATAACAGTGTCATGGGCGTCGGTAGGCTATTTTTCCGGGGAGGGGGTACATGTTGGAATTTCGCAATCAAATAATATTAATTCATTATTCTGTTGACTTGTAAAAGATTTTAGTTATAGTATTTGCTTTCGTAACAATTTATGCACGTGTGTGTGTGTGCGTGCGTGCGTGCGTGGTTACTTTTGTTATGCCTACACTGTATAGGACTTAGCAAAGCGACAAGGCGTACTGACCTTGGTTGTCGAGCGCTACGATCACTTCTTATTTTGTTTATTAAAACAGCGAAATAATAGTGTCTTGGCATATAGTCAGTGATAAAACACAAATAGATGATCTCTCGCACCTGTCGATATGATACGTTGCTGTCCTGAAAATATGATTGCATCTGAACAGAGTATACAAACTGTCTCGCTGCGTTTGTGCGATAAGCTCGCGTAGACAGCTGGGCAGTTTCACATTCTTTCTGATACGCTTCATGGCTTTGCCAAGTAGTACATACTGCAGTGTGGCAATTATGTTTACATGTCATGCAAACGCATATAACTGGAAATATCTGGTAATACTTAAATATCTTGTTCACTATTCTATACAAGAATTCCCATGGACTTAGATTTGTAGAAAAATAAGCATCTTATACTTAACGTTGAGGCGTGGGATCACTGTTGACAGCAATAAAATAAACATTTATAACTGTCGGTACGAAGGTGTTGTTGAAGGCAATAATTAGCAAAGTTGTGTAGTCACTAATTGAAAATAATGCATTCTTTATTTATATTAAAAATGTGAATAACATCACTGGCAAGCCCATTTGTAACTCAAGCGCTATGAAACAATGGGATATCTCTTTTGTACGAGTATCCCGAGGAAAAATTGTTCGTTGCATCAAAATTAAAAAGTCTAATAGTCAGTAATTGACTGCACATAATATTCATGAATTTTCAAGGGAGACACACGACACCTCCCTTTGCGACATCCACGGGGATATGGCGCCGAGGTTATGTTGCTCCTCATAGATCCATATGGATTGCCGTAAGGTTTTCCGTATGCCTTTGCATGTCTGCAAATTCAATATTTGTATGCGGATGCATTTTAATACAGGGCTATTCAAAAAGAAAGAACAGATTTCGAACATTTATTTCTTCCAAACTACAAAAGATAGAAACATGATTCCAACGTTCATGAACAGAGAAAGGTCTACAATTGAAATAGCGGGGATAGAAGTTCCAATCACGGCCACATTGGCTCAATTTCTCTTGTGATTTGATCATTATTATGATAACAATAACAATGAACGGTGTCGCCTCCATTTCTCTACAGATGAACAACAACAAACAACAATGTTTTAAAATACTTCATGCAATTTTTATCTATGGGGTTACGTAAAAGACCGTGTTTATATCCCTCCTATGCATGACCACAGAATAGTACTGTCTATTCTGTGGCCTGACACTTGAAGATATACGACATCGAATTGTTGAAGCTCTGAATTTGATAACTGGAGACCAGCTGATTCGTGTGTGGCAAGAAATGAGCCACCGTTTTGACATTTGTCAAAACACGGTGCTCATATTGAATGCATAATATAAAATTGTAAACTTTTTCCCTCTCCATGAGTGTTGGAATCATGTTTCTATCTTTTGTAGTTTGGAAGAAATAAATGTTTGAAATTTGTTCTTTCTTTTTGAAGAGCCCGAAATTAAATAAATAGATTTCACAGAAGATATTTTGTACTCGCTTCTTTGGCGTGGGGATAGCGTGTCTGCCTCACATTTAAGAGGTTTCGAGTTCGAATCTCGGTTACGGTGAGTCTTAGATCTTCTGTGATAAATTATCCGATAAGGTTTATTCTAGGGCTTTCCATTATACTGAAATGACAACTGTGGGTTAACTTTAAGCTCAATGGACACCGAGCTCACTTGAATATCATTTCTCCCATTTATTCATCGTCCGGTATGGACATATAGAAAATAAAACATTAAACTTAACAACAAATTGTGACGTACAACGAACTAACTTCAATTGTTTCTTATTTCCATTGTAACAAAAATATCTGGAACATGAATGCAGCCACATTCTGAATGATGAGCTCTTCCTTAATCAGTCTTTTATGTTGAAAACGAAGCATTTCTGGACAATACTTTATCAAGAAAAAATGTTTAATTTTATAGCCTCTATCACACCAGAAAATTTGGAATGATTATTATTACACCTTGTAGAAATATGAACCATTAAGGATATTACAGACGCATTTTCAAGGTTGGTACTAATGTATGATTAGTGCATCTTCAAAATATTTAGTGACTGTGACCTGTATCAATTCATATTTCAAATTCATCGTTCAGAAAGCACACATTTTGACCGAAAATCTATTCTGCTAAACAATTTGGGAACCATCTTTTATTATAATCACTTTAAATTGAAAAGTTATTTCCAGTGCATAGCACAAACGCAAACAACTAAATAAATGTTCTAATCTAAACCATAACCATCACCGTGACACAGGAAAAACATACACACAGAAAAAATTCCCATCATTCCACCGGCTTGCGAGCATGACGACGTAAAAGTCGTATAAGGCGTTAAAGGAGTCAAGATGGCTGACAGCACGGGTTCGTCTGAATACAGTGGTTTAATTTCAAACTTATTTTTAGAAATCATAACAAGCCCAATTAATATTGCGCTTATGGGAGTGATTTCATTTCTCTTGTACAAAATTGTGAAAAGCAGGCAAAGGGTACCGGAACCAAAAATCGAACCAGAATTACCAAAACTCAGGAGGGATTTTACAATTGAAGAACTGAGGAAATATGACGGTACAGGGCCAGAAGGCCGAATCCTTGTAGCTGTCAATGGCAAAGTGTTCGATGTTACGAAAGGAAGGCGATTTTATGGACCAGGTTAGTTGTTACTTCAGCTCTTGACCGGTTAACTAGGTTGTGAGACCGCTGTCATGCAGCACCTCGTCATGAGTGATTTAATTACTGCTATCGTGCAGCTCTTTAACTGCATGTTTCGTTAACGGTGTGTGATTGTTATGTGACGTCTGTGTGATCAGTTCTAATTTTAGAGTGCAATAATGCTTTGTTATAGGAGGCCCATACTCAGCTTTCGGTGGACGTGATGCATCACGAGGATTAGCTACTTTTTCAGTTGTGAGTTCAAAGGATGAATATGATGATTTGAGTGACCTCAACACGATGGAAATGGACTCCGTACGAGAATGGGAAATGCAGTTCAGAGGTGACAGCTTTACAATTTTCTTTAATAAACCGAAATATTTTAGTGCGTTTCTAGTGGAATAATTTTTCTTCTGTAGAATGGCAGAAAAAGTCTTAAGAAAACAGGCATGCTTACCGATATCATGCATATTTTATCCAAAATTAGTGCTAATTTCACTAATAGAGGAATTAAATGGTCCCTGCACTTCACTTCCATTTCCCCTCCTTGCAAAATCAAATCGTAAGTTTCCTGTGGGAGCCCTATGTACTATTATTTCCTCTATTACCCTCTTGTCCACTGAAATATATTAAAGGTGGCATTGAATCACTGAAAACCAAAATTAATAATATGATTAAGACCAAACATTTCCTTAAACATGTTTTAAGCTTTCAAATACTCAATAAGTACACATGTGCTGGTTTTTGTAGAAGTAGATTGAATTGTGGAGGAGTGAATATATTTGTCAAAATCACGATAGAGTTCACCAGCATAAATGTTGTATCGTTTTGTGAGGAAAACAAATTTGAATGTAGTTCAGTAAGAATAGAATGTGGTAGTAATACATATATCATAGAGCTCCCACAGGAAACTCAGTGATTTATAAACAGATAAGGGCTTGCAAGGAGGGGAAATGGAACTGAAGTGCAAGGTCTGTTTAATTTCTAAATTCGTCATGCATATTTTGTGCAAAATAGGTGCTAAATTCTTAATGTATATGCTTACAGAATTGTGAATACAGTGTCTTAAAGGACATCGAAGCACAGGTAAAGTTGTTTACTTGCAGTATATTTTTTGCAAAATCCAGGAAGTGTGTACACACCTATAGAGGACACAGCTTATTAGGATACCTAAAAAAAATAACTGACATTTTTCCTCCATTATGGTGCAATCTGATTATATTCCGTGATATTTCATCTGTTAGGTTGCCCTGTTTGTAAAATATAACCATGGTAAAACTAAGGGAGGTGGCGACCCCATTGCCCATTTGGAGACCACTGCAAACAACCTCCCGAGTATTGGTGGGAAAACCAAAACATTCAGGATGGGAGGAAATGCCCAATTGCTACCTCAGGAGCCAAGGATCTACCTAAGTACCCTGGGGACAAAACAGGTACCTTAAGTGTTGGGCTAATGCCCCACCTTAAGTGAAGTTGGTTTGAAAAGGAAAATGTGAGCCTCGGTTCCAAGGTAAACCCTGATGCCATGATAGTGGTAGAACAGGGAAGTTGAAGAAGAAGATAAAGGTAAAACCTACGGCCTAGTTGGTGTTATTGCATCCGTTATGTTGCCACAGAAGTCCTTGTTTTTGTACCCATTGCAGAGAAACCAACCCATAGATTTTAAAAAAAGATTAATTAATCAATCTGGATGATATAGTATTGCTCATGTTTGCGTGATTTTGTCTTGAGTTGTTTTAGAGCAATATATGCAGTTATAGTTGTTCTTGTTATTTTTGTGTTTGCAACACAGTAGCACATGAGATATATATTATGATATTTAGCGTTCGGAAGTGATTTTATCTAAAAGTGTTATTGCAGAACAAGATTTGCCATTGGTGAGTAGGTTCATGTGTTGGGAACATTGGTTTAAGCTCTGTACTGATGGTTTAAAGAACGAGAAATGTGTAAATTACAGAGAACTGTCATCCTGTTCATATACACACATTCACCTAGGCATCATATCCTAACTTGGGGTTTATTTTGATACCTGTAATCTTGTTTATATACACATACTAACCTAGGCATCAGAGCCTAACTCAGGCTTTATTTTGATACCACAGGACCCTGCTCCTTTGTATACACACACTAACCTAAGCATCATAGCCTAAGTTGGGCTACACTTTGCTACCGCAGGACCCTGTCATTCTGTTCATATACACACACATGCTAACCTATGCATTGAAGCCTAAGTTGATGTTTGCATAAGGATGGCAGTGTTTGTTAGTCTGCATCTGTGACTCAGAGGTGATATCTGTAATGTCAGTGCATGTACTGTGGACTTTGTAAATTGAGTACATAGTGGACAGAACAATTGAGCTAAACTAGTAAAGAATGACATTGTTATGTGGAGGCTGGTTCACACCACCTGGTAACAATGACAACACAACAGGAATAACATGAACATTTTGGGTTACTTCTTTTGACCAAGGAAAAAATTTTAGCCCCCTGTCCAATTCAGCCAACATAAAAAGCAGGTTAACCAATGCCAAGTTTCGATAAAGTGAAGATCTAAGTGTGAAACTATTGCATATTTCCAATTCCAAGAAAACAGTGTTTCAATCCTATTTCAGATTCTGAGAAATCAGCAAGCATCAGTCCTTTAGCGTCTCTGCATTCATTAACATTATTTGTTCTTTATTGTTATATAAAATTCTTTCTGGTTTGATTTTCCCAGAATTGCGACTAGTGAGAGCTCTTCGGCCATTTACACACGGCTTTCTTGAAGGAAGAAGTCTTGGCTCATCTTTAGAAAGTGTCCCATAGCACTTGCCGGCCAAATTCTAAGTCTGAAGGTACTTACTGCGCATGCGCCGACAGTCATTAGCAGAATTGCCACTAGGTTGCGCTGCATGCGCTAGCTATCACTAGTAGACAATTTTCACATCTGCCAGCATTGCTTTTTCAACCACACTGGTTTCTGTTGCCAACACACTAAACATAAATGCACTCGTGCGTCGGCTAATCTATTTTTCACATCATGCCACCACATATATACTGCCACCCATATCTTTTTAATTATAATTAGATTTCGGATAATATAGAATGCCAGTATGATAAGACTAGTTGTGGGTACCCATTTTCAATATACATTTTCACCTGTAACCTTTAGCACAAGGGACGTCACATGCATATTGAATACGAAGTTCCTAAATTTATGTGAAATTATTTGTTTATGGGGTTGAGCGTGTTTTAGCATATTGCACAAGAGAATGGCTTTTTCCCTTGGCCCCTGTCCGAATTCTTGGAGCATGACTCCGAAAACTGCTCAGGATGACCCCGCTTGCAGGAAAACAGCTGGAATTTTCTACCCCTTTTTGTAAGGCAGCAATAAAACCTATTGAAGCCATTTGTAATGGGGTGTAGCACAGCATCACATTCCCTGCATAGCATTTGGGTGGCACATTCGGGTTCTCAGCAGGCCCTCGTTGTAGAGGACTTGCTTACATTCTTCCTCATTATAGCACAAAGGTGTTAAATCTACTGTGCTGATGAAGCGAGTCATGGCACTCTCACAACTTGCTTCTAACAAGTTCACTAGCATACTGCCGGGTCCCACTAAAGCATTCAAATTTCAGATTGGCAACAAATTAATAGAGAAATAGTGCTGTTGGCAGCACTGAATTAACACTGCAATAACACGGCAACTTCGGCAACTTTCGTAAGAATTAATGCATACTACAGAGTGGGACTTAGACGAAATTCTCACAAAGTTCTCACAGGACACTTTCTAAAGAATACCTAAAGTCTTTAATATGCACGTAATTAAACTAACATGTCATGCCCATTATCGGGAACACCAAAGTTGAATCCTGTGCATGAATGCGAAAGAAGATTGGACCAAGTTTTAAGTTTTGCTTCTTGTTAGATTCATATTGTGCATGTTAGACTGCTGTAGTAATTAATGATGGCGGCCATGCCATGAAACAGCCCTAGAGCTCACTAGTTGGAAACAAATTAATTCCCAATGTGCAATATTGACCTCCCATTTTCTGATATCTTATCATTCTTGTTGCTGGGCTGTTGTGAACCAAAATATTGAATGCTTCCTTGCTTGTTGTCGTCATGATTCCCTTATCAGATGGTTGTGAGGAGGAGTTCATTTTATATTAAGAAGTCTAATGAAGCAGCACTTCCTTGCCTAGGCAAATTTGGTATATATGAATGACTACAAATTCTCTATCAGTGTGGGGGGCTCTAATGACCTAGCTGTCGACGGGCCCTTAAACCCTAACCACTCACTCACTCTATCAGTGTGAAACATTTTTTCAACAGTCAACAACTGCCTTTGTATTAGAAAACATTGTACGACCACATTGTCATCTGCAACACTGGTTGTGGTTGATATGAATGCTAAAGCTTCATTGCTCATGGATATCTGGGGGTCATTAATAGGCTTTGAACCGTTATACAATTATTGCGACGTCAAAACACAAATATGGTGCTCACTAAAAGGTGATTACTATTGCTGCTATTGTTCTCTTCTGTATTGGAGAGCAAGAGGATTAATGACTTCATTGTCAGAAATCCAGCATGAGCTAACAAGTATCATGAAATGAGATGATGGCATGTTACCTGCCACATGGGCAGAGCATGATGTCATTGCGCTAGTACAAGACACCACAAAACAACTGCCTGCAGTACATAGTGTATCTCGAATGTTTCATTAGTTTCATACATAATAAAACTTTCTCTTGCTGTTACAAGTCGCTGTATGATTATAAGCGTGGCATTAAAAGTACTTAAAAGTACAGAATTTGGGAGTGAATACTTTACTGCAAATGGTGACAATGTTGAATGTAAGTTATGCAAAACTTTTATGTATAACATTCCTGCATCTACAGTACCTTGCCTCCTGTGTGCTGTGATCATGTAACAGACTAACCTCTCCCACTTGCTGTAGACCAAGCTCAGCCTTTGATTTCTTGTATGAAGGTTTGGTTCCTAGTCATTAATGTCTTCTGACTGCACTGCAATCTAAGCTATTTAAAACAGTGTGTCCTCAAAGATTGTGAAAATTAATATTGGCCATCCCCAAGATTGACTTCACCCATTAGTAGTACTACATACCCAGAGATGATTGTTCATATTGTTCTGAGTTTAAGTCTCTGCTGAGTGTCATGCAGCTTTATATGCAGATTGAAGTTGAGATGAAGGCAGGAGAGAGAAAATGAAGAGTAAAAAAAAATATATATTTATTCTTTTATCTGATGTATAAGTTCACACTCTCCAGCACGCTTGGCATCATGGCTAGGTGAGAAAATGGAAGAGAGCTTTAAGCGTACCAGCATGGAAGTTAACAATAAGCAAAAAATATTAAAACTAAGATGAGTTGCTTGTGAAGGCATTAACACTTCATTTACTTGGTTTAAATGCATGTTTTGAACATGTTGATGTTCAGCTTCAGCCATGGCCTGACTTTTGGATGGTAACAAGTCTCTGCTTGTGCCTATGGGGATATATCTTGTTGTTGAGGTATAAGAAATGTATTAAGTATACTCTGTTCATCAAGAGATTAGAGGAGATATAAACAAAGCACCGGTTTGTATCACTCTGCGACCACGTGCTTTCACAATGACGCAACACGGTTACCTACCGCTACGCGTAGGTATAATATGCATTTTACACTACTAAAGGATATATTTACGTCTTCCAAATAACATCTAGCACATGGAAATTAACTGCTACTTACGTCATCTCTGTCCACAATAACACTTTTTCATTTCCTGCTCACAATCTCAAAACCAATCTCTAGAAGCAGCTTGTGGAGGGAAGTTCGTTTTAAATCTGGAAGATCGGGATCAGAGTTAACTGTCAATAGCACTTTGTTTAAGGTAGTGGTTCATTGTTAACAAAGAACTGGTGATTGCAGATCTCACACTCACAAATTCGTCGCAAACTACGTCCACCATTTATCTAGCACGTGGGCGTTTTTACCGGTATCTTCACCAACAGACGATTTTTCATTGGGTGTACTGTAAATACTTGCAACTGACACACCAGTAAACTCGAATGTTAATTTCATCACGTCTTCGATAGAAAGCTCGGGATATTTCTCGTAGAACTTGTTAAATATGTTCAATATTGTTGTCTTTTCAGCACTTCGCAACGGTTTGCCGCGCTTATGTTTTACAGCACTCACTTGTTCCGCCATGTTACTGTCATACCGAATAATGCGCGCGCAGAATGAATTAGGCTGGTTACAAATTCACTTAACTACGTATTCTTACAGTTTAACTATGCCTAGTACACTTAGTTCATGCTTTAGCAAACATGAAATGACATTTCAGACCTCAGTAACATTATTTCTTCAAGGGACTATTTACACGGCGAAAGCGTCAAGAGGGCGCGCTGTGGTCAAAACGCACGTGGCTTTGTTTACGTCTCCTCTAATCTCTAGATGAACAGAGTATAGATGGGGTTTCTAAGCACATGACGCATTTGTCTTTTTGAATGTGGATTGTCTCCATAATTGTTTTGCTACGTTGTCTGCTAATTGTGTGGTAAGTTTAATATTGTGGTTGCAGGGATTATGGATTTATTAGTGTGTTTAAATTTTATACACTTCAGAGCTTTAAGTTTCTGGTATCTGTTGCAAAGGATATTTCTTAAAGTTGCATTATACTTTAAAATTACTTGCAACAGTACTCTCAAAAAATGCCCTTGATGCAAAAAAAAGCTCGGTCTTCTCACAACCCTATGGTAATTAAGAACCAAAAACATTTTGTTAGACTGCTCAGTTACAGTGGAATCCTGATAACTCGACCTAATATGGACTGAAAGGCTGTGGACTGAAATGTCAAGCTTTTACATAATAAGGGGTGTGATAGTCATAACTCATAACATAATACTGCAAACTACATAATACATGTTCTAACACAATATAGGAAACAAAAATATTACATATTCTAAAATTTATTGCGTATTAATATGTTCCCCTTTGTCCAGTCTCTTTAACGCATCCAATTTAATTTCCAATCACGTTAAGTTGTCTTTTCTTCTCGTTTGACATTTTCACTGCCACAAACAACTCAACACAACATTAACAGTAAGCCAAAATCTTGGAAACTGCATAACCACAAATAAAGTTTAGCTGAAAGTTTAGCTTATCACGTACAGGGGTATTTTTAGACTTGCAAATGACCTTGCTAGGATCTGCACATGTAATGTCATGAAAATTAATGTTGGGCTATAATGGCAGAGCAATATTCACAAGTAACACAATATTTAAGTGGTAACAAACATGCAAAATTCAATGTTAACTCTTTGTGACAATTGTCAATCTTTTGGTATGCAAAATTAAAGGAAGCATGTGGTCGTATACTCTGACTCAGTACTTGGTAATCCCTTCTACGAATAATGTTGTAACATGTCCATTTATATTAGCTCAGCCATTTAGGTCTTTAGTAATGAGAAACCCTTTTGCATCAATTAATGGAAGGATTTGGCACAATAAGGCTGAAGCACAGTTCATAATGCTAGCATACTTACCTACTATCTTGCCAATTATTTCAGCTCTTAAACTGAAAGTCTAAGTGTCTGAAGCTATTACCAGCCATTAGATACCATAACATTATAATAATAATAATAATAATAATAATAATAATAATAATAATAATAATAATAATAATAATAGTAACGTCCTAAAAACTAAAGTAGGCATTTTCAAAGACTGGGAGTCAGTGTGGGTGGCTCACTTGGTTAGACGCTGGCCTATTGATCCCAAAATCGAGGGTTCAAATACGGCCCAGACCGATGGTTTTTAAGTGTGCTTAAAAATGACAGCTTAATATCAGTAGATTTACTGGCATATAAAAGAACTCTGTGGGACAAACTTCTGGCACACTGATGATGCTGATACGATCATGGCAATTGACAGCATCGTTAAACAACAAAATAATTTAATTACAAATTCAAAGACTGGGGAGAAAACAAATCAAATGGAATGAAATGCAAAAAGGGAATTGAAGTGCAGAGAAGTGAATGATTTCATTTATGAATAGTTGAAGTGCACTCATGCCAAAAACTACCAATCATTAGTGGACCAATGATACAGGAAAAAGCACACCAGACAGCAGAAGAGTTATCTGTAATTTTGCTATAGACATTGAGTACATAAATACATTATATTTTGATTCATTTATTGTATAACACATAAATTAAATTAGGGCTTAATCAGTTAGTGCATACATATATTTGTTATTTTTAATATACTGTGGGTCCCTTCTAACCATGTAAAGAACCAGACCTCTTCCAATTTCAAAAATTTCATAACTTTAATTTAGCAGCCAACTGTACTAATGGCCACTTTGCGGACAACTGGTGATAGCTTTAAACAGGCTCTACTGTAATTATTTTATGCCAACCAACATACTGATGGTTTTAAACACGAGCCAGTGGACAATGTTTGAGAGGTAGAATCAGGACTGAAAAATTCAATGTCATAGCCAGGATTTGAACCACAGATCTTCTGCTTCACATGTGACTACTCTAACCACTGAGCTACCATGGCAACTTGCCAATAACCAAAGGGTACTTATCTCAGGAGTGAGGTTCCCTAGTGGTCTACCGGGAAAAGATGAATCAGTTAAGAAATTTGTCTGGCAGGTTGCCATGTTAGTTCAGTGGTTACACTAGCTGTGCGTGAAGCAGAAGATCCATGGTTCAAATCCCATCTATGGCATTGAATTTTTTAGTGCTGATTCCACCTCTCAGGTTGTACTGTATTATTTTGAATGCAGGAAATAAACCTCCAATTTTTTTTAGAAGTTTCTAAGATTTTAGAAAGATCTGGCTTAGGACTGGAGGAAAACTTGTGCTTCCAGAGCCTTCTAATAATTGCCATACTTCTTTGAACTTCTGCTGCGTAAGGGCTGTAAGAAAGAACTTGGCACTTGACAGCTGATTCACTCACCTGCAAATGAGGCTAGCCCTATCTCATCCAGTCATATTAACAAACACGTCACGCAACGATCAGTTGATTGGACGAGTTAGAGCTAGCCTCATTTGCACATGAATCAGCTAGTTGTCAAGAGCTGGTTAGCTCTCGCCGACTAAATAATTGAACCTTCGTGGCGAGCAGTAATAAATGCTTTGACCCTTTTGTTTTACTGGCAGTATAGAGTAAATTAATTCACCAAGATGTAAAGAATCTTATTGACTTAAATACTATGCAAGAAATAATTTCCTTTATAAACCAAATCTTTAAATGTAGAACATTTAGGAATGTTAGTGGACACCCAGACATATGATTAAATGTAGGATATGTCTGGAAAATGCAGGACATCTGATCACCCTACTCCCTGGTAAATATCATTGTAACTCATATGTTTGAGGAATAAAGAGTAATGCTTATGAAATGCTCTCTCATCTGACATTACAATTACAAATTTTGCTCTGCTATTTTGATGCATTGCAATGGCTGTTCTAACTTTAAATAGCTCCAACTCTAAACATTGATTACTTAGTTGTTACTCAAGACCTTCTATTTACAAAGTACCACTTTTTTAATGCAAACAGTTATCAAACGTACAGTTGATCTTTTGTGAATTATTATATGTTCAGCAGTCTTAATATTCTTCTGCGTACTGATACCATGACAAAAAGCTGATCTTAAGGAGTGGTTCCTGTTTGTAGAACTTCCTACAAATAGCCTTACTTTTCTATCGGATTTTAAGATTTCTCCTTTAGTAAATCATAGTTTAAAAAACTAAAACCCATGCTTTAATAACAAACCAAACTAAAAATTAAAAAATAATTTTGAGTATGAAGAATTTCTTCTAAAGTGATATGAAGTCCACAGGTTCATTATAATTAAAAAAATTTTTAATAAGCTTAAAATAGAAATTATATCAACAAAATAATAAATTGTATTTTAAAAAAGTTTGGGGTGCTTTTATAAACAGCTACAGCTTGTCTAAAACGTTTTGACACTCCGTATCCGCAAGTGAGGAGAAATGCGGAGAAGTGGTGAGGGAGCAAGTGACTAGAAGGTTATCAGAACTTGGAGGCAGTCACATATATAGTACATGAATTTATCACTCTTACGGCAGCTGGAAAACTGACCTCCACTTCTCTTTTATGCAAGTGGACTGCTCAGTAGTATTACGCATCATTGCTTCGGGAGTGGGAGAATGTCAGGACATTTTAGACAAGCTGTACCAATGAACTGTTTATAACATTTGATGTCAGGCACTCCACACTTTTTTACAATAAAATTTGTTTTGTTAATGACTTAATTTTTATTGTAAACTTATTACAAATTTTTTAATTATAATGAACTTCATATCACATGAGAACAAACTCTCCATACGTAAAATTATTTTCTACTTTTTAGTGTGGTTTGTTATTAAAGCATATTCTTTTAGTTTTTTAAATTATAATTTATTTATAATTATTTTCTACTGTTTAGTTTGGTTGCATGTTTTTTAAACTATAATTAATTTTTGTTTTCTTTTTCTACCTTTTCTTTCTAGAACTTTTCAATTCAATTTTTTTTTCAGAATTATTAGTTTGAAATATTTTTAAAAACTTTGAATTCAAAATTTTTTCCATAACTTCTTTTGTTGAAATTTTTCAAATCAGTTGTTTTGGGACAGTATTAGACTAAAATTACTGTTAACAATCATCTGTTGTTAATTTCCTAGTCCTGGGTAAATCTCAATCTGCAATCCTTACCCCAAACTCTTGTGTTCCTCTCAGGTTCTCTCTGGGCATCTCAGTCTTTATATATTTCCAAGCACTTTAATCCCTTAAACCAGCATAACTTGAGATTACTATCCTATCAGTTGGCCTTGGGTAAACTTTGATACACAGTCCCTGCCCCAAAAATCTTGTGTTCCTCTCAGGTTCTCTCTTGGGCATTCAATATATTTGAGCAAAGCAATTTTCAAGGGGCATGTAGAAAAATGCTTAGTGACATTTATGATACAATAATTGTACTATTTTCCATAAGTATGTCTTTTTATTTATTTATTTATTTATTTTTTTTTTTTTATCCTGATGATTCTGTTCAGGACATTAGGACAAAGTCACGATATTATTGTATTGTCATCAGCCCACGTGTGCAAGTTTTCAAGTCAGTCAGACAACTCTTAAGTTGGTGAAAATTATGTCCAAATATTCTGTTACATTGATAAATTTAGCTTTGTCATTTTTTTATCCAGATGATCCTAGGACATTAGGACAGTGTCATATTGTATTGTCATCAGCCTTTGCACATGTGCAAATTTTCAAGTCAATCAGATGATTAACTAGGTGAAAATTGTCTTGAAGATTCCATTACATTGATAAATTTAGCTTGGTCATTTTTTATCCAGATGGACCTAGGACATTAGGACATCATGATATTATTGTATTGTCATGAGCCCTTGACACATATGCAAATTTTGACTCTTAAGCTGGTGAAAATTACGTTGAAAGATTCTGTTACATTGATAGATACATACATACAAGTGAAGCTAATAAAAGCATGTTAAAAATGTAAGATTAGAGATGAAACGTGAGGTCAAAGCATGAAGAGGAAGAAGTGTAATAGGTAATTAGGCTCGTTTAGTTGCAGTGGGTGGCACATTCAGTTGGCAGCATATGAATGACATTTTCATTAGACGCCTCAGCAACAGCATCACTGTTATCTTTGAGTATTACTAACAGTTAATTTACTGGTTTTTCTGGGTATAAGCAGTTAAATATAGGCAATTTTCAAATAACTCTGTCTTAATTGTACAAACTGTATTGATTTGAATGAAATGTTTGATGTGGCACATGTCTATAAAATAAATGTGACATCATTCATCACTGTAAAAATAACAAGTAGAATTTTATGGTTATTGCACATGTAATAACATTTTTATTCTGGAATTCAAATAAACTGTTCCATAAATTGGTATTCTGTCTTTTGGTTATTGTATTTTTAAGGTTAGTCTATCTTTAAATTAAAAGTTGTAAGTGCGACATTGAGATATCAAATGACTACTTTTCCTGTTAATAAGAAACATTGCAAAATAATCAAGCCAGCTCAAATGGTACCATTTTGAAATGCTGTACAGTACTCAAAAAGATTTGCCACTACTATCATATATAATCTCTATAAAATACAAAGCATCACTAAATGGGGATTTAAATGGATTTTTAAATATGTTGGCCAGGCTGTCATGCCCCTTTTACACTGACATTACCTTTTGCCATTTATCATATCTTGCTTTTTTGAACTTTAAGCACACTTTTCCAAAAAAAAAAAAAAAAAGACAAACTATAATACTACTCTAAACAGCCGGTGAAAGCTTTTTAAGTTATACTTTCATGAAATTCCTCAAAACTGTTTTCATACATTAAAAAAATTAAAAATTAAGAGTGCATAATTATTTCCTTTTTAAATTATTATTGATTAAAATGTCTTAATCGTTCAGCAGCTGTGTTGAATAATATGTTTGTAAAGTGACTACAAAATTTGAAATGTGCCACTTTAACTGTTTAGGAGAATAGTGCACCTAAAGAAGAAAATGGAAAAATCTTGGAAGTGTTTTGTTTATTGTAATATTGAATAAAAATTATTAATTCTATTATGATATGATCATGGTTTCTGAATCAGAAGAAGCTGTTTTATAAGCAGTAAAAGTTTCATTATGATAGATTGTTTAGTTTTCAAGAAACTCTTAACATACATTACATTGAGATTCTGCAAGGAAATTGCTTTTCTCATACTACCAAGTGTCCTTGAACTGGCCTTAGTAAATAAAATGGAAGAGAATGGAAGTTATACAGATGGTACTATCTGAAGGCACCTTAAAAACACAGAGCAATACATTACAATTAATTAAAGTGATTAAGTAAAGGCATAGGGTAAACGTTTCTCTGAAACAGAGAAAGTAATTTTGTTGAATTTAACTGCAAAACAGTAAAATATCGTTGAAAATAAAATACTAGATAAAGTTTTATAAAGAATAAAATAAAGGAAATATTGCAATTTCTAAATTAATTACTATGCATGCTGCTGTATAAGACGTGCTGGGAAAAAATTCTTGCTGAATATATCTACTGAAAAACAGTTGTAACGCATAAGAGTCATCTAGTATCAAAACCAGCCAAGTCACGAAGTGTTTTTTTTTTTTTTTTTTTTTTTTTTTTCTTCAGGACTCATTAAAAACTTCTGCAGACAAACCAATGACAGTAATATTACTTTCTCTACTGGTAATTAGGGGAAGTATTGTATTCCACCCAAAAATTTGATGTTGAGATTTCGCCGAAAATATATGTTTTGAGATCCTCTGAATCCAAAAAACCATTTTTAGAAAAAGGTCCATGTGTGGTGTGTCAGTCATTCTGTGGACAGCATAACTCAAAAACGAAAAGTTGGTTAAAAACCAAAGTTGGTATTTAAGTTTAATGTCTTTCAAGGATGCGACACAAAGATTTTGAAGAAAATAGCCCCACCCTAAACTACCCTTTGCATTGGAAAATTTTTCAAAAATTTTGATTTTCTTGAAAATGGCCCTAACGATTTTGATTAAAATGTCATTTGTTTGAGATATTTCTATGGCAAATGAAATGTACATCTTGAATTTTCTGGCTATAGCCCCTGTGGTCGTATTTACTCTGGATGACTTTTGCATAACTGGTAAACCGTTAGAGATAGACCAAATCATACTATACAAAAAATGTATATTTTGGTAAAATACACAATTTATGTCTCAATGAATTTTTTTGTAAGGTTAACCATTTCTGAGATATTCCTTGTTATGTGTGTGAGTTTCGGAAAACTTAAAACTTTCGTGAAATGGATCATCGTTGTTAATTTTTTTTATATGGTAAGTGTCCAAAGAGAAGAGAATCTCAAAGCTTCAAAAGATGTGACTATCGCTCAAAGCCTTCTGTATTCTAACTTTCCCCTTGCACCTACAAGGAAATAAGCAATAAGATAATTTGTACAAATGTTTATCTCAACTAAGACGAAGAAGATATAGGAATAAGAATTTGTACAAGAGTAGAGAAAGTCATGTGAGTGCAGCACATCAGATTTTTTTGTTTTTTCGCTTTTATTAGGCTCCATGTGATGGATTGTGTTGTATTAATATGGAAAATCATAATGATTTACTATATTTTTTTCAAAATTGTAAGTTTTGACTAGGCCGGTTTTTTTACAGACATTTTTCTAATTCTAAATCTTTCAAATAAGAAAGACTTTATTTCAATTGGTACTCAACATCAATAAAAAAAACCAATTTATTCATTAATTATAAAAAATGCAGTATAATGTTAAACTAGAACAAAAAATTAGTAAGAACATTAAAAAAAAAATTACACACACAGTATGAGAGGTAGAACTGGAACTTAAAAATTCAAGGCCACTGCCGGGATTTGAACCACAGACCCTACGCTTACTAGGTGGGTGTTCTAACCATTAAGCTACTGTGACAACCTGCCAGAATGACATTGAATTCTCAAACCAGTTCGTATTTTTTCCGGTAAACCACAAAGGCAGTCTCATATCAGAGACAATTACCCTAATGGTGACTATCACAAGTACTTTATGTCCCGGGATTAAATAGCCTTCAGATGGTAATTATTATTTATTTAAGCCAACAAACTTACTGTTGGTGTTTTCAAACACACCAGCCGTGTGTGGGCAGAGCCTCCTTAACCCTCCGTTCCCATCTCTGTCCATCTCCTCCGAGAAGAGCATACTGAACCAGGATGCTGGATTGCAGTTTAGTCCCTCCTGGAAACCAGCCTTAAAGTTGGAAATCGACTGGCTCAGAAAACACAGATTCCAACAGAGCGTTGAACTACCTCCACATTAGACTGAGTGTTTTCTACTCGGTACATACTAGCGGACAGTACATATACTGGTCCCTTCACTCTTGCTAGTCATTCATCACCCTGATGATGAGAGAGATGTACACTCCCGAAACGTTGATGGCTCTTCATCAATACACCTCGCTCGAAGCCCGAGAATCTTGAATATGTTCGTCGCCAGAAAAGCTTCAAATCATATTTTGCATGAAATATATTTTAATTATCTGCAGTGAGTTTCCAGTTATACTAATCACCAAATGTTTTGTGTACACATGCAAGCACCCACAAAAAAAATCTGAATATATACATCAATGGGAGCTGGTGCTCTGTGATTGAGTCGGAGGATAGGTGCTGGCAGTATATGAACTATTTACCCCAGCTGTCCAATGTTTGAGTGTCTTTGTCCATGATGTGCTCAGCCCTTAAGTCATTGTCTCTGTTGAAATTCTTTGACTGTTATTTAATTTCAATTGCTCCTTTTGTAAGTCTGTTGGAATTACACTAGAGTGTAAAACCCTGGTCTCATCAAATAAACTGTGGTAATTGTCTAAGCTATGCTGAGCTACAGCTGACTTATCTGATTGAAGCAGTTTTGAGATTTTGTTTGTTCCACATAAGCTTAAGCTTTAAAAGAAAAACAACAGGCTCTGAAATATCTTGCTTCCAGCATAGCAAGATGCTACCTTTTTGAATAATAAAATTAGGCATGTAAATTTATTTTGTGAAGTTGAAATTAGGTTCATCTGGCATGAAAAAAGGATTGTTTTAAGACTTCAATAGCAACTTTGTATGGTAGATCCATACAGAGGAATTTATTGAATATCATCTCTCCCCTTAACTCAATGTACTTTCAGATCATATTGCACTTGTCACACAACATGAAATTGCTTGCATAAATGGGATCTTGTTAGTGTCCTGAAGATTGGTAATGTTTGAGAGGTAGAACTGGAAGTTAATTGGTAATGTTGTTTGTGAGGTACTAGTTAACAGCTTTTTTTTTATTCTTTGAGTGGGATGGTTGCAATATTTCTACTTACTGAAAATAACTGGCAATTGTCTTCTGCCCTGAACTATGACAGTTGAACAATCACTGGATGTCATTTGGGAAGACATAGATCTTGAGCTGCATCTTTGATTCTGTATCATATGAGTAACCTAGCTTTTGTCCGCTGTGATGTCATCTTGGGTGAGATTTGCACTGCCAGCACCGGTACACTCTTTTTGCCTTTTACACTACTGTGTGGTTGTGGAGAACTTGCAAAGTTTCATAAGTCATGTTTTCAGCAGGACTGTTCTTCCTTGTCTAAACTCTTATGACTGAAAGTGTTGGTCTGGAAAAGCTTTATTGTAATCTTTCCAAACATTCTTGTTGGCAGCTGTTCTCCCCCTTCAAAAAGAAAGTTCTTGAGTACTTCCATCTTGCATTGTCCGCCGTGGTGGGGACTCTGGCACATTAGTCAATGGTTTATTGTGCGTGCATCAGACCCTAGGAGAAAATATAATATGAGAGTATCCTACAGACAGCTAGAACACACCACAGGCAGAACTGCTATGGTGGGTCCCTAAAAGGTGCAGGCACTTCTTCAGCCCGACTGAGTTCCAGGTCACCACAGAAAGTGCACCACTAGCCAGATTCAGCTGATCAATCAGTCCCCCCTGGCAGGTGACTAGGCCAACCACAGTACCTCCCATCAGTCAAACACTGTATTTCCAGATCACAACCTCCACTGCAGCACAACCTACTGATAACCCTGCTGACTCTTACAACGTGGAAAGACTGGATAGAGAGAGAATGAAATGAAAGATAGTGATAGGGATGTAAGGATGTCCTTACCAACGTTCGCCTGAGTGGAAAAAAAGCCACGGTCAGGAAGGTCGGCTGCAGGAAACAAACCCATGACCTCCAGTCATTACTGCCTGAGCCATCCCAGTTGGTTGTACCTCCATCTTAGAACATTAGACTGCAAGCACATGACAACATTGAAATGCCTCTAAAAATATTCCAGCCAACAAAATTTCAAAATGTAAAACTATTTCTCATGAGCGTCTCCATTGTGGTACACCATCTGCTGGTACTTTCTGCACTATTTCTATGTTATTTCCAATTTGGAATGTTCTCAATCATTAAAGATGTTACTAAGCTGCCCTCTTAGTCTACTGTGAATGAGTCAACAAAATAGGGGGAAAAAATATATACAGGAAATGTATAGTTAATTATAATTGAAAGCTAGCAAAGATTATAAGAATTGAGGGACTCTGTGTGTTCCAGCTTGATTAGAATGGTAAACCATCCAGAAAGTCTGTAACTGCCTTAAGTGTAAGAATCTGATGAATCCAACAAACATGATGCGTTACTAAATGATAAAAACTCAATATAATACAATATGCGATTGTGTCATAATTTTGTATTTTATTCAATCTATACTACTATATTTTTATAACCTCAGTTCCCATATTGCTATTTCAACATTGCATCTAACACTATTAAACCTCTGGGATTACTTAATACAGTCTTTCTCTGTCTATCAAGCATTTATATTCATTTTTTATCTTAACAATTGTAAAAGTAATTTCCAAAATATTTTGGTAATCTGTTACCTTGTATGGGGCAAAATTACCGCTCTTTGAGTCAATTAATACATTCCATTGGGAATTGAAATCTATTTGAGTCCAATCCATACAATCCACATTTTTTCCATGTTGAATTCAATCCATATTGTGGTCGATTTGGATACCCAAGACTAAAGTGTAAATAATTCAAGCTTTTATGTTGCCTATTTGGTTTATGTTGGCAAACCTGTAAAAAACATTTTCTGTATATTGTTAGTAGGTTTTGAGGTTAGTAGAAGTTAGCATCTTTGGCACATTCAAATGGATTTGAATACGGTGTTTCCATGCATCGAAATTTTGATCTGATCCCACTTTCAAAGAGGATCGGATCCAAGATTCATTTTGATCTGAATCCGTGTTTCAATTTGGAATGAGGACTCAAATTGATTTCAGTTTTCCATGGAAACATAGTGTCTGTTGAATGCTAAGTTTTGCATATCATGTTTGAATGCTTTTGTACCACACTTTGTCTTCGTGTTATTTTCTTGCAGTGTGCCATATACTTTTGTGAAAGTGAATTTGCATTCATTCATTAGTTACAAGAGAGGAAATGCTGACTAATGTTTATTTTTTCTTTGTTAGAGTGAGTGTTTTCGAAAATATTTCCTTTTTCTTTCTGTCTGAAGCAGGTTTTATTTTTAATCAAGGCTTCACGGGTGATCAGCCGTGTGAGATTTAGAAAAATTGAGCTTTCGACCATTGTAGACTCCATGGCCTTCTCAAAATCTAAAGAATGACTGTGCTCCGCTCCCCAACAGCAGGTCCAATCATAAATTGTCACCCACTCATTGGCCAGGGCAGCGCACCCTCTCCCACCTAACAATGTGTATATATATATATATATGGGGAGCAGAGCACAGTCGTGGCTCTGGTTGGTTAGACGTTGGCCTACTGATCCCAAGGTCGTGGGTTCAAATCCGGCCCAGACCAATTGTTTTTAAGTGTGCTTAAAAATGAGAGCTCCAGTAGATTTACTGGCATGTAAAAGAACTCCTATGGGACAAAATTTCGGCACACCGGCGACGCTGATCTGATCCTGGCAATTGACAGCATCGTTAAACAACAACAAAAAAAAAAGTGTGGGATTTCTTTAAACTTCTGTACAATGTACTGGGAATGTAATAGATTAATGTGCAACATTCACTACAATTTTTGGATGAATACATATTATGCCTATCTCAGTAATTGAAAAACAATACAAACAACTTTCAGTATTAGGATACTGATATTAGAATATTTATTTTTGATCCAAAAAATGTAAGTAGATTAACAGGTATCTAAAACACTAGATTCTGACCACAAATGAGGGCATGTGTTAGAAATACTGTAGAACCCCGCTAACCTGAATTAATTGGGGGTGTGGTCTTTTTGGATTTGGAAATGTTTGGATTATCCAAAAAAAACGAAAAAAGAAATGTATATAAATTCGGCTGTAATGTTGACAGCTACAAGGTAACGTAGTGTAGCGAAGTGAGAAAGTGACAATGTTGCGATTAACACGCACAATATATTCAATATAACGACAATGTATTCCTCTAACCTGTGGACATAGCTGATTGCATGTGATAGTGGCAGTACATAAGTAGTTCAGTTTGTTTTGTTATTGTTAGCAGTCTTTCAGGTAGTAATTTATGCTTTTTGCTCATAAATTAATACAGAACATGTGCTTGTTTGTCTCATACCATGCACTACGATGTCAAACGAAAACATAGTTCCTGTACATTAAAAGAAAAACTGGAAGTGCGTAGGTGACTTGACAAGTTGTGTTTGGATGATCCATAATTTTGGTTTTGTAGGGTTCAACTGTAAGGTCTTTTTTTCTTTCCTCTTCTTGAGAACTTTCCTTGCTATTACCTGCAATGAATCTTTTCATTTGTAGGTTCAGTGAGCCCACTGTGGTTATGTATCTTGTTGCATAATTTCTAATACTGCCAACATGAAATTTACAACTGTCATGGATTTTTCAAACCATACTAAATAATGAACCTTGTATCTTCGAACATTCAAAGGCTAAAGCATTTAGCATGCAGAATGAAAATGCAAGGAAAAATATTATATTGGTTACTAATTATTTTCATTAACAGCTAAGATAAAATATTAAATATAAATGAAGTGTAATACCAGCAAATCTTATTCTATTGTTTAACAAAGTGCCAGAATATGCATGTTATAATATAGGGATTTCAAACAGTGCACACTTGGAGCTTAGCAAACCCACTCTGCCTGTAACTGCAGCACCTGCTTTCTCTGCTTGGGACTGTAAAGCTCGTATACCATGGAAAAATCAAAGCCACTTCCACATTTGCAGTTCCTTAACATAAACACAGAAATGAATAAGTATTGTGGCATAATGGATGCACTCCTAGAGGAGTTTGGAAGATTTTCAGATTTGGAAGCTCTCAGATCTAAACCGGATCTCTCTTTCTTGTCCTATTCTATTGATCCCAAGAATGTTTCAGTTCAACATCAACTATAATCACTCCACTCTTAGATCCACACTTCATATAAATACAAACTGTTAACAACTAACTCTCGATACATCGAAACCAAAGCACACCATAAAATATGTTGTTAGCTAATGCTGGATTTCTGACAATGAAGTCATTAATCCTCTTGCTCTCCAATATTTTTCACTGATGAATGGGGCACTAGAAGTGGCCGGTCATATTTGAAGGTGGTCTCCATCCATTTCCTCTTGCAGATCACATAGAGGACAGAACACCATAAAATATAGTACCTTAAATATTGGTAATTGTCTGTAAGTTTTCAAGATGTATGAAAACCTAATAAAGACTACTTGAATGTAACGCGATAGCAGCGCTATTACTAAACCTCCTGAGTAAATATCTTTCTGTTGCAACATAAACATGAGTCATGAGTCCATGTGGTGTTTGTTTGTGTTAGTTGCAGATGATATGAACCTCAGGTTATCGCGGAGGGATACAAGGTGCAGATCTAAGGCTGGATGGAGTATAGAACTTTCTGATCTATGCTGTGATTCAGGTCTAAAAAAGGCATATAGTAATAATATTGTGAGTTTTTATCACGCTCTTGATCCACAAACATACCCAGCATTTCACAAATTTGCTGCAGAAATGATGTGTATGTTTGGCATTACACATTTATGTCTGCTTTGAGAGTTACTTCTGTAATTAATGATTCCCCAAATATTAAGATGTTAGTGGAAAAGCATAAAATGGGCATAATAAATGTGTAATTAGGTTCAAAGTAGAGGTTTTAATGTTGTTAGCTAATGCTGGATTTCTGACAATGAAGTCATTAATCCCCTTGCTCTCCAACATTTTTCACTGATGGATGGGACACTAGAAGTGACTGGGCATATTTGAAGGTGGTCTTGATCCATTTCCTCTAGCAGTAAATGTTACCGCATTTTAGAGAGCACCATATTTTTACGCTTTGGCGGTCACATCGCTCTCTCACAATCCCCAGAATGTCTGGAGGACCGCACCTATCGTTGGTTTACGGGTCTCACCGACCTGACCGGGAGAGTTATCAAAATAAATTCACCGACCATATCCTCTGATTATCAATCAGAGGACATATTACATTCCATGACAGGTCAGCATAGAGATTTTAATGTGGATCTAGTTTTATTTTATGTACAGGAGCAGTCTCCTTTTAAATTATACAGTTAAAAATTATATTAATATTCCATTTCCTTTGTGGTTTTAATGTTTTGTTTTTGAATAATTACATTACTATTGTAATTCATATTAAAACCTCATGAACACAAAATCTATGAAAATAAATACGTTTATAACAAACAAGAGGAAACAGAATACAATAAAGTGGACTTAATTTTCTTTGAACTTTATACACCCATGTTTTGGTACGTTTTGCTTAACGCTGTCACTACCTGTGTGTATACTATAATCTTTCTTGCAGTGCTTCATGCCTGCAAGCACTGCCAAGGTCATGAAATTGCACTTGAGTTGACATTGCTGTTATATGTTGTTAGCTAATGCTGGATTTCTGACAATGAAGTCATTAATCCTCTTACTCTCCAATATTTTTCACTGATGATATTGAAGAGAGCAATAGCAGTAATAGTAGCTGCTTTTTAGAGAGCACCATATTTTTATGTTTTGGCGGTCACATCGCTCTCTCACAACCCCCAGAATGTCTGGGGGACCACACCTGCCATTGGTTTACAGGTCTCACTGACCTGACCGGGAGAATTATCAAAATAAATTCACAGACCATATCCTCTGATCACCAATCAGAGGACGTATTACATGCCATGGCAGGTCAGCATGTTAGGGGTTAAGATTTTATAGAGAAATGGAGAGGTAGGAAAAATAAAGACTCCCTAGCCCTCGGGAACCCTAATAGCATCGGGGTCAAAAGAGAACAAGAGATGTCCAAGGTAAGGTCAGATAGAAAAGTTACAGTGAGGAGCAAAACACCAGTAAGGGAAGTAATGTTCTGCTCAGCTTGGGTACCTTGTGGTCACTATTCACATATCCCCTAGACGGAGACTCCTGAGTCATTGCTGTTATATGTAGGATATCGAATAAACCTTACTGATGTAGCCTAATGTTGGTTTAACATTCCTTTTGTTGAACCAGAGGTGTAATTCAAGGATGTGATATGCTACAGTATATTAATATGTGATGTTTTTTTTGCTTATTTCAGAAAAGTATGATTTTGTTGGAAGGCTTCTCAAACCAGGAGAAGAGCCCACCAACTACTCAGATGAAGAGGAAGAAGGAAGCCAACAAGACACCACAGAGAAAGCTAAGGACGATTGAGCTGCTGCTTACAAGCAATTACAGCACCAGTTGTCACGTGATAACTATCCTACTTCTTCTTTCTTGTTTAAATGTACCAATAAGGTCCCAATTCTAAAACTAAACATTTGTATCAGTTTTGCTGCACAGAAAGGTGAATGAAAGCCTGAACATTAAAGAACATTTTATTGTTTGGAGAGCAGAGAACAGTTATTTGCTTAAGAACAAAATATGTTCGCCCGGAACTATCCCCATTTGCTTTGTTTTAAATAAAGCAAGATTATGGATACATTCAAGCCTTGTATATATATTGTTAAATGAGTTAGGAGATGATAAACATTATGTTTTTGGAGAGCTGGGTGTTGGTAGGACCTTGAAATATGAATGAAATGTCATTTATATTTGCTTATCTGGGTTAAAGTACTATATAATTTTTAATAGATATCAGATGTTGTAGAAGAGAAAGGCAGAAAGGCAAAGTCTAATTTTTATCAAGCAAATTTGAAGCTTTTACACATTTTCTATTTTTCCTAAATAATCTCTAATGATGAATGATTAAACAAGAATGGAATATCTGCATTTATAAACGTTCCAGTCAATATAATATTTTGCTGTGCTTATTAATAGCAGGAAATGTTACTGCCTGTGTGTTTTGGTTGCGGAGAATTCAAAATTGTGCACGCTTTGAAATTTATGACCATTGTTGGACAGTCAAGTAATAAAGTGGAAAGGTGGTTTATACCAAAAACAAAACTAATGTTAAGACTGATATTTTGCTGAGAGTGATAATAGGCAAGAAACAACATGCAGATGGTTGTAGCACTTGGGAAAGTGAAGCTTTTCTATAGTTGCAGGCATTACTGCTCATGGTTTCAATAGTCACATTCTATGGTTCAGCTCTGATGGCATATTTGTCTGCCAAGCTATGCTAAGAGAAATGTTTCATATTGTTCTAGAAGTCTCTTCAAAAAATGAAAAAAAAAAAAAAAATGAATAATAAAAATGAGGGAAAAAACCGTAGAAAAGCTGAGTACCAATTTTCTGTTACAAAAGGCTAAAAAGTGTCTTGAAGTTCAAGCAATAAGTATTTAGAGGTGCACTGCTTGCTTATTAACACTTTGTGTTAGCCTGGTTGGGTCATATTATTCTTCACTTCTGCAGCTCTTCTTGAGAAAGACTGTATTTAGCTGCATTTAACGCTTAGAAGGTTTCTGTAGCATTACTAATTGAGTAAAACCTTGTTAATCTGTGCAATTTCAAAGTGAACATTGCTCATTAAAAGTGAGATGAAAGGAAATAGCTAGCAATAAAGGCAATTTCTTAATTGTTCGGCATTGTAATGTGAGCATATGGGAAGTTTTTCCGGGACAGGAAACAGGAAAGAAGACTTGGCCGAGTTTTAACTTTTTTACATTCTTAGGTAGAGCATATTAGATGCATATTAGACTCTTCACTGTAGAGATTTTTCAGAGCATGTCAAGAAAAAGCTGCTAGAGCTCCCTCTAATCATAAGCTGGAAAAGCAAAACTTGAAAAAAAAATTCTACGAGGATCATTCCAAATGTTTAGTTCTTCCGGGCTTGTAGGCCGTGGTCTAGAAGGCATGGTAGATACCAATGTTTCGCCAAGTACTGTGCTTGGCATCATCAGGGTAACACGTAGTCACTACCATAGACGGCGCAACAATGCTCCGCCCACCCCCACCCATATAAATAAACGTAACGGACATTAACAGTCATTTCTTCCACTACTTCTCTGCTTCCACATTCTAACTCTGACCAGTGCAGATGGAGGATCGTGTTACCCTGATGATGCCAAGTGCAGTACTTGGCGAAACGTTGGTATCTACCATGCCTTCTAGACCACGGCCTACAAGCCCGGAAGAATTAAACATTTGGAATAATCAAGATACCGGCCGTGAAAGCCTAAATACATATATCCTACGAGGATTATTCAATATATAATGCCCACATTTTCTTTTTTTCCCATGAACATATTTATTCTTAAGAGTCAGAATTTGATGACAATATACATTAACATTTCTTGTCTGTGCCCTAGTTTTCTACATAATCTCCGTGTTCTATGGCCTTACACCAACGTTGTGTGAGAGAATGTATTCCCTGCCAGTAAAAGCTCTTGTTCTGTAGGCATAGCCATGTCCTGAGCATGGCTGATTATGGAGCTCTGTTTCTGCACTTCCTGACACTTTAACCTTTTTACCCATCACCCAGCTTTATTCCTATCAACTGCATCATTACCATTCACTGCACATAAGCACTTGTGGAGGTTAACCACAGTTTATTTTTCTGCACACAAAAATTCAATAACACCCATTGCTTATAACGAGAGTTGTATGTAGACACCATTTTGATGCTGTACTATGGCTCTGCCATGTGCCAGAATGGCTAGAAACTTCACAGGCATACAAAAGAAATGTCAAGTGTGAAGCACCTACAAGGACATTTGTCTGTATATATATTAATGGCTTTTTAAACAAATGTGGGGCATTATACAGGGTGTTAATGAGCTACACTGAAATAACTGGAGAGATTGTAGATGTGACTAATGTAAGTAATTTGAGATAGGCAATGTATAGTCTGCGGCTAAACATAAGACAGTTATATTGTGTTAAACGTATTGATATCAGATGCTCATAAGTCTGTGTTAAAGCAAATCCATGTGAAAAATTGTACTAGAATGTCTTTAAAACTGCTGTGCGAGTATAGAAATATCGATTTTGAGCAGCTCGTTATTAGTGCTCTCGAGATTTAATGCCACAAAAATTTCCCAAATCTCAAATGAATCACCTGACAGTGCGACACTAAACATGATTAACTGCCTTCTTGCACTGTGCATTCCACTCTAGAGGTGTTACCTTTAACTGTTATGGTGGCGTGGTCCGTAACGCTGAAAACTAATGTCCCAAAGGTCATTGTTTCAGTTCCCATCATATAGTTAATTTTCTTTATTCTTTGTAATACATAAATTCCATACAAAGAATCGCTATGATTCGTAATTCAGGATACAATTCTGATTGACCAGTGCAATAACACTACTATAATTTCCATAATTCGGTACATGGATTTATTTTGCTCCTCTACACACAGAATCATCTTGTTTATGGTACTTATCACTTTATAACATGCAGAATATCTTCTTCAGTATGCATGTCTCATTACTTAGGGAAATTCTTAGCAATGCAGTGGTCTAGGGCAATGCTAGGAATACAGCGGCCACAGTGGCCAAGGTGCACATTAGCGGTAGTGAAAAGTATATTCCAGGACTGCTCTTTGAAGATAATTTTAAATTCAACTTTCAAAAATAAATAAGGGCATACTTTCTCTTGCATTAAATCTGAATCTGCAGTGTTTCACACTGTTATTTTGGGGTTCTACTTTATGTATGCAGTATCAGTTAAAACTGACATGATAATCATTCAACTTCTTGTTGCATCACTTTGTTTACTTAAGCACTATTGGTATGTTGTTGAATGAGACCAGATTAATAAGGTTTTACAGCTCCAAGTTGATAGTTAATCTGCCATTTTGGCATTTTCAGCCGTTTTCTGTATGCTTTATTGACCAATCCATGAGTCTCCAACACACCATAGCACTTATCTTGTTAAGACATAGGTAGCCTCTATAAATCAACTCTTGAACAAGTGGATGTGTTGTAACATATCTCTAACCTGTTGAACATGAGCAAGCAATTGTCTGAACGCTACTTTCAGTTCCAAATTACGTTAGAACACAGATTAACTCCCAAGTAACCTTATTAAACTGTTACATTCCAATGAAAATGTAAGTATGAAGGAATGGCAGACTTTCATCACCTGCCTTGCAAGTTGAACCATAGACTGGTGCATGACCATACAAAACCTCGGGAGATAGTATGGCATAAAAAGTGTTACTTAACATTTCCATACATGAGCAAGGATCCATTAATTGGCTGCTGTTGGACAAGTTGGCAGTAAATCTATTTCTCTTGTCCAGCAGAGTGATTTGTTAAGTAATTTTGCTTTATCATTAATACATAATAAAGGATCATGTTTTCAAAGCAACTTTCATGTGTGCACATGCATACATGCTTTTGTGTACATTTTTATACTTGGTTGAGGTAGCACTGGCAAACTTAAATATGCAGCATAGGCAGCATTTGAACTTTGTATATTTTGCACTGACCTTCTTAATATTTGTTTCCGTTAAACTGAAGATTCTCTAAGTATACTAGGAAAAAATTTGAGACTGTTCATGTTTTCTTGTTGTATTAAATTTATTTGTTTTATTGTTTATAAGTTTAAAGAAGTTAGTTTTTAAAACAAATAAAAAACTGCGCAGTGAGAAAGGCTGCAGTTAAAAATCAAAATTTGAGAAAGTGCACAAAGTGCTTATGATATTTTCTCTGAATGTTTAAAATTAGTGAAAAAAAATGTGTTATATTTCTCTCACACTTTACAGCAGAAACTTCAAGGAATGCAATATACTTCATAAATCAATTGTATATTTTATCTCCAATTTAGATGTGTTTATGTTGCAAATATGAACTTTTTTTATGGATTTTAAAACAGCATAACTTAATGGGGAATTTGGGGCTTGTGGGCTTGTTTTCTTGGTAATAAAATAGGTTCATAATGGTAGTCAGATTGCAGCCTACACATCTAACTTGTGTTAGGCATGACTTTCAATAATTCTAGCTGCAGGAATGAAAATCTTAAACAGAACAAGTGATCCAGAACATGCAAGTTGCATTAAGCATCCACATTTAAAATTACTTTAAAAAATAATTAATTTTTATCGTTGAACACCTTGTTTTCATTAAGAACTATAATTTTTATTCTTTCTCCAGCAAATATCCAAATTTCTGTAAAATAAGAACATTAATGGACATTCCTCCCATGCTTGAGTCAGAAATAAAAGTTTGATAAAAATGAGAAAAAAAGATGGAATTTCCTTATGAATGTTGTTCTGTTGTTCAGAGTCAATGACATGTAGAGCCTGTAACTCACCCTCCCTTCTTTTTGCATTTTCTTTTATAGACAAATAATGGTGTAATGCCAGCAAACCATGCCATATTCCCATTACTGTGCATATGGTGGAAGTGGTAATCTAAATGAGAAGTGAAATCAGCGGGATTAGTGATGTTTTCAGTTTTTTTCTTCTTGTTTGTCTTCTGCTCATGTAAACAGAAAGTCTGAGGCAGTGAATTATTGAGGATGTGTGCGGCGTAGTGAAAGAGCATCAAATATTTGTTTTTTATAAGCCTACCCAGGATGCAAGCACACTTCAGTGTACCCATTTGTGTTCCCTTCTTGTTGATTAACTGAAGTTGCTCCCACCTTAAAAATGGTTATATAATACAGACGATACAACCTAAATGGAAAACTCGAAAAAACATGCATGACTCACACAAATTAAGTGTTGGAAACATGCAAGAAATGTATAAACAATATTTAATTTGCATTTACGGAGTATCTGGAAATTGAGCAATCCCTTCCATATTGGAATCTGATACACCTAAGTACATTAAAAACATGTATTATTTGTGTCTTGCCATTTTGCAAGGATTTCCCGTTACGATGTTTAAGGTTAGATGAACACGCTGACTCTGCCATTATGCACGGATGCTTACACAATAAGAAACACTCAAACATTTGTCACTATCTGTAAATAACCGGTTAATAAACTGAAGCTTCAACTCAGTTTGATCAGTGCACACGATGATGAATTCACACCTGTACTATAAACAAGAGGTAACCTCTCTCACATCTTAGAATAATAATCTACAGATGCCTCATTGCTTCTATATTCACATTTCATGCATGGTGCTTGAAAGAAAGGTAATTTGACTGAAATACTTTGAATGCAGAAAATAGATTATTTTAACGAACGAATTAATTTCTATCGTGGTGGTACACAGTTTATACATCCAGTAGCCAATAAGAGAGAACTAGAAGCATGTGATATTGTCTGCAGGAGTTACTAGTACAACATGTCAGTAATAAAGTGTATATCTGCTATATTTGCAAGAACCTGATTTCAGCTAAATGGACAAGAGGAAGACAAAGTAGGAAATTAGTGGGGGGAAAAAAGGCACTTCTCTTGCAAATAACATGTCTCTCAGAGCAAGTAATACACTTCTGTGTAATGTGGTGCATACTATTCAATTCTAGAAATGCTGTAATGCAGGATGAGTTAAAATGCTCTTCCACAAATATGAGGGTCTTGTAGGTCTACTGCCAACAAATTTGCATTACCTGGGCCCTACAAAACTGCGGGCAAATTGGTGTTTTGAATTATGGTCATGCTAGTATTGCCCAGATGCTTATCTGCTGAAGAAAGCATTCATTGAAATTGAATTTTTATTTGTGGACACTGTTTGACGGCTTTGGTTCTCAGCATCCCATTCTATATTGGGCATGAAAGACTGCTTAATTTTGCTCAGAGACCTCTTTATCAGACTTTAGGTTGTTTTACATGCCATAAATCTGCAACAGAGGACCACAGGCTTTACTTCCCTTCCAAAGAAAGCCATGCTAGGGATTTTTACACCCTGGTTAGACGCTGGCCTACTATTCCCAAGGTCGCGGGTTCAAACCCGGCCCAGGCCGATGGTTTTTAAGTGTGCTTAAAAACGACAGCTCCATGTCAGTAGATTTACTGGCATGTAAAAGAACTCCTGCGGGACGAAATTCCGGCACACCGGCGACGCTGATGTGATCCTGGCAATTGACAGCGTCGTTAAACAACAAAATAATTTAATTTAACCCATAAAAATCCATCACCCTCCAGTGGGTTTGAAATCAGAGGCTAGCATGTTACCCCCAGACCATGGAGGATGACAGAAAGCATTAGTGGCCCTCGCCCTAGCCTTGTTTGGGAGTGAATTTCATGTTTCTGTGATGAGGCAACTATTGCTTGAGTTGACTTACATTCTGTAGTAAGCTACTTAGTCACAAAGACAAAGGAAATCCATGACACTTTTGGGAAGTGCCCTCCCAGGGCTTTTATTAACAGTATATCCTTGGATACTTTTCTTGCTAGCATGTTGAATGCTGCAATATGATCAGAAGGTATGAACTTGTAACCTAGCCAGGACAAATGATTCACAGAATGAACGTACTGTGTAGTTAAAGGCATACTGTCTAATGATAACTTGCCTAAATCCTAGTTGTATGTTAACTTGTACATCAGTACTTTTTTGATAAAACCTGTAACATGTTTGACTCCACATGAATCAAGTATTTTATTATTAATAAAATGGGGGGGAAAAGTTTTTGTATAGGCATTCAACTTATGTAAAAGTGGGAATATTATTTATAAGGTTATTAAGCAGAGTTCATGTATTTATTAATCAAAGAAAAATGCAAAACAATTTTGCAACATTGCATACATCTGCACATGACACACTGGATTAGTGATGCAAATTTGCATCTTCAGTTCCAAGCACTGTACATTCCTCTTATATGTAGCCACTATGATATTGCTGGATCAAATAGATCTTAAATCTACTTACTTATCTTAGTACATAGCAAATAATAGTTTTATTTTTCTTTGCTGCCATCCACTTATGATTCAGTTCCTTTTAGCATGACACAAGCATGTAAAATTATAATTAATTTTGGCCACATACAACAATTGATATTTGATATTTGCTGTATTAGTGCAAGCGAAAATAGCTGATAATACAAGGGTTGGGGCAAAAGTCATTGCAACTATGCTTTTTCATGCAGATACTAGTCCAGTTGGAAAATGCAATATATACAAAGAAAGGACAAGGTAGGAACTACATATGTGGACATTGAAAAACATGCAAACCTTGTGCCTCATATTTACTACATCAATGTGTTCCACCTGAGTCACTTGTCAGTGTGCAACGGCGTACTCGCTGCCTTGTGTGAGTAAGCCTGACACAGCACAGCTCTACTCTGGGGTAATTTGCTGTGTGTACTGGCAGAGACCTGCAACAGAGAAAGAGCAAGGTTGCTCTGACCTTCACTCAGTGATGTATTGGCTTCAACTCCCTCTACAGCCGTGCTCCGCCCAACGTTGCAGGATTCTCACGTGCACTCATACTCAAATTCATGGATTTGGAACAGCCTGTACTACATAATGTAGAGGACAATACTAATTTCATGGTGCAAAATAATTATAGCATAGCACACCTCCTACATTACAATACAACACAGCTCACATACAGCTGACAAGACAAAATTGGGTCTACAGACCCTCAGAGTCATCCCCTGTAACGTTCACATGTCAATAATGTGGCAAGCACTCAATACCATCTGCATCAGCATTTGCCGTATCATGTGTGAATTGGATCACCTATTGTCGCTCAGCATTGGCAATGTCCTCTCATATTGCAAACTGCCATCACATTGTTCCTTTACCTTTCATTTGAAATGAAAGTCATAGGCAAAAGGTCAGGAGAGTAAGGCAGATGCTCCAATTCTTCTCATTCCCAGCATTGTAGATGCTGCCTTACACATTATGCCGTCCTTTTGCTACCATGGGAGGTAGTTGGAGCATTGCGTATCGCATCCACCATTGAACTTCTGCCAGTGCATGCTGTACCCATCATGATGCAATTTTGCATAGTTGCAGCTCTGTCCACAATATCCTGTGGATGCTGCATTTCTTGATGCCACTTATCCTCTCTAACTCAGTAGCACCCATCATCTGTCTTCCTCCAGGAGCTGCTCGATGACGGCACATACTACATCAGTCCACACACTAATAGGTCATCCTGAACATTGCTGATCACCAGTTGCCACATGTCATTGCTGAACCTACCTACTGTAAGGTATGGGAGCACATCATTTCCAGGGACTTCCAATTCACTATGACACTATCATGCATTTCTCCCTTCCAGAACTATTTTAATGTATGCACACTGCTCAATACAGGTTACTTCCATCTCTCACGACGTTCGCCACACAACTGATTTCCAGTGCTCTCTGTGCTACTACCAGCAATCACAGAGCCATCTGTTGTTGTGAATACATAGTAGGCTGCATAGCAGTTTGTGATGCATATACACATCTGCAAGAAAAAAAATTGTTGTAATGACTTTTGCCATACTGTTATAAGTACAGTAACTTCAAACCAAAGTGCTAATTTAGACTTCTGATATCTGGGAGAAACCTTTGGCTCAAAATGAAGCATCGTGCAATATTCTTTAAAAAATTAAAAAAAAAAAAACAGGTTAAACAAATTCCCCGGCAAAGGTGTCAAAAATCTAGAACCTTTGGGATGAATTGGGACAGGTAAGCAGATGTATGGAACAATCACTGCCAATGTCCTCTTGCCCCACATAGATCATAGAGCTTCTCAGAAAAATCCTTGGACAACATGTAAAAACATGTTGCTGGAGAAAATCCTGGAAAGTAAACAACCTAAACAGGAAGCTTCCCCCTATCAGGTACCCTGTTGTTTAATTTTAAAAGAATGTGAGTGAAATTAGGTATACCTGCAAATTCTACTTAATGCCACTCCGTGAAAGGAAATAACTTTGAAATTTCATACCCTGAAGCATTACAAGGTGTATTAGTAAGCACTCTTTCAGTTTAAGTTCATAAAGACAAGTGTTTTTAGATGCACAGCTTATAACCCAATATGCAGAAACTAGCTTAGATGCTTTCAGTGTGTTAACTAAATTCTACATTATGTGGATTGCTTTCCTTTCATTTGCTTTGCATTGATAAGTGTGATCTAGGCATTGTACATAAAATACACTTATAAAACGATCCTTCTCTGGGGCGGAGGGAAAGGTCCTCCCTATGATTGTTTAAATAACAGTAATGCATGATGTGCTTGTTTAAGTTCCTCTGTATATTAACTTAATATGTGATGTATTTACACTAAAGAAAGTAATTGGTCCTTCATACAAAAACATAGCTATTTGGCTGATAAAATTATGTACAAGAAAAGTATTTGTGTGATCTTTATACTTTCAGTGATGGAATCAGTATACCATAAGTAAACTATGTGCAAAATTTCAAGTTTAATAAAGATTTAAAATATTGGGATATGGCACTACTGGAAAATCAATTGAATACACTTGAATTGCACAAATTGCAGAGCTGTTCACTCCAACTTGCTGTTAGCTTTAATCATGGGCTTTGGGCACAGAATAGAAAGTTGCACTTGGGGTAAGAAGCTTCAAGAAAGATTAACATAATCGCATTATTGTAAATCAGGGTAACTATGGGACATGTAATTTTCAGCATTTGTATTCCCCTACAAAATAAAGATTGATGTCAAAAGGTTACTCCAATTTATGGTGTGGGATTTTTTTTTTTCTTTTTTCTGTTTTACTCTTTCTTTTTGTGCACACTGTTATGTGTGCAAGCTAAGGCTAGAATGCAGAATCAAGTTCGAAAAATTTAGTGCCACAGCCAGATTTGAACTATAGATCTTCAGCTTTGCATGGTGATCCCTTACCCTCGAGCGACCATGATGAGAAAGCTAGCCTCTGAAACATGTACCAGGAAAATTTAAAACTGAGTGTTGTTTAGTGTTATTAATCAACAAAATTCATATTTTAATGTGATTCCAACAACAGTCATCAACTTCCAGTATTTATTACCACTTAATGCTTCTAAACTGATACATTTATCCCAGATATCCAAGACAATTTCAATTCTTTTGAGGTATACATTGCTGCAAGTTATTTTGACTTGCAGGCTTCTAGTTAACCTAAATGTTAGAGTTAATACACAGATAATTTTTTTATTACTTGTCATAGTGACTATTTGAGGCTTGGCAACAGAGTCAGGTTGAATAGCTATTTGGGTAGCTCACTATAGTAATTCAGGAGCAGTAAGATGGAAAACTAAAGTTCTGTGCTGCAAATCCTGGTCTTGGCATTGCATTTTTGGAAACTGATTTTATTTTACAACCTTAGGCTACACATGACCAATCTGAAAAGCAGTATTTAATATAAATTAGGAGACCAAATGCCACAAAGCAAGTTTTGAGAAATTATATTCATATTTTCATTGCAGTAATCACATTTTTGAAACCCAGTCATCTGATTATTTAAATATGATACCAGTATTCGATTTCAGAATTTAGTGCAAGAGTTACCATAAGCAGGTCATATATGAAGATCCTTTTAAGTCTGAGAGATGAAGATGAAAACATGCTCAGGAAGCTTCTGTAACTTGAGATTTCTTTCTTTCTTTTTTTTTTTTTTTTTAATACTTTCCTAACATATTCACCTCCCCCTCCCAAAAGGTTCATGTTTGTGAACAGCATAATCCAAAAACAAAATGTTGGTTACATACCAAACTTGGTACTTTAAGTTCATCTTTCAAGGATGCAACATGTAGATTTTCAATTAACCTGCCCCTTCCTAAACTACTATTTACATGGAAGAATTTTCATAGTTTTTATGTATACATCCACAGATTTTTAATAAAATACATATCATGTTTTAAGACATTTGAATGAAAAATAAAATGCATATATGCATAATTTTTTGTGAACAGCCTGTCAAGTACTCTTCATTCTGGATAGTTTTTGTATAATTTGTAAACTGTAAAGAACATAATTTATGTCAAATAAGCTTTTTGCGTCATTAACCATTTCTGAGATAGTTACTATTATAGGTTTGAATAATTAAAATGCAATTTTTTCAAGTGGTGAATTACTATCAATTTTTTCTCCAGATCATGCAAAGAGCATGGGATTTGAAAGCCATTTAAAAATCTGACTTCTTCAGTTGCTGTATTCTAATATCTAAAATGAATGCATAAATTTATTTTGACAGTTTATCTCGATTAACAAGAAACAGAAGGATGCACTTTATTAAGAATAGTTCGTAGAGTATGCAAAGAAAGCCATGCAAATGATAAAATACCAGATTTTTTGAGGGGGAGGGGGGTAGTGAACAAAATGTTAAGCGTCTACAACTAAATGTATATGGAAGTAATTTAAATATCATTTTGTATAGCCTAATGTTCTGTTTTCGGATTGTGTTACAACTGGAAATTTGATGGGCAAAATACAAAGAAGCAGTAGTATTTGCTTGTGTCATGTTACAGATAAAGTTAATACAAAATAGGCAAATATTCTAACAAAGTGATTTGGATTTTAAAAATAAAAAATCTCTTGAAAAAGAAATATATCCTTCAATCCATTACTGTTAAATATTTGCACACATATTTTTATAAGGATTAAGAATTTAATTTTTAAATGTAAAATGTGTCTCTCTCAGGTTCTGTGCAGACAAAATTAAGCAGAATTTTCTGGTTTTAGGAACATGGCACGTGCCTTTCTACCACTAGGCCCTATTGTGCTCAGTAAGTTCATTGCATAGCAGAGAGAGCAAAGAGAAAGCATGTAAGCTAATATATTCTAAAATGTCACTTTGCTTCTCAACAAGAAAGGTACATCATTCTTAAAAAATGAATTTAGCATGTTTGACCTGTATAAAGCTTAGGATCCTGTGACTGTTGGCCCAAGATGTGAAAGAGAATTAGGGTAGAACATCAGCATGACTTATTAAACATAATGTACGTTCTCTTTGGAACAGTTTATTTTGATCCATTTGAAACTTTGGGCAAACTCATATGAAAATTAAGTTACTAACGAACAAAAATAATTAGTGGCTGAATTATAATTATTGATATCCTACAGATTTATTTATTGTAGCAGTTTCTAAGACTGGGAATTTGCAACGTTATCCACTTAATTCTTTAAGAATATGTAAGAGATGTTTTCACAGAGCATCGCCATTTGGGTCATGATGAGATTTAGTATGCTTCTGTTTATTTTAAAGTTATACATAGTTTAATTAACAGGTATATATTTTCTTTCTTTTTGGGTTTTTTATAAGTTTGTAAGATATAATTGGCAGTGCATTTTTTAAAAGTATTTAAAAAAAAGCTTAAAAGTCCAAGAAAGATGTTTTTTCCCTTTCTTTCAGGGACAACTCAAGTAATCTGATAGGCTGCTTTTGTAATATTGTTCATAGTATAACATTGTGCACAAAAGCTTATTGGTAGCAACACAGTTTCTGGCAGCTATTTTCAAAGTGTACAGGTCTTTGATGTATATATTGCATTCATTCTTGCCATAAAATATAGCATGTTTAGCTGCAGGGCATGATGAACAAGTTACCTATTTACAAAATGTACTACCAAGTTCTATTGTATTGGCAGTACCTTCTGATTTTCTTGTGGCTTTAGGAAGATACATATGTTTTAGTATTAATTTTCTGCATTGTTTCTTTGATTGGCACTTATTTCCAGATATGCCATGTTACAGAAGGATGTTTGTAATTAGTTAATGCTGCTTTAAGTGGGGCTGGAATTCACAGTTCTCTCTGAGTACTTACATAAACTTGGAACTTGTGTGTTATATGTGTTTTGTAAACTTTGTGTGCGTGTGTGTGTGCATGCATGTGTGGGGAAGCATATTTTTGTGGAATTGCATACAAAAAAAAGTTAAAATATCAGAATGTTGAAATTGTGAACTTGGGGAAAAAAAAGAAGTTCATTATATGCAATTCAGGGCTTAAAGACTGAAAATAAAATAACCAGTGAACAACACATTTTTGTAAGTGTAAATTAAATGAAAAGCCCAGTGAATATGGACTTCTTAAGGTTGTGTGCATCAGCTTGAGGTTTCCTTTTATATATTAGCTTACCTTTGTTAAAACACTTAAGACTTAAAGGAAAGGGACAGGGGAGAGGAAAGAAAAAAAAAACAGCAGTTTATATACTGGCAACTTTTATCTGCTGTGTGAATTCATTACATTTTATTTGGTGTTGGATGGTTTAATTTTTTCAAGTCTGTAAAATAGACCTATATAAATTTTGAAGTGTGTTTTCTTTCTTGTGTCTTTTTCTAATCCTGCAGTCCTTGTGCTTCCGTCATAGCATACCAATAACATTAATTTATGATTCTTTGTTGCAGTTTTCAATTTAAAATTTGTTTTCAGTGAGTGATTAAATATACTAGCCAACAAAATTTTACTTTTTTTTTTCTGTAACTGGCATGAAAGCAGCTAATCTTTGTTTTCGGATGTGCTGATAACAAAAATGTTAGTGAAAATGTGAGATTAGCTATATTAAAATTATGATAACTGTACATTATTGCCTATATAAGCTTATGCATGTATTTACCTCCCTCGGAGGAAGGTCATTGAGGGTACAGACGCTTTGCCAGACAAAGTGTCTACTGGAGATTCCCTGATTAGTGTCTAGCAGTAATCGGCTAACATTGATACACCCCACTTTTCCTGGTATCTCATTTCCACATCCAAATTTTGCTGCTGGAGGTGTTCCCTGTGCTTGTCGCTTACAGCACCACAGTTGTCAGGAAAGAAGTCCAAGTGAGAATCTAAGAAATGTAACTTTAAGGGCATGTTGCACCCCAGTCTAGTAATACAGACGATTTGCCACAAGATTTCCTAGAAAGTTTGACATTTGAACAAAGATATCCCAAACTAACTTTTCATCACCTTTCAGGATGATGTTGAAATGCTCATCTTTGTACAGTTTCCATATCTGGAGACCCACGAAAATCCCCTCTTTTATGTTCGCTTCACTAAGATGTGGAAATTTCTCGCACAGATGGAGAAATGCTTCCCCAGTTTTGTCCATGGCCATAAACTTTTTCATTAGGCTTAATTTTATATGAAGAGCAGGGAGAGTTATGTTCTTGGATTTGACAAGTGCTTTGTGCATAGTATTGTGAGATCCTGTTTCAAGTGATTGATGCTGAGGCCAATCTTTCTTCCAGCACACGAACAGAACACAGCTTGTAATAGACTAAAACTATGTGCAAATGAAACATGCTCTGCTCCTCCCTTTCTCTTCCCTTTTGCCTTGTTGCTACGAGCTCGGGGTAAAAATAGCAACCAAATACACACAGTTATTGTTGCCTGAAGCTTCATCACACTGTCTCCATTAGCAGGACTTTGAAGCATATGATTAAATGCACCTCTTCAACTTGGAAACAGGAGCTAATTCAAGTTTTTGATTGGCATTTTCGTTATCAGCATGGTTGATATAGTATACAAACATTTATTTCATCCCAATTACATTTTCACTGTTGGCTAGTGATATCAGTGTGTTTTAAACGTCTATGTTGTCTTGTGAAACTACTCATTATTTGTGCCGTTTGAAAGGATATGATTAGCCTGTGCAACTTTATTGAGGTTGCCAGATGAACAGTTTTTTGAGGAACAATACAGTATAATAAAGGCACTGTATGACAAATGTTCCTTGTTTTTGCAGTTTCAGTTAATAATGCACCTGTTTTTCTAGGAGGTGATGTGTGAGGAATGTGTTGTTAGCTAATGCTGGATTTCTGACAATGAAGTCATTAATCCTCTTGCTCTCCAATATTTTTCACTGATGGATGGGGCACTAGAAGTGGCCGGGCATATTTGAAGGTGGTCTCGGTCCATTTCCTCTTGCAGATCACATAGAGGACAGAGTGGTGAAGAATATATCCCAATTCTGTTTAAATGTTTTGCCAGACAATCATGTCCTGTAATCAACCTGAAGGTTGCAACTGCTGTTTTTCGAGGATACTCAGGAATCACTGTTTGAATGTTTGGTAGTTCCCATCTTTTATTCTTTGATTTTTCATAGTAATATTTTGCAATAATTTTTTTGAATTCAGAGTTGACTAATCTTTTAGCTGCATAAAATGGTAAATTAACTATAGATTTGTGTACACCGCTGGTATCCTTTTTTGCAAGAAAATCAGCTTTCTCATTACCACTCAGTCCACAGTGAGCCGGTATCCATTGGAAGACTAGGTGTTTTTGAAGTGCTGTTAGATGGGTGTGATTGTTAATATATTTGAAGCTTCAATATCAGTATTAGACAAGAAACGTATTAGATTATTTTTAACAGAACATAAACTAAATGAAAGCAGTGCCATTTTAGAGCAATCACATTCAAAATTGCTCAACAAATTAATGCAAATGAAATCAATATTGGGTATCAGGAATTCTGTGCTATTCTGTGAAAAGCCTACCTTGACCTGAAAATTGCATTATGGTATACAATAAGTGTCAGAAAAATAATAGGATCCTTTTTGTTTAATGCAACAAGAAAGATGCTGTTGCCTGAGAAGTAAGGATTTTATTGTGCCTCTGCCTTAATCATTTCCCAGGGCAACTCTTGGTTCTCTCGCCAGTGGAGAGAGCCTGTAAATGCATTACCATATATTTATTATAGTTGGAACAGAAAATGAATAGTTGTAAGTAGCAATGGTTGCAAATTGACAATTTGTAGCACATAATAAAGTTAAAATCTCAAATACTTCCATCTAACAAAAGAATACATAAATGTACTTGGTTAGCAAGAGTTTCTTCTACAAAAATACACTATGTCATGGCAAATGAGGAAATATGGCCAACAGTTTAGGATGTAAGAGTATTTAGAGGTCCAAATAGATTATCAGACCACTTTAAACGTAAACTGCAATGTATGAAAAATGGAAGAAAATCTGCACCAAGAAGGAAATTAGAAATAAATTATTTTAAAGTTGATCTGCTCAAATGCATGCAGGCAATTGTATGGAGTTAATCCCAAAAAATCATATCCAAAACTGGAATAATATAAAATTAATAAATGCAGCTGGAGAAGCCTTAGGAAAGGAAAGAAGCAATACAGAGGATTCAGATTTTGGAATGAAGAAATAAAATAATTGTGAAAAAACGAGTGTATTTATCTGAAAATGTTAAAGTATCCAGGAGATCAGTAATTCAAATGATAATAAAAAGAAAGTTAAATGCAGGAATAGTTGGGAAATATTTATTTTTAAAAAAGGACAGCCTTCTGAATTTAAAGGTTGCCATCATGGACAAGGTAAACATTACAAGCTTACACTCCAAACATAAAAGTATACATATGGAAATTATCTGTCTCAAAATGGGCATATAAATTATTCAAATTTTGAAATGGATTTGTTGAACTGATTTTAATTCTGAAAAACTTACAAATGATACTTCAAATATTTAAAGAGGCTTTTATAGCGATATAGTACCACGTGCCGATCACCTCAATTTTTTGCAGCTTTTGTTTGTTCTTGTGATACTCTATAGTAGATAAGGAAATAATGAAGCTATCAACAGTGAAACAACAAGAATCCAAAGTAAGAACAAATTAAAAACTAAAAGCTTCACTTATCTTAGCAATACTGCAAGTTTTTTTGCTGCTGACATGTTTCGAGTTGACTCCAACTCATTCTCAATGCTTCTCAAGTTGGAGTCAACTCGAAACGTGTCAGCAGCAAAAAAGCTTGCAATACTAATAAGATAAGTAAAGCTTTTAGTTTCTAATTTGTTCTTATTTAGAGTCTATATTAGGTTCATGGATTTTTTTTTTCCAGATTTACTTCTTCTGTTTGAGCTTAATGATGTTCAAACCATACTGTTGAGTTGAGAATGTAGCCTTTCAAGCTGTTTTTTTTTTCCTAAATGCAGTAATGTCAATTCTACAGCAACTACAATTCATGACTAGGCCATGTACTAGACCAGAGATGAAAGATTGTACCTGATGATGGTGAGAGTTCCTCAGCAACTCATTGTACTTATAGAATTTATTGTTCTATGTAGGTTAAGTATTAGAGTTATGAACTTCTGTCTCTATGGTCCCTGTCCCATGCTTTTGGCACAGCTTTTGTGTACTCTCCGGATGTCTCAAGCATGAAGGTTGAGTGGACCCTCCTCACTACCCCTTTTGTGTGACACTAGGTGCAGAGCTCTTCCATTGTCCTGTACATCAATGTAGCTCCTGACTGGCTGGGTCCCCATGGGCATCTCAGCGGCCGTTCGTTGCTGGATGTAAATGGGGATCCGATGTAATTAACAAGTCCCCTGGATCCACACTGACTCCATTGAGGCAGCGTGACCTAGAATGGAAAGCCACCGACGGTTATCCCAGTGGTAAGGGCATAAAGTTGGGCCTGTTTTTGGTGAATGTGTCGCATACAGAACGGTAGTGACACTCCTTGAGATCGAGTCAGAAGTGGGTACTTCAGGCCTACACAGACCAGAAAATTTAGGTGTCTTTTCATTTATCCCTCGACAGTTCCGTAAGGGGAACCTACCAATCATGGTTCCTCTGTGCACCTCTTTATCAACACCTTAATTTTCAGTAACGCATTTGACGAGTGAAAGCAAGAATATGACATCTGAGCACTTTTTACATCCAACGAGGGCTAGATAGAATCTGTGGTCCAGTTTCAAACGCCACACGTTGTAGCGACGACACCTTAGTGGTAGAAATAGCACAAGACACCTAGACGGCCTACCGCGTGACGGTGATTAAGCGCAGAAGTCTCAACAGTTGTCGCGGTGTGGTTAACACCTCCAGGTTAGACGTCCTGTTCAACGAGGATATAGTTAACTGTTTATCAGATCAAGGTGTTATTGCTGCGTCCCGTTTGATTGGGCAGAGAGACAATCAACCGTTTACTCTACGTGCCGTCTTCCTCATGTTTGAGCGCACCACGTTGCCGCCCTTCATTATGTGTAGTTATGAGCGAGCAGCAGTTCGGCCATATGTGCCAAACCCCAAGTGGTGATATCGCTCCAAAAGTTCGGGCACACCCAGCAACGATGCACTTCGGGTAACTTAAAGCTCCATGGACCTCGGGCTCATTTGAGCGTCATTTCACCCGTTTCATTTATTCACCGTCCGATACGACATAACGTTGGAGGACGTTAACTAAAAAAAAAACGGCCTACCGGTTTGTCCTCGTTGCAGCCGTGAAGCTCACGACGGATCCCTACGCACTCAGGACCCCACTTGTGTCAACTGTGGAGATTCGCACCCGTCTAACTCACGCAATTGCCAAGAGGAACGGGAAATACAATAGCTCAAAGTAAAGGAACACCTAACCTTTCCCGAAACCCGGAAGCGTTATCGTGACCTGCACCCACCTATCATCTTGGGGTATTCTGCTGCCGTCCGCCAGGCCGATAAGAAACATGATGCTGCAGTACAGACGTGTCCCAATTCGCTCTCTCGTTTCCGTAGGGATGCCAACAGATTAGTCTGACGTGCACGCTCCTCCGCCACCTACTGCTCGTGCCATGAAATCTCCTGCAACACCAGATTAATCCTCCACCTCTGCCGCACCTGTTGACCGCTGCAGTCGTCCGTCTTCCAATCCCAGAAGTCACTCACGGTCTCTCACTCGGACTCGCACCAGCTGCTCAAACTCAGCTAGCAGCGATGGTGCTAAAGGGGGTTTTGAGATAGTTGGGCGTCCTCGAACAGGTCACAACCCAACTCGGAAGAAAAAAAATCTGATGTGCTGCACTCACAAGACTTTCTCTACTCTTGTACAAATTCTTATTCCTATATCTTCGAGTTGAGATAAACATTTGTACAAATTATCTTATTGCTTATTTCCTTGTAGTTGAAAGGGGAAAGTTAGAATACCAAATACAGAAGGCTTTGAGCGATAGTCAAATCTTTTACTTCACGAAAGTTCTAAGTTTTCCGAAACTCATACACATAACAAGGAATATCTCCGAAATGGTTCACCCTACAAGAAAATTTATTGAGACATAAATTGTGTATTTTAGCAAGATCTACATTTTTTGTATAGTATAATTTGGTCTATCTCTAACGGTTTACCAGTTATGCAAAAGTCGTCCAGAGTAAATACGACTACAGAGGCTATAGCCAGAAAATTCAAGATATACATTTCATTTGTCATAAAAATATCTCAAACATATGACATTTTAATAAAAATCGTTAGAGCCATTTTCAAGAAAATAAAAATTTTCGATAAATGTTCCATGTAAAGGATAGTTTAGGGTGGGGCTATTTTCTTCAAAATCTTGGTGTCGCATCCTTGAAAGACATTAAACTTAAATACCAGCTTTGGTTTTTAACCTACTTTTCGTTTTTGAGCTATGCTGTCCACAGACTGACAGACGCACACACACACGGACCTTTTTCTAAAAATGCTTTTTTTTTATTCAGGGGGTCTCAAAACATGTATTTCCAGTGAAATCTCGACATCGAATTTTTGGGTGGAATACAATACTTCCCCTACTTACCAGTAGAGAAAGTAAAAATGAACAACGATTATTCATTTCACGAAAGTTATAAGTTTTCCGAAACTCACACACAAAACAAGGATTTTCTAAGAATGCTTGTTTTGGATTCAGGGGTCTCAAAACATATATCTAGTTCCGGTGAAATCTCGACATCGAATTTTTGGGTGGAATACAATACTTTCCCCACTTACCAGTAGAGAAAGTAAAAAAATTAAACCCCACTGTCCCGTATCGGTGAGCAAATAACCTACACCACTTTTTTTTCCATGTCGGCGCGCACTTCCTACGCTTTCTTGCTTCCTGGTTTTTCCGTATGATACTTCAGTGGAATCTACGTGGTTTCCGCGCTCACCGCACGGAGTCGGAACTGTTTTTACACAGTCACTTGGCTATAATCCGTAGCGCTTCGATCTTGCCCAGGAGGATTTCCTGCTCACGGTGGTGTAGCACTCCTTGTTCAGGGTGACTGCTATCATCGAGTTCCGCTCACAACACCCCTGTAAGCTGTTGCGATAAACCTCTCTTTTCCCGGTTTTTACTTTATCTGTACCATCTATGTTCCTCCATCTTGTTCTCTTGCCCAAGCTGATCTCACCTAGTTAATTTTACAACTCTCCACCCCTTACCTGCTAGTTGGGGATTTAAATGCCCATCACACTTTTTTTGGATTCTCCCAGGGCATGCACGAAGGGAGAGTTCTGGGCCGTGCTACTTAATCTCTACAATCTTTCTGTTCTTAACATAGGCGAACCCATTTTTCTTTCCGATTCAACAGGCTCTTCTTCCCATCTAGATCTAAGTCTATGTTTCGCACAGCTTGCTCATCGCATGAAATGGCACGTCGTTACTTACACGCAGTCGAGCGATCATTTCCCATACGGTATTAGTCTCCTATCTTCTGCCGTACATTCCACTGCTCCTCCTAAATGTCAATTCCACAAAGCTGAGTAGTATCAGTTTGCCGCCTGGTCCGGTTTTCTCACTGCGAATTATCCAGTGTAGATCTCACGGCGGAGCGCCTCTGTACCGTAATCCTAGCTACAGCCGAACATTCCATACGCGTATCTCTTTCCACCCCAAATGCTTACCTGTCCCCTGGTGGAATGCGAAATTTAGCGAGGTGGTTCGTTTAAGATGTGCTCTCCGGGTGTTTAGGCGTCACCCTAATCTCAACAACCTAACCCATTATAAACAATTACGCGCGAGAGCTCGAAGGATCATTCGCGACATTTCTCGAAAGGGTCTTCCCAGAGCCGAAGCTCCCCCTCCTCGTACCAGGGAAGGCGGCATCCATATATCACTCCATTCCATGGGTCTTTCCATTAGGCCAATACCCTATTGCTTTTACACAGGGGATGGAAATGGATACGCCTCTTACGCACGTGAACCCATCCGGGAAGACTACCTAATAACCTAGGTGGGGTTCACCTGACGTCTAGCTTACCGGCTACCAGCTCTGCAGGCTAGCAGCTGAGAACATCAAGGCGTTTCACAACCCCGTCCTGGACTTATGGCAGGACGTGCTCAGTCTCCCATGAGTATCGGAAAACACTGCCAGACAGTCCTACCCAATCCGACACACTCCCCTACGGGAGGGGCTCTGACGTTCGGCCCTGCCTACTTCTAACCTAACCCATATAAACAATTACGTGCGAGAGCTCGAATGATCATTCGCAGCAGTAAGAAAGCTTCTGGGCACGCTATGTGTCCAATTTTAATTGTTCTACACCCACAGTCATCGTTTGGGACAAACTAGATGCGACACCGGGAAGACTCGTTCTACTTCTATCCCTAGCAGGGTTACCAATCTTTAAAAGTAAAATTATCGTGCGTTATAAGCTAAATGCTACCACAATAAATTAATCAGCTTAACACTTATGAAAATGTAATAGTATTGATGTTTATGGTATCCACTTACAAGATTGATGACATTAATCAGTATTACAACTTCAATACTTATGTTTCTCGCACTATTCATCTGAAAGTTCATCTTCCTCAACTGTTGCAGCGTTGAGATAAATTTAACATCTCGGTGACGTGCAGATTTTCGGACCCACCACATACTTTCATAAGCTGAAAAGACCGAATACGCCCATTTACCGTATCTAGTGCCAATCTGTTTCTAATTTTGACTTTCATTAAATCTAGTCTGGAAAAACTTCCACTAGAAGTGTTTCTGTGGGGCCATGAAAACACTGATAATGTAGCCTCTGCCAGTTCTAAGAAATCAGTGTTTCCACCAAGATGACATGTATAACAGCACTCCAGAAACTGCCAGGTTCAGGCATGTTCTTTATTTCACACGGAATGTCACTCCGAGTTTTCTCCATTGATCATCAATTTTCTGAACAGTGTCTTCTTCATTGAGATTACCAGATCTGGACACACTGGCAACAAGAGAATAAAGGGTAGGAGACTTGGTAGGATATTAAATGGTTGCCTTAGAGGGGTGGAGACAGTCCATGAGGGTAAAAGTGGTGTCACTATTTGTAATTAATTTCATTTCGCTGGTGTGACAAACCAGTGAAAATGATATTTCGCCGGTATCGAAATTATCGCACGCCACCATAATTATCGTACGGGTTGACAACCCTGATCCCCAATCTGCGAGTGAGCAGTGTTATTATTGACGAAACGCCTGCTATTGCTGATACTCTCAGCACAACCGTTGCAGCCATCTCCAGCTCAGTCAGCTTTCTTCTACACAAGGCCGCGGTGCGAACTTGAGCATGCTCTAGCCTCCTCTAGGCATTAGATCTGATTAAATAACGTGGTGTTCCTTCAACATCTGTCTGCCGCTGGCAAGCGCTTTCTTCTCCGGATTTACAATCGCATCTGGCAAACTGGAATCTTTCCCACCAATAGGCGGGAAGCCACCATCGTCTTACTTTTGAAACCTGGGAAAGATCGCCTACTTAGATCAGTGACCGCCCTATTTCCCTAACCAGTTGCGTATACAAGGTTATGGAGCGCATGATTAACGTACGTTTGACATGGTGACTTGATTTTCGGAATCTTCTAGCGAACGTGCAGTGTGGTTTTCGCCGGCAGCGTTCTCATTACTCTTCCGACTACCATCCTCAATGGGTTCTTCAGACAATGTCAGGCAATGGCAATATTTTTTTTACATGGAGAAAGCACAGACACTTGGAGCACTGGGATTCTTGTTAGGCTATATCAGTGGGGTTTCCGTGGTCGTCTACAAATTTCCACCCGTGAATTCATGCGAGACCAAGCTTTTCGTGTTCGTGTGGGTTCAGTTTTATCTTCACCTTTTATTCAAGAGAACAGAGTACCTCAGAGCTCAGTACTCATTGCCATACTTTGCTATTGCGATCATCCCCACAGTTGATTGTGTACCCCCTAGCATTTAGTCTTCACTTTTTGTACACAATTTTGCCATTTTTCCTAACTCTCGACGCACCTGTCTTCTGGAATGGCGACTCTAGGGCTACCTGGACTCTCTTTATTATTGAAATGTTGCCAATGTGTTCCATTTTCCTAGAACACAGTGTGCATTAATTTTTGGCACCTCACCGTTTCCCTCACTTTCTTTGCACTTCTAGAACACACTCCTCCCCTTTGCCAAAGAAGCAAAGTTCCTCGGGTTGATCCTAGATAGAGAATTGTGTTGGAGTTCTCGCCTATTTAACCCTATGGTGGGTGCATGGCGGTATACAGTGTTGCCAATTTTGCTTTATTTCAATAATTAAGTTAGCATGCCAAGTACACCAAAATTGTGCTAGATATGCTTCAATGGGTTATTCAGGTGCTAAATGTCAGTATCCTCACATTTTTATACCCACTGTATCCACTGTAACTGATTAATAAAGTGGACAACTATGAGACGGCACCCGGTGTTGTAAGTAAATTTAACCTAATCATTACTGAATGTTTTACACCTCGGAAGGTTTACATAGCAAAAAAACACTATGTGAATTATTGTTTGGTTATGAAGATTACTTTGGCCTTAGAATTTTCCTAATTGTCTTTTAGATTTACACAAAGAAAGGGATTGACGCCAGAAGAAATGAGTGTCTTTTGGAATCATCTGACAGAAGAGGATTATGCTGATTTCTTTGACAGTGGTGACCAAGCAGAAATAATTGAGATAATTCCAGTAAAATTGCAAAATCATGTGATGGTGAGAATGAAGTGAAAGAAATACCAAGCGATGACTGCCATTCTTACATTGGTAAGGACCAAGAAACTATATGGATGCATCATTCGTTATCAGTCCCAGGGAAAACAAAACACAAGAACATGTTCATGGTTCTGTCTGACCTAAAACGGAATACTAGAGAAACTAAAACTGAAATTGAAGATTTTCTCAAATTTTTTGATCTTGAGATAACTGATTCTCCTTTTGCAAACACGAACAGATAAATAACAAGAGATCATTTTTGAATTATACAAGGGATAGAGATAGCAGAAATACTCCTGCTTCTGAAATAATGGCTCTATTAGAAGCGCTGTTTCTCATTACTTTCAAGAAGAAGGATGCACAAAGTTATTAGAGTATGGGCATCAAATGGAATAAAAATAACTATTCTAAGGGCAGCATTTACTTACAAGCGTTTTCTGTTCTTGCTCCAGTCACTGGGGTTTGACCATAATGGCATCTTTTAACAACTGCAGAGACAACTACAGTCCAGGGGAGTTTACAACCATACACGAAATGTTTGTTGTCTTTCGTGGATACAGTGATTTTGTTCAATATATGCTCATTAAGCCTACCAGGCTTAACAATGATATCATTTATTGTTTATGACTTCAATATTAATTCTACCAGAAAACAAGAAAATTTGCTGTAAAATGGTATTTAAAGTTAGGCAGCACTGAATGCTGCATGCACCCACTGATGTAACTATCTACAGTGCACCTGCTGCAGGGTTAAAGATGTGGTGTGAATGTTATCTCTCCATTTTAAGAGTTTTAAGTGGCACCTCCTGGAGGGCAGATCATACAGTCCTTCTGTACCTATATTGGTCATTGTACGATCTAAACTTGATTATGGATGCATTGTATATTCCTCTTCATGGTTCTTCATTCTACGTTGCTTGAATCCTATTCAACATCAGGGCACCCATTTGGCTACCAGCCCTGTTTTGAGTCTATGTGCTGAAGCTGCCAAACCTCTGCTGTCTTATCGGTGTGACGTTCTCCTTTGCAGCTATGCTTGTGGTCTGGCCAGCATGCCAGCACATTCCACATATTCATCATTTTTTGAGGATTTGCTCGACCATCAGTATGATACTCATCTTCTCGCACTGCTTCCATCGGTAAGGTTCTGTCGACTTCTTTGGCATTTGGAAATGGACTTGCCCATCATACTTTACAGGGGAGGAACTCACTTCCCCACCTGGCTGCTCTTAGACATTTATCACTTGGATTTGACATCCATGCTGAAGTTGACAACCTTATGCACTTCCAGATGAAAGCCATAGGTTTGAGATGGCCATTTATTAATTATTCATTTCCTGATGGAATTAAATATGGCTGAAAGCTCAAACATTTTATCAATATTACACAGCTGGTAACCTGAGAAGCTCTAATTAATAATAAACCAGTGTTTGCAAGAATGTTAAATGTTTATGAATCAGAAAAACCTGGGCCAATTTTATCTGACATCCAATCTGCAGAACTAGTACAATGTTGGCTTTTGAGCATTCAGCAACCAAAGGTTTGCATTTGAAGGAAGTGTGTATTTTTCCCCATAGAAAAGTAGTAGCATTGTGATTGCACTAAAGGGGACTTCTTCAATTGCGGTTCTCCATAGATTTTTATCATGCTGGAAGCTTTGATAACAGGGTATACCCAGCATCATGAGTTGACTTTAGAAATTGATAAGGGAAAAAGTGTGTGTCATGTGTAATTTTTGTCTCCAAACAAAGTGGCAACATTGCTGACTGCAGAGTAACAGGACTAGGTTTTCTCAATTCCTAGTGCTCCATAGGATTTTTCTGTTGCTGGAAGTTCTGATAACAGAGTACAGCCAGCATCATGAACTGACTTTGGAAATGAATAAAGGAAAAGTAATGTGTTCTAGGTCTGAAGGACAACACATTAGCATCAACAGGGAGTGCACATACTGATTCTGTTCCATTCCCATTACTCCATTTGACAATAACTCAAATGAATGGAGGCAGAGGATGCATTGTTCTTGTTCTTTCTGAACTTCTGCACCAGAAGCTAATTACATAGATGTAGTTCATGACTTAGAACTGGATTTTTAGGTTATGGTAGCTATAGTTTTAGGTTTTCATGTTCTTAAAATATACTTTTCTGGGTTTACTAATACAAACATTTGTTTTTCTTGCATAGGCTTTATAGTTTTATACACTGAAAACAGGATAGTGTTTTTATTTTATTCCATTTATACTCTGCCATTAACTGTAATGGTCATATCGGCAGCCTTTTATCTTTGGAACATATTGCCTATTGGTAATGGTGTTAACTTGTACGCTTATAATTTGAGTTTCTGAATTTCCCTTGTGTTTATTACATTAGATCACACACACATTCACACTCTTATTCATACTTCCAGACTTTGGAGGGAATAGGGAATAATCTTAGCAAGAGGAAAATTCTCAACCCCCCCAACTGGAAATTAAATCTGGGACCTCTTGCACAGCGGACAGCTGCTCTGATTGATCATGAAAAAAACAATGTATTTCACTATTTCTTTTGTTTGTACTTTTTAACAATGCAGTAAATAATTGAAAAAAATGCCCAAATAATTGTCAGTTTCTATTTTTATTTTAACAAGATTTATTTAAAAGAGTGCCAAGAGTTTACACTATTAAAAACTACTGGCAAGAAAACAACACTAGATCTGAGTAGTAGCACTAACAACAACAATGATGATAATAATAGTAATACATTCTTTTTTGTAGTAAATAACTATATACATGCCCAAATTTTCTGGCACAAATGATTTTCTCATATTACATAGCACATTCTTGTACGAAGAAAAAGTTCTTTCCACAGAACCTGTCATTGAAGCATAAAGTTATAAGTACAATTTGAGGCCGGTATCTTGATGATTAAACATACTATCCGAACTTGCCAGTTCTGACCAACCACCAAGCCACCTGTGAACATGCCAAGTGTAGTCCTCGGTGAAACATCAGGAAACCCACTAGACAACGGCCTAAAATCCCAGATAATATGTTTAATCATAAGTCATAAGGTTAATTTTCCTGTATAACAGAACCTTGATTACCTGTCACTTGATTGTTTGCCTCATTAACCACAGCATCCTTTAGTGGACACATGTTATATTTTGTAAAAGTTGAGTTATTCTGAAACAAAATACCTGTGTGTCCTGGATATGTATTCGCAGGTAGTTTGAGCATGTTTGTACATCAACAGATGGCTTTAGTATTTCAAAAATTTTCAGGCAAGTGAACTTTAAAACTAATGGAATAAAAGTATGTTACATTACAATAATGCTATGAATTGAATACAGAATGAGCATGTACCTGGTTAAAAGGTTGTTCTGACGCCTTCAACTGTGAATTACTTAAGTTTTAGTTTCAAAATCACGAACTGATCATGCAGTCAGACAGCATTAGTGATCATGATCATTAGTGATCAATGTACTGTTGTTGCCTAGGGAAGTACCTACAAAATTGATAAAACACAGCTGCAAGTAGCAAGCACATGTAATTATATTGGTTTCACAGAACGAAAGTTAATTCTTATTGAGCAATCCTACTCTGTGGATAATTACTTTTATTAGTATTTTTCTAAATCTACAGAAATGTAACAGGATTTATGTATGTAGCGAGTTGTTTTGTGTAATTTCTTATTCAACTTACTGTTTATATTGAGATGGATTATCTGTCATTTTTGGTTAATTGTCCAACCCACCCCCTGCATTATATTGGTTAATTTTGGTTATTATGGATATTGTTCTCCCTGGAGTACTGAACAATGTCTTCAAAGCCAGAATTGCATTTAATAACTCTCTGCAGCTTTGAAGAGCAATGCAACTCTCATTAATATAGAAACACTATTTTGGAAACATTGTCAATGATATGCAAGCTTTCAGTGGCAGCTTTCCAGGCAGAGAATAACTTCTGGTATATATTTATGTGCCTTGATGAGAAGCAACAGTAATGGGACTATAAGGTAAATATGTATTTCTCATCTGAAAGGTTGAAATGATAATTTTTATATTTTTAGGTTATAACATTAATTTCTATTTATCCTTTTAAAACTTATACATGTTGTTGGACATGTCAAGCTGCACAAAATACATTGTCAAAAAGAAAGAAAAAAACAGTAAGGTATATATACCATTAATATCAGTAGATAATATTCACACAAGGTATAAACATAATTTAGAAATTTGGTTTGTATCAATTATTTATAATTCATTATTTAAAAATTCATATTGAATAGAAACAACCATTTATACAATATGTGTTAAGTTCCTTATTGAAAACTTATGGTTTTGGATGTTGTTATTAGCTAATGCTGGATTTCTGACAATGAAGTCATTAATCCTCTTGCTCTCCAATATTTTTCACCAATGGATGGGGCTCTAGAAGTGGCTGGGCATATTTGAAGGTGGTCTTGGTCCATTTCCTCTTGCAGATCACATAGAGGACTGAGTGGTGAAGAATATATCCCAATTCTGTGCAAATGTTTTGCCAGACAATCATGTCCTGTAATCAACCTGAAGGCTGAAGGTTGCAACTGCCGTTTTTTGAGGATCCTCAGGTATTACTGTTTGAATGTTTGGTAGTTCCCATCTTTTATTTTTTGATTTTTCATAGTAATATTTTGCAATAATTTTTTTGAATTCAGAGTTTACTAATCTTTTAGCTGCATAAAATGGTAGAGCTATAGATTTCTGTACACTGCTGGTACTCTTTTTTGCAAACAAATCAGCTTTGTCATTACCACTCAGTCCACAGTGAGCTGGTAGGTACCCACTGGAAGACAGTGTTTTTGAAGTGCTGGATTTTCCAACATTGTATAATTCTAAAGTAAGAACAAATTAGAAACTAAAAACTTCACTTATCTTAGTAATATTGCAAGTCTTGGTGCAAAGCTGACTAAAGTTTTGAGTTGATTCAATATATATATGACCGCCTCCGTAGCGCAGTTGGTAGTGCTCTTGCCTCTGGCGTGGAGGATCCGGGTTCGATCCCTGGTACCAGCATGGGGATTTTATCCCCTCTGGGAGGTCTGCCATGGGGTGCACTCAGCCTCGTTAGGTCCCAGGGGGACCAACTGAGGAGCTACTTGATGGAGAAGTAGCGGCTCCAGGTCTAGAAGACCGCATAACTGGCTGGGAGGGCTCGGGGCACTGACCACGTCCCACCCTCCAGTACCGCACCTCACCAATGACGCCTGTAGTGGGCAGAGGTAGGGGACGCAGTGGCTGGGCGGTAGGTCTTAGCCCCTCGTGGGTTGTCACGCCGGGGTTTAGTTAGTATATATATAATTATGTATGTACTGTTTGCGGATGTGGATGGACTTGTCCATAATATATTGTCATTAGCAAGTCTTTTTTGCCTAAATCTACATTTTTTACAATAAACAGATCTGTACAAAGTTTACTACATATTTTTCTGTATGTCTATCCCATTTAAGGTGTTTATCAATTATTACTCCTAAAAAGTTGCTGTGGAAGACCTAGGAACAGATGGATAGATGCCGTGAACTCTTGATTCTAGAGTTTTTTTTTTCAGTACTGCAACATGGAAAAGACTAGCTTTGGACAGAGAATGGAGGAAAAGGACAAAGGGAGGCTAAAGCCCGACATTGGGCTGTAATGCCGTTGTAGAAGAAGAAAAAGTTGCTGCATTCTGTCTCTTCAACTTTGTCTTTTCCAATGAAAATCTCTGCTGTTTTTATGTCATTTTGTGGGGTATGGAAGTGTATACGTTTTCTTTTGTTTATATTAACTTGTAAGCTATTTGATTGCAAGTTTAGTGTTTCGTAATGTTATTGCTTCTAAATCGTTTGCTCCAATGTCCATAAATTAAAACTTAATGTTTATCTCTAAACATGAAAGTATAGGGAATGAACAATATACAATGTCATACTACTTGGTTTGAGCACAAATGATCAAGGAAAATATAAACAGTATCAGTTGGTAAGTAGACTCAGTTTTTCTAAGCATTTGGCAGGCTAAGGCCAACTATACAACCATTATAGGCTCTGCCATAATGCATCCATTCTGAGGATGCAATATGAGAAAACATGTCAAATCACAACCCCAGCCACTTAATGCAAGTGTCTGAGGCTGATGCTTCTCAACTGTTGTCTCAGTTGTTCTCCAAAGCTCTCATAAAACTGAGTGCATCTTGTACCTTGGGATTGGAATCAGGTTATCTGTTGCATCACATGAACGGTCATATATAAACAGTGGCAGCTGCTGTATAAGAACATGTGAACATCCTAACTTTTGACACTTTGGACATTTATTTATAATTTTTCTCATTTCTAAACATAATCTATATGCAGTAATTTAAAATCTACCACACTATTCCTCTAAACATTGCAACAGAGTCAGTAGTAGGTACACCGTGAGCTCTAGACATTTAAAGGAGCATCTGCACAAGCCAAACCTAAATTAAACCCCCAGCACAACAACCCATGAAGGGCCAAGGCTTGCTGCCTGGCTGCTAAGTCCCCCACCTCTGCCTACGTTAGATGTCATGAGTTGGGTGCAATACTGGAGGGTGGGACATGGTTTAGTACCGTGAGCCCTCCCAGCCAGTTATGCGACCTTCATGACCTGAGATCGCTGCTTCAAGTAACTCCTCAATGGGCCCCTCCGGGAGCTAACAAGGCTGAGTGCAACCTGTGCCAGACCTCCCAGCAGGGGAAAAATCTCCATGCGGTACCGGTGATCGAACCTGGGTCCTCTGTGCCAGAGGCAGGTGTGCTACCACTGTGCTATGGAGTCAGTCATATGCTAAACCTGTATAACAAAATTACCTTATGGGGCCATGTATATATGAGGGATGTTCAATAAAGACTGGCACTGAATTTTTTTTCTTACGTAAAGTGTCTGCTTGCGATATCTGTCCATGCAACTTTGAACTATGTGTTCTAATCGCTAGTCACTGAAAATTACACAGCAATAGCTCTGTCAGTTGATTGTTGACAGCCTGTGAGAGTGAACGTGTTTGATAATTGTCTCTAAATATTGTCATGAGTACAGAAGTCAGCTAACAATGCCATGGTCAACACTTTTTTTGATTACCAGGGGATGGTGTACACTCACACAGTTCCAAGACACACCTCATTCACTGCAGATTACTATAAGAATGTCCTGAAGCAATTGGTAAAGGATTGCATCCCTAAAAAGCAAAAGAATCTCATTCAACAGTGGAACCTTCATCACAACAATGCCAGGCCACATGTTACTAATGCTGTTATTGAGTTCCTGGCGCAAAATCATATCTGTATAGTACTCCATCCAGTGTATAGTACTCCATCCAGCTTATAGTCCTGACCTAGCTCCATGTGATTTTTTTCTTAACCCAACAGCCAAAAAGAAACTTAAGGGATGTCGGTTCGACGAGACCAAAGCAGTGAAAGCTTTGGAGGTGACCCTGAACAGAATGTCAAAGAATGGCTTCCTGCACGTTTTCAAGGAATGGCAAAAGAGGTGGGACAAGTACATTGTATTGGAGGGAAAGTATTCTGAGGGGGACAAAAGTCTGTATGAGTGATTATATATATGAAGGGGTGAGAATGATATAGTCCAAAGCCACACTTTTCTCAAAACATGTTTTTTTGGGTTTGTTCAACTTTTGTTCATCAGTAGACTGCTGCAAAAATATTTTAATGTTCACTCACTAGATGGTAGAGCATCTTGTTCTCATACATCAAGCTACTAGTGTTTTCTGTGTGTGAAACAACCCAAAGCCACAGTTAAATTGTGCTTGCAAAGAGGTTATATCCATGCATAACCGAAAAACAAGATTCTGAGAAAGAAATGGCTAGTTCTAATGAAGATTATTCATCCAGCAGAAGCAGTTATTGTCCCTCTGATGAATATTCATCTGAAAATGAAATGGTAAGTCTAAAATACTTAAATTTTAAATAATGAAGGCATTGATGATTAGATTTGTATCATACTACAATGTTATTGCATAATTTTAGCTATTATTTACATGGTAATTTAAATATGCATGTGTGAATCATAAACAAATTATGTATATTAGTATAGATTATATAGTATAGATGTATATAACCAGGTGCAGATCTAGAAATATCCAATAGGGGGGGCCCGGTTCCGGTCCACTACCACTTCATAATTAAATTCATGCTAAAACATGACTAGCTAAATATTTAGCTGAAAGAAACAATGTTTAAAGATAGTACATACTTATACCAATTTTCGTAGAAATTGGTTTGTCCATTTTGCATGATGATGAGGTAACACACATATAGCATTTATAGCAATAAAGTAGGATATGACAGGGGGGCCCGGGCCCCCTGGCACCCCCCCTGGATCTGCGCCTGTATATAACTAGCTTTGTAAAAGTTCTTTATATGTAATTATGTATAACCATAATGGTATTCTGACGCTATGAATTACATTGTAATTTCTACAGCTGATAATAAACAATGCTTCTGTCGGTCTGGGTGGCTCAGTTGGTTAGACACTAACCTACTGATCCCAAGCTTGTGGGTTCAAATCTGGCCCAGCCCGATGGTTTTTAAGTGTGCTTAAAAACAACAGCTCCATGTCAGTAGATTTACTGGCATGTTAAAAAACTCCTGCAGAACGAAATTCTGGCACACCAACGATACAATTGATAGCTTCGTTAAACAAAATAATTTTAATACTATAAGGCTATTTGTATAGTATATTAATGTATGTTATATATGTTAAAAGTGGCTTTTGTCTTTCTCATTCTGAATATTTTGTTTGACTTAGAATGCTGATCAATGTAAAACATCTCCAGAGGTGTCACCTGCTAAAGCACCTAAAGGCAGAAAAAATGTAAAAATATGAACAGTTGGAAAAGGGAAAAACATAAACTTTGCAGAAATTCCAGCTGAGAGTGCAAGCATGTTAAGAAGAGAAACCCTACAGTGTACATCCTGATGAATGGGTTACAGTCATTAAAGATTCCTGCAAGAAGCCATTTTCAGTTGTTAAGCAAGCAGACTTTATGTATCTGACACCTTTGTAGATAAATATTGCAAAGGACAAACATAATGATGGATCTCAGTTCCAATTTTCAGAAGCGACAGCTCTTTGCTTTGATGAAGGAATGGCATCACATTAAAAAATGACATATCAATAAACTGATTTAGAAGAATTCAACACTGTAAATATCACTAGAAATGGATGAGCACATGAGGAACTTAATCCATTCCAGCTATCAAGGAAATACTTAAAACCTATTCCAATTTGCGAGAAAAAAATGAAAGATACCATGTCATTAATGCCAAGTGTACCAAATGTACTTGATACTTGAAGAGTCTGAGTGAAACAAAAGAAAAAAAAATGACACAGATGTGATAGACATTGTTTGAAATATGATAGTCATTATCATTCTAAGTTATGCTATATGTTGTTGTTGTTTTCTAGTGCCTTGCATCTGGCAATGAAGCCATTAGCATTCGTGCTTTCCAATACTTTTGAACTGTAGTTTCTTCTGATCTTAATGCTTCACAGGTCTTCAAGAGTTATGCTATATGTAGATGTTCATAATTTGTAAACCTCCTTTTCTTTTAGTATGAGCCAGCTCAAAGCCCAATGTTATGTCACCCAACCATAAAATATTTTTATTAATAATGTGTAACTTTTTTCACAAAATAATGTATATTAAGACATTGGAGAAAAAAAAACTACTTATGCTGGATACTCCCAAAACATTAATATGTGTTTTATGGATTTATTCAAACTTCTACTATGCTCTCCTGACAAATTTACATTTTTGGCTATATGATATATATTTAAAGATGTGTACTAGTGCATGAAGCTTTCCTAGCCTCTATTTCCATACTATCACTGTGATTTCACGTTGATGACACTAGGTGGGAGCTCACTACTGCAGAAGTACATAATGTGCAACAGCACAAACTTCTCCTGGTTTCTCCATACCTTACATAACCTCAATAATTTAATTTATACATTACTTCTTTCTTGCCTTAAAACAGTGTACTTAATTATGCATACAACAGCAAACAACCACATAAAAAGGTTTTTACCACATAAATTGTGCATCATTAATATTATTATTATTATTATTATTATTATTATTATTATTATTATTATTATTATTATTATTATTATTATTATTATTATTATTATTATTATTATTAGTCACTGTTTCACATTTTCAGTGCTGTCAGATTCTAACATTTTATGAACACTGAAAATGTATACAGTAAAACCTCATTAATTGTTTATTCTTGCCTTATATCAAGGGTATCACTGATTGCATTGGCAAATTTCTGGAAATAGCCAGTATAAAAACAATTTTTAAACTCAGTAGGAAACTAAAACAGCACCAGAGATTGGCAAAGGACCCGCTGCTGATGCAGGGGATTTATCAGATACCATGCAGCTGCAGCCAAGTTTACGTTGGCACTACCAAATGAAGTATAAAAAAAAAGGAACACAAAAGCAACTGCTGGCTAGGACACATGGAGAAATCAACAGTAGCCAAGTATGCGCTTCTAACGGGCTATGACATCAAGTTCAATGAGACTGAAGTTCTGGATAACAGCCTACTACCATGCACAACTGTACCAAGAAGCCATGGAGATCTATAAACATAACAATTTCAATAGAAAGGAAGAAATAGCACTATACACACAGCCTGGGTGCTGGTGCTAGACAATAAAAACCAAAGCATTCAAAATGCCAGCGGAACCAATCATGTGGCAGCCACAGCCACATAGTAGTCATTGGCATATGAACAACCAAAAAGAGATGAGAGGTGGTCCCTCTCACCTATATATAGGTCGAGTGCTCCATCAAATGCCCTCTCATTGTAAACCAGCCAGGAGTCACTCTCTCTGAAGATGCCCAACAGAGTCTTGGGCGAAACGTCAGATACTTATTTGACTGGACCACGGTCAACAAGCCCGGAAACTACGTTCTTTTGGATTAGCACTGGCCGTGAAAGCCTAAGCATGTATATTATACCAGTAAAAATTCTTTTATAAGTGGACAGGATGTTCCTGATATTATCTATGTATTGAGCAGCATTAAATGTAAAACCATAAATGACACAAAAATGTATATAAAGCTATCTTTGTGTGCACTATACATCAATGAACAAATGAATTATTTACTAAGTTCTCCATACATAAAATTACAACACATCTTCCAATTTATAGATTTTTACTAATATAACAAAACTATTTTTCTGCTTCTTTTGCTTATACTTAGCCTTCAGGTTGTGTGTGTGTGTGTGTGTGTGTGTGTATATGAACTGAGTATTCATTTTAAATTGGTCTTGCTTTAGTTCACTGTTGCTCTAAATTCTGTCACTATTTTGACGAGTTTCACCTTCTCAGAAGTTGCAAAAACAGAGAATGTTGGTGTCGAAGAAATTACTTAGTACACAAGGCATAAGAGTTGCACAGTATTACTCAACCTGTAGCGCCATCTATGGCGCAAGATCAAGCAAGTGAGGATATGCATACAATGGAATGGAAGACACATTGAACATGCAACATGTAAAGAGATTATTTTGTCATCTCTTCTGTCTCTCAGAAATTTAGAAAGTCAGTGCTTCAGAAAACCTGAAAATATTATGTAATCAGCTTCTAGTTTCAAACTATTTTCTAATTTTATTTCCACTCTATCACTTATTTAAGTAGCAGTTGTCACATTCAATTTTCATTTAAGTACAAACTTAATATTTTCTTATACAGCACATGCTACATCAACATAATATTATCATTGCTATTTCTTATCCTTCTTACAGGCCAAATGACAGAAACTTAAACTCCACCCACTCACTCTTCCTTACAAAGGAACTACATATGAATGCACTCAAATGCTAACCTCAAACTTCACACACACACAAATAGACAAACTCAACAGTGAAAGAAATTAAAATGTTAATACTGCATCTTTGAAATACTGAGTAGCCTTTGTGAGCAGCTGTGGTGCAGTGGCCAATGCTGTGCCAAGCAGACTTAGACATAGGGTAAAGGTAACCGCTGATGTCTCACCACTGCCACCAGGTTCTGTGTTCAAGGCTTAACTGATGGCAACAAAATCCTGCTGTTGTTTATAAAGGCAACATGATAGGTAAGTCTTAAAGTAATTTAATTTAAGCACGTATGTTTTGCGTGTCTAATTGATGTGATTTTCTACCTCTGAGCAAAGTTTAAGGTAAGTTTTTGATATGCATTCATGTACAGTTCTCTTGTTAACCATTTTTCACTTTTTATTTCACACTTACAGAGGTGTTTTATAGGATCTTTTATAGCTTTATGTGATTCTTGATATCAAATTAGCAAGATTTCTCACCTGCATAAGAGGAACTGTGCCCTTTAAAATGTTTTTTGTTCACATTCCAAAATATAACATTTTTTCACACATTGAGGATTTTCCATTAATAAATCCATTCTTTATCCCACTGGCACATCAATCTTGTTCTAAACCTGCCAATGCTTCCTATCTGCTTTATTGTGTATTTCAATATACTTTTCTCTTACCAAATAAGTTAGGTTCTATATAGTTTTGAAGTTCATTAACACTAAGACTAAGCCCATAAATGTAGTTCTACAATATTTTTTGAATACTGTTCTCATCTCTTTCCAAAATACTTACCCTGCTCTTAACCTCTCAAATCATGTCGAGTTCCTGTATATGCTGGATTTTAAAATTCCAAGTTTTGCTCTATTTTTCTAGGTTGCGGGGATTAGAATAATTATGTTCATTTAAAAAGGCTGGTAACTGCCAAGGTCATAATAAACATGACCAGCATGTTGAAATATCCCACAGGACACTAACATCTTAAATATCATCATCCTGGGTGAGAATGAAGCCTGCCACCTTAACACAAAGTTACTGCTCAGTCAACTGACTGAGTGAGATGGCTCAGGTGGTAACATCTGGGGCCTGCATCCGGGAGGTCACTGGTTCAATTACCATGGCCAACCTGCCTGACTTAGGGTCTTTTCAGGGGTTTTTCTCAGGTCACTTAGGCAAATGCTGGGAAGGATATTTCCCTTACATCCCCAAGCTACATTTCCTTTCATTTCATTCTATCTGGTCTTTCCAGGTTGAAAGCGTCAGCAGGATTGCCAGTAGGATGCGTTGTGATGGAGGTTGTGCTCTGGAAAGACAGTGTTCAGCTGAGGCTATACCGCTCGCAAAAGTTAAAGGCATGTGAACGCTGGCCAATGCTCAAGCAGAGCGCTGTTGCCAAGCGTAGTGCGTGTGCCGGAAGACGGTCTGTACATAAGGCTGTGTGAGATGCATGCACCACATTCGGCAGCACTGGTAGGAGGGGCAAGCGTAGGATTCGCTGGAGTCTGCAGTACGCCCCGCCTCCATATGCCTTTAAGTTTTGCGAAGATTATAGGCGCTCCAGTCATCTAGTCACCACCAGGGGTACTGTCTACTAGCAGGACCTGGATGGTGGCATGCCTTTCAGGATAGCCTGGAATGTAGTTGGGCTGAAGAACTGCCTGCATCTGTTAGGAACCCACCATAGTAGCTCTGCCTGCAGATGCACTGTGGCCGTCTGTAAGGTAATCTCATTCATCCTTCCTTCTGGGGTCTAATGAACAATATGCCATTGACAGACATGCAGGAATCTCCTCCGTAACAAGACAGACAGACAGCTTAACCAACTGTACCACTCAAGCTACCAGGAGAGTCAATAAACTAAGAACCGACTGTGCAGTGTTTTTCCTGTTTGTGTAACTGGCACTTGCTATCTGCTGCTATCATAGAATGGTGTGGATGCAGCCATATAATGTTTTTAAAACTACTTTTAAAGAATATGTAGGCTTTCACAACTGGCATTGAAGTTATAAATGAAATATCTTTCCGGGCTGTTTTGCCAGAGTCTGCTGGAGATTGGTGTTCCAGATGTTTCATCTGCCAGTGTTGCTCTATTTATACTGTGTGTTGTTTGCTGATTGGCCAGGGGTGGGTAGGGATGTGGTGGCTGGTGGACAGGGATCAGTCTCTCTTGTGCTTGGCTTGCTCTGTTTCTTAAGATGGTCTTTGCCTTGATTCCAGTTGTTTAGTCTTAAGGCCTCTTTCTTCTTATTAAAATTGTTAGGATACTTATAGATTTCAATGGCCTCTCGCTGTAGTCGGGCATGGTAGTGTGCAGTTGATACAAGGATACGCATATCCTGGAACTTAATTATATGTTCACCGAGTACTTGACAAACTTATGAAAAGAGGTGCTGAAACTGGCCACCATTATTGTCCATATATTTTGGTGCTATCCATCATTAATCACAGTTCACGTTGAAAGATCTGTATTTTCACTGAACAAGCTGAGCTAGCACAAAGGAATCATAAAAACGTACTTGCAGCAAAAAACATATACTGAGTGATAATATACTTTGTGACTAAATGCAGGACACAATAATAAATAACTTGTAATAACTGAATTACACCATATCACTTAACTGTTACTGCAGAGACTGAGCAGAGCAAAGCCATGTTGTAATGTGACTTGATTGCAGCAATAGTATGGAATCATGTATCCACACAGCCACTGAAAAAACATCATGCAGCTGATTCCTAGTTCCTAGTTCATTGCATTCCCTATGCATAGGGAATCAGATGGTCAGAAAAGCCTAGACTTATTTCATAACATCTTATTTGTTTTAGTGAATCCCATTGTGAACAATGTTCAAGGAACTGAACATTGTAAGCTTAACAACATGTCCCATGAAAATGATTTGAAGCAATTACCCATTGTTATGGCCATTGTGCCTACCATATATTTCTCAGAATATTTATGGAAACTCTGCATGTCCTGCATTTTAATAAAGTAGAAATACCCACGCACCATGCAGAGAGTGTTTTGACACTTAGTTGTCTTTGCTATAAGTGACAATGGATTTAAGTCTATTCTTGTAATTTATAATATGATATTGATCACATTTTTCAGAACACAGATGGAGGTGTCACTTGGGTCGTGGAAAGACTTATTGGAACACTTCTTATGGCAGAGGCCATAAATTCTCCATCTTGTAGTCATATCTTGTAGAATGATTGCATCCAGGATCTGTCTTGCATTGAGCAGCTTGCATAGAATTCCATAGGTTATGTTTCTTTTTTTCTCTTGTAGGTCTTGTAGAAGCTTCCTGTAGTCTTCTGGAACTGACAGCAGTAGTGTGTACTGCAGACCTTCCATTAAGAACGTCTCCCTGGTAAGTTCATATGGTAATTGTGATATAGAATTCTGTTCTTTTCTGCATTTTGAATATTCATTTATTAACTATGTAATAACATAATTTCTAAGAAATGTCTTATCTTAATTAACATGAAGTAGATAGAACAATAAGTATTTTTGGTATATTTTGTACAAGAGTAAGTAGAGAAAGTCATGTGAGTGTAGCATCAGATGTTTTATTTAACTCTTGACCAATCAAAGAGAACATTATTTCAATCATCACATAACAACCAGCTGTTAGATTATTGTTTAATTCATCTTGGTTTATAATAAATTGTATCGTATTAAAGGAATGAATTTCAAAATATTTAAGTATTACTTTATAGTTTGTTTTAGAAATTCACTTCCGAAATTTGACAGCAGGTTTACAAATCACAATAATTCCTCATTTCACCATTTGTGAGTTGAGACTTGAGGTCAGTGGAGTGTAGCTTGTATAAAATTTGTTTTCGTATAATCATGCCGAAAGTAAGTAAGTGACAAAGGTAGGTTACAGGAATATCAATGCAAGGTAGAAATAGATTTGATAACTACAGATGGTAGAATTTTGTATTGTGGAGCGTGTGAGAAAATGGTTAGTTGTGAAAAGCGTTTTCTAGTACTTCAACATTTGAATACTAATAAACACAAAGATAATATCAAACGTAAATCCACAAAAAGTGTCCCTGTTAAGTGAATTTTCAGACAATAATTTTTCACAGCTCTCCTTTGTTTTGTGTGAAGCATTTTAAGTTGCAGACATTCCATTGTGGAAACTCACCAATCCTACACTCAGAAATTTCATTCAGCAGTATACTAAATGTAAAGTGCCAGACCAATCTATTCTTCACAAAAATCATGTGAAGGTGTTACAATCTCACAATTAAAATATTACAGAAATGATTGGAGATAATTTTGTGTGGGTGTCATTCGAGAAACACAGGACAGTGAAGGTTAGTTTATTGCAAATTTTATTGTTAGGTCTCTCCATAAAAATGAACCAACCACCTCGTTTCTCCTTGCAATAGAACAACCTGATACTACAAATAGATCTCCCATATCCAAATTTTTTATTGATTCATTGAACTTTCTATCGCCTGATGGTAATCGGTACGAGCATGTATTACTCTTTGTAACTGATGCTGCGAGTTCATGATAAAACCTGGCACTGCTCTGAAAGTTATATTTTTGAATATGATGCATTTGACTTGTCTTGCACATGGTTTACATTGGATTGCAGGAACAATTCATGCAAATTTCCCACTTGTAGATAAGCTGGTATCTCCTGTAAAGAAAGTATTTGTTAAAGCATCATTTAGGAAACAAGCTTTCAAAGCAACTACACCGAATGTCCCACTTCCACCAGAACCTATTAAAACACGTTGAGGAACATGGTTGTGTGCAGCTCTCTATTACACTGAACATTTGGAAACAATCAGGAATGTAGTGAATACATTTTGTCCCAAAAATTCTGAATCAATTAAAATTGCCCAAGATATATTAAAAAACCCAGAAGTAGAAAGTAACCTTTCGTATATGTCTGCATGTTTCTCTTGTCTTCCATCTGCCATAATTTGTTTGGAAACTGACAACACTAAGTTGTCCCAATCGTTAAGTGCATTCAAAACCACAATCTCTAAATTTAATTCACTATCTGGAGCCATTGGCAATGTAGTGAAGGGAAAAGCATGTGGTATTGTTTCAAAAAACCCAGGATACGAACAAATGTGTGAGATTGAAGAAATTTTAACAAGGGAACGTTCCCAACAGTCAAGTGAAAAGTCACTCACAGTTAATCAGATAGCAGTTTTCGTGTATGCACCTCTATTCTGTGAGGTGGAGGGAAGTTTTCCCACTATAAGGATATCTTAACCGCTCGAGCGATAGCCATTTAAATGCTGCATGGCCGGTATTGGATACCCAATACACAATTTAAGGCATTTAAATTGTTAAATGTATGTAAATATGCTTTGTACATAAACATTCGTATCTTTGGTATTTATTAAGTTACTTTAATGAAACAAAAACTGGCTTAAAGCTCATTAAAGGCACTATACCTCTATCATAGAAACAAAGAAAGACTGTATTAACAAAACGTTTAAATATTACTAATTTTTTCTCTGTAGCAAAAGTCATTCTGTATGTCAAATGCACCTAATTTGTGAGTCAGGCTTGTGTTATGTGGAGCACATGTATATACGTATAGCTAGCTAAGCACAATGTTCTCAGCTTCAAGGTTTTATCATTCTGTTTATTGCTATGATGCAATAATAGCTACTTTTGTGTGTGTGTGTGTGTGTGTGTGTGTGTGTGTGTGTGTGTGTGTGTGTGTGTGTGTGGTAAACACACAAGCTGGAAAGAGATCAAACCACTCTGTCAGCATTTCTATGAGTATTTATGCCTTAGAATAAATACACAGCTGAGATTTATGGTACAGCCCTGTAGCTACGGGGTTCACAGATTTTTGTTTTAGCTATCAGAAAAGCACATTTCAAAATGTTATATCTCAGTTCTAATCATGACTTCGACTAGCAAAGTAGCTAACAAATTAGCTTGTGTAAGCAGTGTACAGGCTTCAGAAATTACTTCAGATAATGTGGAGGATGTTTTGCCATATGACAATGACTTTGATATTGATGGCAAATTTTCAGATTTTGAGGGGGACGTGGAGGATATAGGTAGCAGTGAGGAAGAAAGTGACTCTCTTCCTTCAGGTGTTCGTGAAGAAGCAACATTGTGGGGTAGTCAAAATGACTCCGAAACAACTAGACATATCTTCACGAGCACAGCCTCTGGTGTACAATCACAGGCTCAGCTGACTTCTGACAGTCAACCAATTGACATTTTCACAAAATTTTTTACTGTTGACTTAGTGTCTCTCATTGTTACAGAAACAAACACATATGCAAGTAAGGTGAAGGAAGACCTGACTTCTAAAGGCAATTTAGGACCTAAGAGTAGAATTCAGAATTGGACAGAAGTAACACTGAATGAGGTTTACAGGCTAATTGGTCTAATTACGCTCAGGGGTGTTATTCATAAACCAACTTCAGACATGTACTGGTCTACAGATGACATACTGGCTACTCCATTTTTTGGGAAATGCATGTCAAATAACAGGTTCACTTCCATTTTGCGGTTTCACCGGCACAGAAAACGTAAATGATAAACTACACAGAATTAAGTCGGTTTTGGAATATATATCAAAAAGAAAATTGTGTGCCTGGTGATAAGGTCAGATGAAAGCTTAATGCTTTGAAAGGGCTGCTTAGGTTGGAAGCAATACATCAAAACAAAGAGGGCCAGATTTGGCATAAAGAGTTTTGATCATTGTGAAAGTAAAATGGGATATCTTTACAATAGCTGCATTTAAACTGGTCAAGGGACTGATAATACTGGAGACAAAGATTTGGGGTTATCTGGCTCCATAGTAATGCACCTGATGGAACCTATATTTGACCAGGGTAGGACTGTATATTTAGATAATTGGTACAGCTCCCCTAAATTATACACGGCCTTATACAAAAGGAAAACAAATGCAATTGGAACAGTATGTTCAAATCGTATTGGTTTGCCGAAGAATGTGAATACAAAGACTCTAAGGAGAGGAGAAAAGCTCCCACTCTTGACCTACTTTACTTGGCAAGATAGGAGGGTGGTTATGGCATTGTCCAATTGCAGCCCTAAGATTTCTATGATTCACACTGGAAAAATAGATGCCCACACCAAAATGTCAATTTTCAAGCCTGATGTTATCCAGGAATACAATACACATATGGGTGGTGTGGATCTAGTAGATCAGGTATTGCAATCATATCCGTCTTTACAAAAAACAGTTAAATGGTATAAAAAGGGATTTTTGCACCAGCTGGATATTACCATATACAATTGTTTAGTAATTTGGAGAACTCTAAACCCACGCAAGATGATGACCTACCTGGACTTCCGCATATCAATAGCTCGTAGCCTATTGAGCACTATAACATTCAGAGGCCTCTTCATGCAGGGGGTAAGAAAGCTACAACCCCTGCACCCCTCAGACTTGAAGGAAAATACTTTCCTAAAAGGATACCACCAACAGCAAAAAAGTTGCATCCATTAGCTGTCTGGTGCGCCGCAAAAAAGGAGTTCGTAAACAGACTAACATGATATGCCGTGAATGTGGAGATGTGCCCTTATGTGTCTATCCATGGTTTGAGATGTACAATTCAAAAAGGAACCTTTAAAGGTAAGACTTTATTCTAGTTTATTTAAATTTATTATAAAAGACAAAAATTAAAATAATTATGGTTCAATGAACATTAAATGCATGCATGTGTGCACAGGACGTCATATGACGTCCATATCCGCAAAGAGGTTAAGGACCAACAGGAGGCGGCTAACAATGGAAAATGTAAAACATTTGGTGATCGTAAACTGCAACAAAAAAGAAGTAGAGTCACAGGAGATTATATGGAAAATATTCACTCATTTGGTTTTTGCAGTATTTTAATTTCAGATTTCTTAAAAAATGACTTAAATCTTGATTCTTTATCTTAATAATGATGTTTGAATATTTTATATGGGCATATTTATTTTGAAAGTTTTCACTGCATAAATGCATGCATATTAAAGGGATTATAAGAGCAAATAATTCCTGTCTCCGCTCATCAAGTAGGAGTATTAACATTTACATAAACAAACTTAGAACAAAGTGCACAATATATACATCTATCTACTTCCCTTAGATAACAAGTTAATAAATATAAACAACTATATAGATTTACTCTGGTACACCATTTGCGTAAGATGACACAGAGGGGCAGAACGGTATTAACTGTAAAACAAAAGAGGGTAGGCGCTATCCTTTACACCTAAATTTGTATATGTAGCCATTTACTGTAAAAAAGAGTACATGAATGCATGCTTTTAAAGTTGTTGTTAGCTAGTGCTGGATTTCTGACAATGAAGTCATTAATCCTCTTGCGCTCCAATATTTTTCACAATGATATTGAAGAGAGCAATAGCAGTAATAGTAACCGTTTTTTAGAGAGCACCATATTTTTAAGTTTTGGCAGTCACATTGCTCTCTCACAACCCCCAGAATGTCTGGAGGACCACACCTGTCGTTGGTTTACGGGTCTCACCAACCTGACCGGGAGAATTATCAAAATAAATTCAAAATAAATTTAAAGTAGATGTCTGAATTTCATTTGCAAAATTTGAACTGAATGGCAGTATCAACACATAGTATGTGTCTACAGAAATAGTGGATAATTGCTGTAGCAATCATGTGGCTAGGACAGACCTGGGCAACTGGTGCTCTCAGAGCACAGCCCGCTCATGATGTTGCACTGATAACAGTATGTTTAGCAGGTAAAAAAAAGATGGTCACTCAAGCTGTTCCACCAATCACCCAGCCCAGGCTATGCTGACAATTAAGAAACATAATAGAAGCATCAGAAGTATTCCTTATGCTATTACCAATTTAATTTTTGTCATAAACTGCCATAGTCAGAAATGCCTACAGTGATGAAATTACTTAGTGATTGACACAAGATCCATCGGCCAAGTGCCAGTGGGTTCGTTCACCTACTACATAACCAATCATTGCTGACCTGAGAGTTTATTGGACGGAGAGACACTACATCCTCCAGTGGCTCATGTAGAGGAGTGTGTGTCAATCACAAAGTAATTTCTCCTTAACCACATATGCCCTGGTGAGCATTCTGAGCATTGTATACGCTGCTGAATTCACACATGACTTCTCCTTTTATCTTGATACAGAATGCCCAAGAATTTGCACACTACTTTCCATATTTCTATTGGTTAAACTGCACACCAAAAGTTTATGTTAAGCATGCAGTAGTGTAATAGTTCAAATGAAAACTACACCACTGAAAAGGCAGAATATTGCATCACAGTTTAGCATTAACCACTTGCCATTATTCTTCTGAAAACGCCCTTTCCTGACTACTATCTCCGTACAGCAACAAACTTGAAGACAGTAGGAATATTACCAAGTTTACCTTTAGCTAAATGGCTGTTTTCGAAGTATTGGCATAAATTGTGTATTTTAATGAGCTGTGAATAAAAGAAAGTGCTCCATGTAAAGGGTAGTTTGGGGGAGGGATTCTGAAAATCTTTGAACTGCATCCTTGGAAGGTGCTGGACTTAATTATCAAGTATTTTTCCGAATCTCGTTTTTGAGTTTCAGCGTTACAATGGGCAATGGAAATTTACTCTCCATCCGTCAGGGTTGAACCAACAGATTTTTTTTTCGGTCCTAAGTTTGCTAGTTATATCTTTCCGGTGTAGAGAGAAACTCAGAGAGAGCGTTACCTAGACTAGACTCCTCCGGAGGGCTACATTCGTGAGCACCGGGCGAGTCGGATAAATCCCTTCCAGTCTGTGGGACAAGTTTCCCGATGTAGTAAAAATGTCTAAACTTATTTGAAACAGAATATCCGTGATTGATACTGTCAAAACTGTTGCGTTACCTTTAAAATTTGCCAAAGGAACACGCGCTGATGTGCTTAGGCCTTCAGCAGGCAAAGCCAAGGTTCTTGCCAGAAGCGAACGTCATTTCTCCCGTAAAGAAAGAGGTACTTGTCCTTGCCTGGCTTCCGGCTGTGTTCTTTCTCTGCTTAGTGTAACTGAATAATCTGCTAAATTATGATTTTAAAAGTAGCAAGCATCTACCGCTGTTCATAATAAAATATATTAAGCTAGCAACCGATAGGAGCTCCTAGATCGTTATTTTCACTCCATTCCAGAGTATAAACAATACCAATAAAATAAGAAGTTGATGCGCTAGTGTAGTGTAATCAGCCAGCATAGTCTTTTAATATGTGTTCTGGAGTTCAACAATTTCTATGAACCAAAGTAGCTGCGCTACTCAACACAATTACAACGTTGAAGGAAAAGGTCACAAACATCTACGACAGCGATTAGGGTGTCTAAAAGTTGCATATGGCACCTTCTTGTGTACAGTCTCATTCATAATTATCTAACAAATCGAATTGAACCTAGCATACATCAGATGAAAAAAGCCCCTTTATAAAACGGTACATTTAATGACCTTGAAGCTTGCTCCTTCAGTAGATGTCTTAAAGCAGACCAGTGAGCTATTTCTAAAGCACGCTGAATTGTCCTTGACGTCTTACATCAAATAGAGGGCAGTTTTCGTTGAATTGCATTTTGCGCTGCCTATTAAGTGTTAGAAAACTCCAAAGAAGCACATTTATGTGCAAACATTTGGTCTGTGCTCAAGTTTTCAATGTAAGGGTCTTCAAGGTCATTCCGTATCTGCAGTGTCGTTCGTACTGTTCTCTGCCATCATTACATAACGCAGCGGAATCAAGTGGATCGATCGCTCCTTTTGATATCCACCATTTTGTTTACTTTCGGTAGCACTCCGCCACCCACAGACGGCGTTGTATCACTATGTGCGAAAAGGGCCGCTCGGTGCTGGTTGTTCAAAGAAGCCTGTCGTCTCAACACCGTCTACCATACAACGTCCCTTTTGGCGGAACGCCGACCGACAACTGTCCATGACCTTGCACACACTTCGCGCGCAGTCAGAGATTGGTGTAACCACGTGACATCGGTGCACGATACGACAGTGTTGTCAAACGTTTACGGCCAATGCTCTCCCGCCTCTCCAGCAAGAATAACATAAACATTCTGCACGTCACATTACAATGTTAAGGTTAATCTGTCACCATGGGTTTAACCTACCAGGCAACGGAAACACCTGTTCTATGTCCTGCGACTGTACCAATCTTTAACCACCCCAATCCACTTTTGCACTCTTCCTAACGTAAGCACCTTGCAATAATAAACGATACTCCCGAATAGTACATTATATCGTTTGATTTCTATTTCATTCTTTTATTACCACATGACATGCATATCTAACACAATTTATTATACAAACCCAAGTTTTGCCGCATATAAGCATTCAGGAAAGCTGTGATTTTCTTGTTATTGTCGTACAGAGCTGAGATTCTCTCACTACAACTAGTGTGTTAATTTTAATTTTCCCCTTAACCTGCAGTGCAGATTTATACTAATGCCAGCTCTAGTTACAGAAAACATAATTCACGCGAATCTCTTCAGCGATGTTTGATGTGCTTCTTGAACTATCATGTAGTCTTGCCACCAGAACGTTTTACAGGTATGCCAGACTCTTCGGATGCTTTGTGTTATGTATTCATTACATTTCCGATATATTCTCACTCCGCAAAGAGCAATTACACATCGGCTAACTTCGGTTGTGGGAGTGACGTCATTAATATCATCGTGAATAAGATTGACCAATACCGACACCTATGGCTGTCACGTGGTACATCTTGACCAATAGAAACGACGGCTGCTCATTAATAGTCTTGACAAGCGTAGAAAAACTTTTCATCACAGCCGCCATTTTGACTAAACCCAGACTGAGGGAAATTTTGGGAATTATACTGAAAATTATCGTTATTTTACTTCAGTAAATGGGCATTTTTTCATCTTATTGGTGACTTGAAGTGGTTAGTGTAATGAGACGTGGACGAACTGTGTTTAAAAAGCGCCTGAAGATGAAAAATTGTGGGTGATTTACTTTTGGATCATTGTGTGAGTTCCGTCGGAAGATAGAGGTACTGTGTAGGCTCATCCGCCAGTTTGTGGCTTCATTAAGCCCCATCGTTGACTGTGGATAATTAATATGTGCCTTGAGGAATGGATCAAACATCGAACTATTGGCACAGTAGTAATCAAGATTCATTTGTGTGATCAAATTTCTCACGGGCCATGTGTGGCCGATTTAAATTCTGTTAAATACAATACTGTGTAGGCTAGTAGGCACGGCTTGGTAAACAGCGGAGATATGGCCGATCATCTCGTCGATGGGCCGCCAAGCAAGCGGCAGAAAATGACTGATCCATTCCAGGGAACCTCAGATTCCTCAGGTATGTTAGGATAAATAATATCAAATCATAAAATCATACCAAAAATACTTTTTGTGTACAAAACAGCTGTTTTAATGCACTAGGAAGGCGTTCCTTGTAAAATTTGACATTAAGGCCAGGTGTATGTCGAGATAGTATATTTTGAGTTTTTTCAGGCATTTACAGTTTTTATCATTTATTGTATTAATTTCAGATTATTGTAGAATGACCAGAAAAATTAATCGTAAAAGTATATTGACAAACATGTTGGCTGCATGCTTGATATTCTTTTATTGTACTTTTAAAGATGTGTTGTTTTGGAATTTAAATTTTTCGAATGGATCAGTTTAATTCTATATTCGTAAAATATGCATGCTATTAATTTCCAGCATGCCTATTTTTAATCTTGCTGTCATAATTTTATGTAATATTCAGACAAACAATTCCATTTTGTAGGTTAAATGCTCATAGCATGGTAATTGCATGGAGCGCTTTTAAGTAGGCTTAAATCTGCTTACATTTGTTATTGGTGGTTTTTAACCCTCTTGTTGTCTGCCCATGAGTTAAATTTTAATGCTTTTTCTTTCTTTTATTTTCTTTTTCCCTTCCTGTCTTGCACTTGTGTACATTCACTATTGCATCTTCACTCTCCATCTTAGTAAATAAATAGCCACTAAGCTGTCTCTAAAATCATGTCTACTAACACTTTTAATTAGTTCTTCATTTCCCACTATCTCGATTGGCTCATTTTCTGAAAACATAACATTAATAATGTTTTGCAGAAAGTGGTTAGTGCATTTTGTTTTTTAAACTATTTTTCTTAATACTCTGTGACCTACAATCCACTCCACAGTGCCGATGGCGCCTTTAATGATGCACTTCGGCTTGGATCCAAGTCTGGGAAACAGTGGTGGAGGGGGCAAACAGCAACAACAACTACTCCAACACCAACAACATTGGGACCCACAGAAGAGAAGTAAATCTCATTTATTCCCCAATACCACTTCCTCTACATCCAAAAATCTAGAATCCTCTTGGGGGGCTTATAATATTGCTGATCATTGCTCTGGGGTAGGCTTATTTGTTATTACAACCATGCAAGATGTTGCTGTTTGTTAAATTGTAACTAGGTTGGTTGTGGAAGGAGTGTATTGGTTAGAACCATAAGGGAACTGGACGCAGTAACATGAAATAAGGCTTGAATTACATTCTCACTTCTTGGCAACTTAAAGAAAAAATGCATAAGACATTTATATAAAGAAACATGTCAAAACTGTTCTAAACTAGTTTCAAGAAGAAATTCAGGAAATAATGATGATACTAACACTATGATGAAAGGCATGCTTGGATATCAGTAGGGTTAAAATGTTTACAATGACTTACCAAATAAATTGTCTCTTTAAATAAAAGTTAAAGTATTTTTATATAAAGCAGTAATATATGGAAGTAATAATTACACATAAATTCATTTAATGGAGCATATTTTTATGTAAAGCATTTCACTTTGCTGCATGTATATTTTATACCAATGCACCTTTCACATTTCTGTGTTATCCATTTAAATGTAGTTGTTCAGTGCTTGAAGTTACAAACTAGTTATGAGGCCCTCTGGTTTAAACAAGTCAAATTGATGTGTTCTAAGTGTGTTACATTTTACAGTTACTGTTTTCATTCTAAGACAAATGAGGAAATGGGGGTATTTCTTTGTATTTATAGTTGTGTAGAAACATTCTTACGAGCGTATATGAATCAGAAATGATAATTATTTTCATTTTGTAAGCAGCCTTATACACTTCATTATGTTAGAATGTAGAGATTTAACTGCAGTCCTGTCCATGAAGCCTCTCTTTGGATGTTTGCACCTCTTGAACTATTTTAAGATTTATTGCTTGTAAACAAAATGTACAGGTCACAGTGTGGAAGCAGGTGTAAGAGATTGTCACACATTTTTAAAGTGCATTAAGTATTTTCAGGATACTGGATGCATTAATATTTATACTGTAATACAAGATGTAAAATATACTTACAATTTTATGGTGTTAGTTAATATGACTATTTAGTTAATAGAAGCTTTGAGATGCAAGACAAATAGTATGAATACTGTGTAGAGAATAATATTCCTGAAGTTAACTTTGAGAGTAGTTTTGAACTTCATGAACTCATTTAGTGAATATCTTTCATTCTACTTCCATGTAAAAATATTGATTGCATTTAGTGGCTATAATGAATTCATCATTTATAAGATTTTTGGACTAAATGATATAATTGTGAGGCATTGTTAAGGAGTGTGATTAGTGCAATAATTTATTCTTTTCTTATAGCTATTAGTGATTAAAGAATGTGAGGGGCATTTTGTTGAAAATGGGCAAGATTTTCTAGGTCTCGTACACTTCATGCAACACATACTTAACACAGGCATGAATTCTGCCAATTTTATGTGCTAAAATATTAATACTAGATAAGGTTCAGAGCCTTCCAAAAGTACTAAAGCACTTAAAATTAAAATTTAGGCCTCAAGTCATGAATTGTGAGGCTCATTTTGAGCAAATAAGTCTGCCTATGGTTTGCTTTTAATTTGTGAACAACAGGCAGCTCATGATCTTCAGCGTGGCACAGCCTTTGTACTGATGCATGACTGTCATCGATGCTTTGTAATGCGTATATTGCAGGAGTTTCAATCTGCAAAGTTGTGTTTATACACATTTTATATAAATGCAACACATGAAATCAAAAGGAGTAAACTAAATATTTTAAATTTTCCTACAATATCTGATAATTGACACCACTTTATTTCTTCCTGCAATAGTAAAATAACATTTTAGGTATTGAGAATATAATGCATTGATTTAAATAGTGGTAGTGTAGGTAAAGTTTGCAACAAAATGTGTTGTTTTCATGATGTACATAAATATTGGTTTTCATTTTAGGTAATTGTAGAAGAAAATTATTCCAATCCAATTATACCTCTTAGTTTTAATAACGTTAAAATGTAATGAATTAATGACGTATTGGATCACAGATGTTTTGCTAAACAAAAATTATAGCTCAGGTGAACAGGCAAAGCACATGTGGTTTATTTATAGTATAGAAGCACGTAGTTTTGTTATACTGAAAAAGTTGGAGCTTCATATGTAGGATGTTATATATGTGATTAAAAACATTTCATTCAGTGACTTATAGAATACTGACTTCAAAGTAGTAATTTACTTTAATTGTATTTAAATATATTTAATCATTAATTTACCATAACCAGATTCATGTGAGCCATTTTCAGTTCATGGTTCTTGTTCACTACTTGCTATGTGGTCTGGATTGATATCTATCATATAGCCTTTTTCAAGTTCAACATATCTAGCACAATTGTTCTTGCATTACCCTGATCATATTTACTTTAGGTTAAGCTTGTATATGCATGGAAAAATACTTACATTAGCGAATCATGAGAAGGTGCAAAGTTATCCTGAGTTAATAAGTAGGAACTTCTATGAAAGGAAGATAATAAGTAGGAGTTTAAGAATATGATGTTGCCTCAGTCTTTGGGGCCACCCGCTGTCCCTTTTGAGAGACTTCACTTATATAGCTTCATTTCAAGCATATACATCTATAAATACATGTATAAATGTATCATGCCCTGAGAGTGAATTATTGTCAATTACACGTATTACTAAAAGTTGTGCAATAAAGGAGTGCAAGTGCAATACAATACTACATGTGCACAGTAAGTAATGTTGAGTTGATAAGCAATTTTAACCTTTGTTAGATGAGGTTAGGTTAAATGTTTGTCATTTCACTAAACTTCTACTGTGTTGCATCTCTTTTGCACTCCATTACAAGAGCTTTATTTTTCATGCTTAACTTCAGGTTGAGCATGTTTGTAGAAATGGTTTCATTGCAAATTTTGTTATGGGTACAAAGGGGGTACAGATGGCATCATAGTCAAATGTTTAAAAGTGGGTTACTATTTATACTGACAGAGAAATTCCATTCTCTCTCCATGACGTCACAAAAAACAACTGCATTATACCACCACTTAAAAGGATGGTCAAGTGTTAGATAAATTCAGATCAGTATGAACATATATGTCACGACTAATGCCACAAACAATTTATTTGAAGTAAATAGTTTTACTTTTTTTTGTGCAGCAAGTTTTTATGTATGTCTTATGGTTTACTAATTATACAAAATTATGAAAATTTCTTTCAAATGGTCAGCAATGACTTCACAATCTGTTTCCAGATATTTTTATGGTATCTTCTTCCTCTTTCCCTTCTACCTTTACAGCGTAGGTATTTTTATGGTATTTTAATATAAATTGTAAGAACCAGTTTTAGAAGATTGTATCTTTGGAAAATGTGAGTGGGGTTTAAGGGCCCATCAACAACCTTAGTGGTTGCTTTGAAATTCCATTTTCTTTGCATGGAAGGATAAAACAAATGGCTTATTTGAGTTAGGTATGAGTATTGGAAAATTCAAAGCAATAATGAGGAATATCTTGGAAATGAGTACCTCCATAGAAATACATTTATGTAAATAGTGTACTTTTAATGAGTTCCACATTTTCTGTGCACTAAGTTTTTTACTACCTTTTATGGTTTACCAGTTATGAAGAAAACTTAAAACACTTCAACAAAACATAATTTTTTGTGCAGTAAGTTTGACTGTCTTTTATGGTTTATCAGTTACGTAAAAGTCATCCAGAATGAAGATTTCCCAGGAAATCCAAATGTATTGGTTTCATTTGTCAGGAAAACACATAATCAAAATCACTAGGGCCATTTTTGAGAAAATAAAATTTTTCTAAAAAGGTCTCATGTAAAGCATAGTTGGAGTGGGGGAAATTTATTGAACATCTTTGTATTGCATCCTTGGAAGATGAAAAACTCTTATGCAAAGTTTCGTACTTAACCCACTTTTTATTTTTGAATTATGCTGTTCACAGACACACATGTGCGTGCACACAGACCTTTTCCATAAAATGCTTTCTTCAGATTAAGGAGGCCTCAAAACATATTTCCAGTGAAATCTAGGAATGGCCTTAGTCGGGAAGGCCTGTGCTTGGCCAAAGTAATAATTTAAGATCATTCTGCATACTGCGGTATTACCACTTGTTCATTTCACGGTATCACATTACCTTTGTTGTTGCTCTCTTGTTTTATACACTTTATTTTTGCTTTTAAGCAATATAAACAATAATTTTAAGTACTAACTGTCTGAAGCAGATCCAGTATTGACATTGCAAACTCCTGTAAATAGTAAAAGAAGAAGTCACCTGTTTTGCTGTTTACTTCAGCCATTTGCTAATCTGGAAAAAGACATGTGCAGAAACCAGAACTCGCAGACTTTTGTGACTAATTGAAGTATGATTCCATAAATGGAATGAAAGTCCTGGTGCATCTAAGAGCATATGATAAAGGAAAATTGAGGTGTGTTACATTCATATGACTTTCTACACATTCTTCAAGAACTACTCTTAGTAGCTCTTCCTTATCTATCTACTACACTTTGACATTGTAGAAATACTTTTGTTACTTCTTTATGGGTGAATGAGAATAGGGGAATGTATAATCTGTGCCAAACAAGAAGGGTATTGACAGTTGGCGGTGAAAGAGAGGCGACGTTGCCCCTTATCACACCACGTGGAGGGCGCATTAGTATTATGTGTAAGAAGACAGTTGGATTACGTTTGGAATGTAGAGCAGGTATAATTTATATTCGTATTCGAAAACAATAGTATAATAGTTCATCTACATGCAAAGGATGGAATATGGAAGTATTATATCACTGTGAAGATTAATGTTAATAAAATAAACATACCTGTGAAATATTGTAATGGGAAATGCCGCTGATATCCAAATCGCTTGCATTATTGCTGTTTTTGCTTGAATTACCCGCGAAAATATCAAACTGTTCTAACCTTGCTTCTAAGACTCCATTTTCCTATGTTGCAGCTATTACGCCCTTTGTATCGGTAATCACTTGTTCAAAGTTTTCAGCTTTTTACTTTCTCTACTGGTAAGTAGGGGAAGTATTGTATTCCACCCAAAAATTTGATGTCGAGGTTTCACTGGAAATATGTTTTGAGACCCCTTGAATCCAAAAAGAAGCATTTTTAAAAAAAGGTCCGTGTGTGTGTCTGTCTGTCAGTCTGTGGACAGCATAGCTCAAAAACGAAAAGCCCGTTAAAAACCAAAGCTGGTATTTAAGTTTAATTCTTTCAAGGATGCGACACGAAGATTTTGAAGAAAATAGCCCCAACCTAAACTACCCTTTACATTGGAAAATTTTTCAAAAATTTTGATTTTCTTGAAAATGGCTAACGATTTTGATTAAAATGTCATATGTTTGAGATATTTTTATGAGAAATGAAATGTATATCTTGAATTTTCTGGCTATAGCCCCTGTAGTCGTATTTACTCTGGACGACTTTTGCATAACTGGTAAACCGTTAGAGATAGACCAAATTATACTATACAAAAAATGTAGATCTTGCTAAAATACACAATTTCTGTCTCAATAAATTTTCTTGTAGGGTGAACCATTTCGGAGATATTCCTTGTTATGTGTGTGAGTTTCAGAAAACTTAGAACTTTAGCGAAATGCAACAACGTTGTTCATTTTTTTATATGTTAATCGTGCAAAGAGAACGGAATCTCAAAGGTCAAAAAGATTTGACTGTTGCACAAAGCCTTCTGTATTCTAATATTCCTCTTGCACCTACAAGGACATAAGCAGTAAGATAATTTGTACGAATGTTTATCTTAACTAACATGGAGATGTAGGAATAAGAGTTTGTTAGAATGCTTAGTACAAGAGTAGAGAAAGTCATGTGAGTGCAACACATCAGATTTTTTTTGATGTAGTTTATTACAGATGACACAGCGAAATCTTTGTTTCGCACAACGTAATCCTTTACTTCCGACCAAATTAATTAAATCGCAGTACACTAAGAAAGGGCGATACCAAACAATTTTGCCACCATGTTCTTCAGCAATGCCATCAACTGCATAATCCTTCAATTGAGATATGTACCTTACCAAGCACAATTTCATTCGCTTCCCGGGTACGTAAAGTTTTTCGTTTGGCTACTGGTCTTTGTCAATATTTTTGGACATAATTATTTATTAAAAGAGTGAGACAGTTGTAAATGCTCACAACATACGCAAATACACACGTAAATACAAGGCAAATAACCACAATAAATAGAATGAATCGAACGAACTTGTCAGCACACAGGCAATCTCTGATACAAACAATGCAAGCTGGAGCTGGAGGGAGATATTGTATATATTGCAGGGAAAACAAGATAAGACGCACAGTTTATGTTACTGGTAGATTACAGGTCAGGCACATGCTAATCACGTGTTAAATATCGACAACGCTGGTTTAGCGTTTAGCGTTGCTATGGAAACATCTTTGCTCTAATTGGTTGGTCTTTTGTTGCCATGACGTACCCATCCCCTCCTGTTCATTTAGGCCCTTCCACCACATGGGTAGCAACTGTCAATCCCCTTCTAATTTGGCGCAGAGTATAGTAGGCTTAAAGTGACATTCAAATGTTTTAAAAGCTGATCGCTCTGTGTTGGCTTTGAAATTAAGGTTTCTTTGCATGGCTAGGAGGGGAAAAGAAGAATAATGGCTTCCCATTTCAGAAAAGTATAAGTATTGGGAAATTCAAACCAATATGAAAGAATATATGGACAATGGTCAACATCAGAAAAATGTATTGGACATAAATGTGCTTTAACAAGAGCTACATTTTTTGTACAGTAAGATTACTTTTTACTTTCTCTACAAAGCACATAGTAGCAAGAGGATTGCATACCAACAAAAAGTTAGATATTAAAAATAGAAGGACTATTAACACTGAAGTATTCTTCATGTTTGAGTCCGATTTTGTTGAGTCACTTTATTTATACTCGCTTTCACTTTAAAATGTTGGAAAAAACTGGAACGCTTTCAAGATCATTCGATCTCATCCTCAGCCGTTGGGTGACTGACCTCAGTAGACAGGTGGAGGAGGAAGAAGTTGGCTTCAGCACCAACGGCTGAGGACGAGATCATTCCAATCTTTTCCATTTTAAAGTGAAGTTTGAGTGTAAATAAAATGACTCAAAAAATAGGAGTAAAAAATTAGATATCAAGATTTCATTGGAATTACACATTTTGAGACTTAATGTGTGTGTGTGTGTATCTGTCTGTGAACAGCATAACTCCAAAACAAATTGTCAGTAAAATACCAAACTTTGTATTTAAGTTCAGCATGTTCCAATAATGTGAAGGAAGATTTTCTGGGAAGTCCTAAGTCCACACCCATTACATGGAAAATTTTCTCATAATTGGGTTTAATGATTTTTATTAAAATACCACATAAAATATGATTTGAAGCTTTCCTGGAGACAAACATATTCAAGATGTTCTCGGGCTTCTAGCCAGGTGTAGTGATGCATAGCCATTGACGTTTCGGGAGTGTACATCTCTCCCATCATCAGAGGAATCATCACATATTTCGCATATTTGTGGCTTCATCTAAGCCTGCCTAATTCCCTGAGTTTTGCTAAAACAAAATTGAAGTTTTTGGTTTCTAAGCCTGCAAAGTCAATTTACCTTAATAGAATAGCTGATCAAAATGAATGTTCTCAAAATGTGATTAAAATTGAAATACTCTCAAAATCCACTATTTTTTATGAAAAAACAATTTTGAATGTAGAATGTAGTAGAAGCAGCTGTCAAGTGTTCGGTCTGCCATGAATGCCGTATATTGAAAATACTCCAAAGTGGCAATTCCTATACATAATTACCAATTTTGATTTTTCGGTTGTTCCTTTGGGTTTATCCTAATGTTCTTTCTTTAAACCATCCCAGTATTGAGGCGAACAAAACAAAAAAGAAATTATTCAAATCGATCAAGCCATTTTCGTGTTTTGTGAGACTAACACACAGCAATTGATTTTTGTATATATATGGGTACAGGTCGCGTGTTACTTCTTGACGAATGAAAATTTTATATGAAAGGTTGAACGCGAGTCACTACTCAGCTTTTCCGGGAACGTTCGCATGGAGAGAGAGAAGGTACAGTCTGCAGTGAGGTGACGCACATGCTTCTGAGCTGAAGTAGTACAACACTACAAATCAATTTATCACACTTGCAGTAATATCAGCCACACGTATTATACACTATACCTTTATAACTGTTTCCACTTAACTTTCTTGCATTCTTCTATTCCCTACATTTCTCCCTTGTCTTCCTCCTCTGAATTACTGTTGTTTTCGTTGCATGCATGCATCCGTACCGCACAAATCTTTTGCAGTCGACTGTATACACAAACGCGACAGAGAAAAACAGAGGTGTCTGTTATCGTAGCATAAACATTTGCTGACCTGTTTATTAAGGGTAGGCCTACTCATTGGATTTCTGCTCAAGGTCATTCGTCAAGAACAAACGTGCAACCTATATATAGGTAATGAGCTAAATTGTTCAAGGCACAGTCAGATGCATGCATGAACAAGGCAAACCACATTTTGCATTAGTCTGTCAATGCAAGCTGCCAATAGTGCTTTCGTGTGAGTTGCACAGAACTCATCAATGAACCAGAAATTACATTTGGAGAAAAATGTGATATTTACAGTGTATTAAAACAAAGAAAAAGAAAAGTGGTATTTATCTCTTAGGACAGGCTCAGCCTTAATGCACGTTTCTCATCTACTGATTTGACAAGACATTTGAAGCTTTGCAATGTTGCGCACCATATAGGCACCATTTTAACATATTTCTTTTCGTTTCATTCTTTGACCACTTTCAATTTTTGGTATCATCTGCTACGCGTGATAATGTACCAATCTGTGCCATCATCCAGCTCTCTTTCATATTTGCATACTAGGAACAGAAGATGAAATTTATTTCTCAAGGTACCATTGAATTATTAACGTTTCAGTTAAAATTAGTTTAATAATCGAATGTAACATGAATAATTTGATGTAATCAACTAAAGGAAAATAAATTCCAAATGATGCACTGTGTAACTTCACCATCAATTAAACACTTTACCTGCATTCACTTGATTGCAGTGGCGTCACTGTCATGTCCCATACCCTTCTTATCACTGCTGTGTGCCAGCTTACTGTGTAGCCAAGTTGAAAACACTGTTTAATCTAACATTTCAATCTTAATTTCTGGCTAAACTCCTAGACTACAAGAAAAAGACATTAGATGAAATTTATTGTGAAAATGATACGTTTTTGTTTCTGCAACAATTCTTAGCCATTGGCACGCTAAGCCATTCTAAACCTGTGGTAGAAATATTTGTTTCTCCTAATCCATGTCTTGGAAAGTAAAATTGCACTAGAATTATTTGTTACATCTTATCATGTAGTCATCTTATGTTAAGGTATGGTGCATCAAGTACCTTCTACTGTATGTGTTTTCACTTAATAACCATTATTCTGTAGAATCTATTACAGATGTTCCTTAATTTGAAAATTCTGACAATGATAAGGAAATGTGGTTCTGTGTAGATGCTGTTGTGCGTACTTTGTTTTTCTGTGCTTAAATTCGTTGCTGTGGGTTGTGGGATATAAGTACTAATTTAATGTGAAATATATTAGGTGAGAATCTGATTGGAGAATTTTCTTTAATTGAAATCAACCCTACTCTTCATAGATTGCAGGGTTTGAATGAGTGTGTTTAAATTAAAAGTAATACTAGTCTATTTATAACTGTAAGCTAGTTACCACCATTTTCTAAAGTTGAAGCTACCAATATGACTAATGTAATTAAAGGTGGTTATAAAGCAAGTAGAGTAAATAAAGACTTCAGTGTGCATAAATCAGATTACACATTTTTGTTTGATAAGTAGTAAATTCTGTGTTGATGGCTTAGATCTTCATTACAAAGTAGAAACAGCAGCTGGTACATTCAAAATATCATCATTGAGTGAATTGTGAGGTTTAAGTTGTGTACATATCCATGATGCACTGTAATATCAAGCAGAGGACATTTCCTTAGAAGTAGCTCTTCCCTCAAAACACTAATATCTTATATCCCCCTCTCCATTCTTTTCTGTTGTCCTATGGATTTTTATCTGAAAGAGAAAATAGACAAGCATATGCTTATGTACAGCTGGCTTCAAATGTTTTCCGAGTTGCATGTTCCTAGCCATGCTAGGAAGGCAGGACAGCTTATTGGTAGGTAATGCCAGGTGGTCTCAAACCAGCTCATGCCTGTATACAAGGGTGAGGGGCATAATGCATTCAAAGAAAATATCATTCCAACAGTTCTCTTAGACTTGGTTGTAAGAAATGATCTCAGTGTAAAGAAAACGTTAACGTTATGAATCCAGAACAGACTCGCAGCAAGGATGGAATCTACATAAATATTCGGCATTAGAGGCATCATATCACTCTATAACAAAATTAAATTTAACATGTTTAAATAATTTTAATATACCACTTTTTTATTTAAGGTGTTCATGAAGACACACACTTGCACGACGTAAAATTTCCAAAACCTTTTATTCAGTGAACATGGAATCGTGTATGAGAGGTAGAATTGGAACTGAAAAATTCAGTGCCACAGCTGTCTATGAACCATAGACCCTCCGCTTACCAGGCGGGTGCTCTAACCTTCTCCAACAGCGGAAGGTCTGTGGTTCAAATCCCAACTGTAGCATTGAATTTTTCAGTTCCAATTCTACCTCTCAAACAGTGCCCACACACAGCTTGTGTGTTTAAAATCACCAACAATAAGTTTGTTGGCATAAATAAAGAATAATGAAATTATGTATTTGATGTGAAAGTTCACATCGAAGTTTAAAACATTGAGTGGCTGTTTGTTGGAAATAGCAGGAAAATAGGACTTCAAAGGAAAATGAAGATGTAGCGTAATGCGAGTAATAGAACTACTGCAAATTGCAAAAGAGCATGTTAAAAAACACTATAAGGCATCAACCTCTATAGGTTATGACGTAGCTTCTCTCCCTCGGCTTTCTTGCCAGTCATCCTTTAAATTGAACAGGTTTGTTATCATCATCATCAAGAAGTACATCATATATATTGTTTTTGTTAAATTTATTTCTTAACCGTTTCATGCCTGGTGTGTATTACAAGGTACACAGGCCTTTTTTCCTATTTGTACTAGTTTTAACTTTTTTTTCTGCTATATTCTTATTATACTGTCTGTCACCAATTAAACATACATATTTGAGACGTTTTGAATGTAAAAAATTACTTTTTTTTTACAATTTATACTGTAGTTTTTTTTTTTATAAGAAAAGAAGCAAAATCCATGCAACCGCAGTCAAATGATACCCCGTCATCATTCATGTGTGCCATCACACCGATTATTTTACGTGGGCCCTCCCCCGTCCTTTACCACAGGCACATTTAGTTTAAAAGCAAGTAGTAAAACCATGCTTTATGTGAATAAGGAAAGGTATGCAAGATTCAAGCAATAAAAGGTGAATGACTTCAAGGATGCACAACATAGACTGCAGAAGGAATACAATTGACTGATGGCTCATAGAGCGATTACAACACAATTTTATACACAACAAATGCAATTTTGTGGAAGTTAAGCTTAAAGATTAATCTAATCCAATTTGTATAGCAATTTTTACAAAGTATTTGTGATAAAACCAAAAGTGTAAATATAATAAATGTTAGAGACATAAAAATAAATAGTTGGGTAGTGTGTTAACCTGTACTCTTACACCAGGTTATGAAGTTATTAGGTAGTTTTGGGTCACAAAAGGTGACTAGAGCAGTTAAGGTTTTAACTGTAAAATTGTTACTGACACCCTGTACCATAAATTAACCTCACCACTGATGTCCATGCAATGGCTCAACTTACAGTGGGAAGTTGTATATTGATATTATTTGGTTTTTGCTAAAGACATGGAGAAAAAATAAAGTAATGTAAATTCCTTATTAGCTTCATAAAGGATCAGTGTAATTGAGTAAAAAATGGATGTGAATATTCTATGCAAGCACCTCCAAAACGACCCAAGATTATGAGACTGACTCAGTGTTCAGCATAACTTTTCTTCCTCTCTCTCTAAAAATATATATACATGACAATCTTCTGTTGAAATAACCAAAATGAAAGTAAGTAGGGAAAGTGGTTTTAACAATACTGGAAATAGTCGAAAACAGCATTTTTAGGATGTTCACGCTTTTTCAATTTGATTTTCTTCCGTATTTCAACTGTGTTGGCAGTGGGGGCTTCTTGATATACCCTGGTATTTTATTCCTTGAATATAGTATATAATGCAAGTGGTAACACAAACTATTTCTTGCCTGCTTCAGGACAGTGTATACTCATCCACCAAAATGTGGTTTGACAAATCTTAAGCGTGTCTGCAGATGTGTTAAATTTCTTCATTCCTGGACCTCCAGTTCCTTACATTATGCACATACTTGTATTTGAGAATTTTAATGCAAAATAAAAAAGACAAGGTAAGACATTCTGTTCCGTTCTAACAGAAGAAAGAGTAAATCAAATTGGCAACGATAGTATTTCTGTAGCAGACACTAGTTATGTTCATAGTCAATGACCATGTGATTCCTGACTGAAGTTACAATTGTGACGCCAAAAATGTATGGACGAAGATGGCCAGTTTTAGTATTTCCTTTCATAAAGTTCATAATTAAAGCCTTAAAAGTAGTTTGTTTTTAAAATGTTGTATGGTTTCATCTGCACCTTTCTATGATAGCGTCAGATGGCAACAAGTGCTGAGAGCACAGATAGGCAAAACACTGTGCAGCCTGTTTGGAGCCTTTTTGCTCTCCCAGTAGAAGTGAAAGCTATATTTACAAAAAAGATCCTCTGCCTTGCAAAGAATGCACCATTATGGTTGACTTCCACACTTGAGTATCAGCTCTTCTACATTAAGGAACAATGACTAAATATACTGCTGCCTTTTATAGAACAGCCAAAATATGGAATGATTTCTGCCAGAAGTTGCCATGATGACAGTAGACAAAAGATTGTGTATGAGCTGTATCATACCATAACATGCTTCACTGTTCATGGTTTAGACAAGTAGTACAGTAAAAAGAACTTTCATGACCTAGATGGGACTGTGTGAATGGTGTTGAAAATTTGTTGAACAATATTACTCTATTAGAGTCTGCAAAAATATATCAATAACACACTGAACTGTGTATATAACCACTAATAAAATCATTTCCATTTAATAAAAAATAATTTGCCTGTGAAACCTTTACAGTCAGTCTTTTTTTTTTTTTTTTTTTTTTTTTTATTAACTTCCTCCGTCATGTGGGACAGTGAATGAAATGGGTGAGATGAGCGCAAGGTCCATAGAGCTTAAAGTTACTCGACATTCATCTTCTAAGTATATGGGAAAACCTCAGCAGAAAGCCTTATCTAGAAACTCAGACGGCAACAAGCGCCTAGAGCATGAATAGGCAAAATACTGTGCAGCCTGTTTGGAACTTTTTTGCTCTCCCAGTAGGAGTGAAAGCTTCCTCCAATGTAATGTCATATCGGACAGTGAATGGCATGGGTGAAATGATGCTCAAATGAGCACAAGGTCCATAGAACTTAAAGTTACTCGACATTCATCTCCAAAGTATAAGGGAAAACCTCAAGAGAAAACTCACTGGAAACTCACCCTAAGCTAGCTTAGAACTCATGACCTCTTGGATGTGAGACAGACACACTGCCAGTCTAACTGCTTATCAGATAATGCAGCAGATAATGGCAATATACTTGGGATGTTGCATCATCCTTGGTCTTGCATTTCGTCACCCTGCATTCTGTTATGTAGCATAGCACAGTGATTGTTCAACATTAGTGTTGCACAAATGGGGTCAGAATGAAAGGTAATGCTGCTAGAATTTTTTTTCTTGGGATGCTCGAATGAGCCTCAGGTCCATAGAGCTTTAAGTTACCCGACATTCGCCTTCTCAGGGTAGGGAAAACCTCGGAAAAAAACCTTACCCGGATAACTTACCCTAAGCGAGATTCGAACTCGCGACCTCTTGAACATGAGGCAGACACGCTAACCATCACACTACCGAGGTGGGCACTAGTATTGGTTCCCAATCCACTTCATGATAGAAAACAGATTTGAGAAGTATGATCATTTGCCACATGTTTGTCTTTTTTCTCTCAGATGTGTCTAATCTCTTTAAACTCCTTTCAAAGTAAGGTTTTATTTAGAAGGGACTAATGAGATATACTGTTAGGTTCAAGAGCTGTTGAACTATATTTCACATGCTTATACTCAATGATGGGGAAAAATACAGTGAAAAGTAATTGATGAATTACAGTTATCTAATAAATATTTTAATCACTTTCAGTTACAAATTACTTTCTCAGTAACATGATTTCACACAAAATAGACATAAAGCAATCACAATCTACTTTCCTTTCCTCTTCCAAGTATATGTGGATAGAGGATTAATTGTATTCCACCCCAAAAGTGGAGATATTTGTTTTTAGGTCACTTGAATGAAAATGCAGTTTTAGAAAGATGTCCATATGTCTAAACATAATAATTCTAAAATGATAATTTATCATATTTTGTATTTTAAGTTAAGCGTCTACCAAGGAAGTCACATTAAGTACTTTATGTAAAAAAAAAAGTTCATATTTTTTACTTTATCAAAAAATGGCTAAAATTTTTTTATTAAAATGTAATTTTTACAACATGAGAAATAAAAGTAAGCATATCTTAAATTTTCTCGAAATAGCCCTGTTTGCAAAATATTCCATTATATGCTCCACATAATGGATGCTTGAAAATACAATTCCTTGCATATCCCCCCTACTCTTTTCTTTTCATTGGAAGAGATTGTTGCCATGAATAAGCATTTGAATATTTTTTTCTGCATGTTATAACTAAGCACATCTTGCTCAATTTGAAATTACTTGTTGGTGAAAGTATATCATGGGTAGGGCATGGATTATTAGTTAAATGTTTTTTCTGTTTGCAATTCCAGGTGTGAAACTCGGTATAACTGCTGTTATTATCACAGATACAAAATGTTATTTCATATAAAGATATTATATGGCTGATCAACAAAAACTGAGACTGATTTCTTTGTCATATAGCTCCCTTTGATAGTTTTCTGTCTGTACCCTGAATATTTGAAATGAGTAGGGTTTTGTGCACAATGTCCATAAGTGGTGCACTCTCGTATTGGTAGGTTGATAGTAATGCTCTATTTTGTAACCCTGCTTGCATCTCACATTTACAAAATGTGAGGAACAGTACAGTACAATAATTTTTTTTTTCATTTAAACCACCCGACTTCTGAAATTCATTGAAAGCTGCAGCAAGCATACAGTGAAGATGCACTAACTCAAGCAACAGTGTTGAGGTTGTTCAAGGACTTCGAAGAAGGCAGAATTCTCTGAGTGTTAAGAGCAAGGTAGGCGTGATGTTTCAGCTTCTGATATGACTGATGTGAACATTAACACAGCTGCTCTGATTGTTCATGAGAATCAGCAGATAACTTAATGTAAGCTCAGGAAGTGTTGAGAATTTCATATCACAGAGTCTTTATGATTCTGCATGATCATCTCCATATGTTCCATGTTTGTGACCCTTGAGTGTCACATGTTGACTCCTGAACTAAAGATTCTGCGAATGGAGACAAGCCAAGAGGTGCTCCATGTCTTTGTTGATAGAGGGGACATGTTTTGGAATTACCAGCTGTGATGAGTCATGTCTGCATCATTTTTCCGTAAAGGAAAACAGCCAGAACAGTGGAAATCATCAGGTTTTCAACACTAAACATGGGGAAAGTTATTTCATCTGCAGGGAAGGTGATGATCACATATTTCGACTGTAATGGAATGATTAACATCCATGCATTCCCCCTCACACTACTTTTACAGCAGCGTACTACACATTTGTATTGGTTCAATTAAGGAAGCACATTGCAAGGAAATAACCAGAACTTCATCGGACTGAGTGCTGACTTCATGACAATGCAGCCTCACATTGCAAAATTAAGTAATGCAGTTTTTTACTAAATTCTGTATTGCCTGTGTGCTGCATCCACCTTGTAGCCTAGTCTTGCACCCTGTGATATTTTTTTTTTTGGCATTATTAAAAGCAAGGCACTGAAGCATTCGATTGGAGAGTTCTGAAGCAGTCTCAAGAAGTGAGGGGCAGTGCTCATATACTTCACAAATAATGACCTGCAATCTTCCGCCATATTCTGCAACCTTAGATTAAATTATATTAGGAAAGAAATTTTTTGTGTCAGAATATTGCAAGTCAAATTCCCTGATTTGTTACTCTTGTTCCTTAATTATGAAGTGCCTGGCAATGCCTAATATGTGTTGAGTGATTCACATGTCTTATTCTCGCCAAAATGCTGAAAGTAAAATGTAGTGAACACTTTCGTACTGCTCCTTTTAATGAATTCTTGGCTACATTCAGCACAGATGGAAAAATTGTACATCAGTCTTGTGGAAAATCTTCAAAGATAATCAGTTATCCCATTTATCTTGCAATAAGTATGTTATTCCAATTTCTTGTTCTATTACGAAGCAGCTGCTTTTAGGTGAAACATGACCCTCAATCTCACATTCAGATTTAGGCACGTCTTTTGTTTTGCTGGATATCCTTTATTTAAAGTGAACAATCCTGTGACTTCATACAACATGGTCAATATTCTCCGGATACCAAGTATTGCTTCAAGAGAACTGGTAGAGATTTCTAATGATCATTTTAGAGAAGACTTGTGCTGTCCAAAAACTTTTCAACAATTGAATGCTATTTGTTAATTCACTTCTGGTGAGTTACTCCACCACTTTCTTCTCTCTACTACTAAGAAGTAGTGGAAGTATTGTATTCCACCCAAAAGTTTGATGTCAAGATTTCAGCAGAAATATACGTTTTGAGTCCCCTGAATCCAAAGAAAAAGCATTTTTAGAAAAAGGTCTGTGTGTGTGTGTCTATCAGACTGTGGACAGCGTAACTCAAAACGAAAAGTTGGTATTTAAATCTAATGTCTTTCAAGGATGCGACACAAAGATTTTAAAGAAAATTCCTCCACCCTAAACTACTCTTTAGGAAAATTTTTACAAAATCTTGATTTTCTTGAAAATGGCTCTAACTATTTTTGATTACTCTGGATGGCTTTTGAATAACTTGTAAACCGTAAGAGATGCACAAAATCTTCCTGTACAAAAACCGTAGGTCTCGCTAATACACAATTAAGCCCGGAAGAAATCTAGCCTTAATACACAATTTGTCCAAATAAATTTTTTTGTGGAGTGAACCATTTTGGAGATATTCCTTGTTATTGGTATAAGTTTCGGAGGACTTATACTTCTGTCAAGCGGAACATCGCTATTCATTTTTTTTATATGTTAGGCGTGCAAAGAGAACGGAATTTGAAAGCTATAAAAGATTTGACTATTGCTCAAAGCCTACGGTATACCCATATTCCCGTTGCATGTGCAAGAAAACTTGCAATAAGATAATTTCTGCAACTGTTTATCTCAACTCACACAAAGAAGAAGAGTTTGTGAGAATGGTTAGCACAAGAGTAGAGAAAGTCATATGAGTGCAACACATCAGATTTTTTTGTATTTTTTTTTTTGCGGCTTATTCTATTATTGGACATAGAAGAAAATATTTTTTGTCTTTTAGTAAGTGTGATAAATGTATTCTCAATTTTTAATGATAGAAAGTAGTAAATGACTTTTTAGCAGCTTAAAATCTATTCCCTAAACACAAGTAATGTAAGGAATAGAAGAATTGCCTCTTATGTATCAAAGTCTGTAAACTGTGATATGCAGCAGATATGTCTGAACTTGTGAAGTGAGTAAAGCATAGCGGCTCTCATTAGAAATAATAGTGTAGTGATAGCTCTAAGTCAAATTTAATGGAATAAATAAATGCTAAAGCTATATAGTTAAATCTATCCAGACAGAGGTTCTAACCTGAAAAAAAAAAAAAACTGGAGCAGTATCCTTGACTTAGCAATCCATTTTGTGATCCTACAATCCTGCCATATTAAACAAGATGCACATGTAGGCATAAGAGTTATTTGTTGGCATCATTGTGGGCATAGATAATAGTTACAGGAGTTATTCAGTCAAATTTTGCAACATGACATTAAGTTAAGATGAACAAGACAAAGTTGTGGACTGAGACTTATTAGTTAAATTACTTGTCGAGTAAGGTGAGTGCCAAATGTTTTGGTTGAAAAGAGAAAGTGTGGGAATGCTTGTGTAGCATATATTCTCCAAGTACCGTGATGGTAGTGACTCGGTCGCTAATAAAAGTGTTTCAAAACATTAAAACAAATATTAAATAGAGAATGGATAGGAATGCAATGAGAAATGAAACAGAAATGATTTAAAAGACCAGGAAAAATTGTCAATATTAGATGGAGCAAGAAGTCCAGTTCTCACCAGAATGCCTGAAAATTATGCAGAATGGGGTACCAAAACTAAATGAACACAGAGCGGCTTTGCTCCTAACAATGATCAGTGCTGTGACTATCCAGTCTTTAAATAACCCTGTACATTTTTTAGGTACAAGCAGTGAATCCTCCTCCTATAAGACCCCATGTGAAGAAGTTATTGCCCTACGAAAAGGAAGAGATGGCTACTATCAACTGCTCTACTGCAGACTTGTTTTCTGCAGCAAATTCAGGGCTAGAAAGAGAAAAAATCTGATGTGTTGCACTCTCATGACTCTCTACTCTTGTACTAACCATTGTTACAAGCTCTTAATCATCTATCTTCTTTGTGTTAGTTGAGATAAGCATTTGTACAAATTATCTTATTGCTTATTTCCTTGTTGGTGAAAGGGGAATTTAGAATACAGTAGGCTGTGAGCGATAGTCAAATCTTTTAAAGCTTTGCGATCCCATTCTCTTTACACGCCTAACATACAAATGGACAACGATGTTCCATTTCACGAAAGTTTCAAGTTTTTCAAATCTGACACAAATAACAAGGAATATCTCCAAAATGGTTCACTCTACAAAAAAATTTATTGAGACATAAATTGTGTGTTTTAGTGATATCTATATTTTTGTATATTAAGAATTTGTCTATCTCTTAAGGTTTACAAGTTGTTCAAAAGTCATCTAGAGTAAACAGGACTACATAGGCTATAGCAAGAAAATTCAAAATATGCATTTCATTTGTCATACAAATATCTTAAACATATGACATTTTAATCAAAATCATTGGAGCCATTTTCAAGAAAATCAAAATTTTCGAAAAAATTTCCATGTGAAGGTAAGGTTATTTTCTTCAAAATCTTTGTGTCGCATCCTTGAAAGACATTAAGCTCAAATATTAACTTTGGTTTTTAGCTGACTTTTCATTTTTGAGTTATGCTGTCCACAGACTGACAGACACGTAGACCTTTTTCTAAAAATGCTTTTTTTTATTCAGGGAGTCTCAAAACATAATTTCCAGTGAAATCTCGACATCGAATTTTTGGGTGGAGTACTTAACAATAGATAAAGTAAAAAGAGTTAGTAAAGCTTCGTAGTGTAAAAGCACACAAATGGAAGAACTCTTTAATTTACGAATGGTTAAAGAATATTTTACTTTCCTTTTCTAATAAATAACAAAAACAATCTGAAGAAAAATAACTTCTAAGCAAAAACATTAATTGTTGGCTGCTGGTAGTGGATCAGGAAAAGCAAAAAAAAAAAAAAAAAAAAAAAAAAAAAAAAAAAAAAAAAAAAAAAAAAAAAAAGACTCACATCCGAAACGCCAAATTTGTGTGTCCTACATGGCATAGGCTTGTTTACACCATCTGCAATGCAGTTGTGTAGCGCTAGGAACAGGTCTGAGGTTAGTTTGGTGTCCAGATATAATTTTTTTGTCTATGGGAGAACATCTTCATACTTGGCTACTGCCTGCATGTCAGTGTAATTATATTTTTATTTGTTTATTTAAACAGCTCCATTAGCGTTGGTGCTTGTTCTACTGAAAGTTGCACACCATTACCAAGGATAGGGAACCTAGAGAGCTTTTCCTCATATTCTGAATTGTGTATTGTGGTAAAATTTCTTCTTATAATATGTGATGTGTATCTAATTATTTTTTCATGCACTAAACAATTAAGTTTTAAAAGAACTTTTTGTTTTACAAGGTCAATGTTTAATTTTAAACTGTTAAGATGTTCCAAATTGACAATATTTGATTTTATAGTTTTTTATGGTGTTTCAGTATATAAGCATTGGTACTGGTACTTTGGGGTTAAAAAACCACTGTCCACAAACCCATTTTCACTTCCAAGGTTAATTATGATGAGCCTTCTTCCTTTGCGTGTTGGTTCTTTCAGAAAGTTAAAGAGACCAGAGAAGAAAGCTTTCTTATCATGCACAATTGTATCGCACCAAGCAGCAGATGTTGTACATACCTTGAAGCCGAAATTGTGAATGCCATAATTATGGATATAATACTGCATCACATGGCGGAATCAAATAATCAAAAAATGTTAAAATTGTTACATGTATAAATGTACGAATCTGGGAGATTAGTTGTGACTAAAATTGTCAAAAGGCACGAAAAAGTACCGACAAGTCATTAGGGGCGAGCTTCAGGTAGTCGAGCGGGACCTGGTAAGACCAGTTTTCCTGGAAATCACTCAGCGCAGGTGTGAGCCGGAAAACAAGGGATGGTCGATTCTTCGAAAGCCTGTCGCTAATTAGGAAGTGAAAGGTACAGAGAGCGTCATAACGCACAGACTTGCCTGCGAGAACCCGGAGAGAAAGGGTCGTTGAGAGTTGCCCTCCAGAACCCGGCGGGTCACTACACTCGTTGCCCACATCTTCAGTCACGGGACTTGTATTCCGGATCCTCAAGTGTGAGGACACATTATAGTTAATATTAACGATTTTCTTTCTTAGTAGAGACACAGTAACGACTCAACTAATTTAATAACTATCGGCAAATCTCACGCTTTCTTATTTTGGTGAGAATAAAAGTGTTTCAACGAAGTTCTGGTTTTATTCGTAAACATCCACGCATACCCTGAAATTAAAGTCACATGCCAGAGCAGCCGGAGCAGAAGACACCAGAAAGCAGCAGTCGGCGTAGGAGAGCATAGGACGGACGAATCGACATCAACCTCATTTAGCCATGGTTCACCAAGAAAGTAAATTTTGCCTTCACTATGAAAACTGATCTGGCACAGATATTAATGCCTTTGCATCAGAATATTGTCTTTGTCCACAATAACTGATTTCTGCCCTCGCAATTGAAATTTCAGACCAATATCTATCAGGAAACCTGTGGAGCGTACTTAGGGACAAATTCAACAACAATGCATATGTTGCTCATGTTTGCAAACTCTGTGGTGTGAAGAACGTGTTGGGATATTCGCAGAATAAGGAAATACTTCAGTTTCTGCTAATTACAGCAATTCTACAATACGAGATAGCACATGAAATTTGCCAAACATGAGCTGTTCAACATTGTTCTGCTGTTATTGTTCGAAGTGTGAAGTTACAGGCTGCTTGGTAAGTTGTACTGTGCAAGTGTATCAGTGAACTAAATGAATCTGAGAATGTCTTATTTTGTGTCAGATTTATACTGCAGAGGAGTGGTGTTCATTGTATGCTGTTCCTGAAAATAGTCTTGTTACAAACATGTGTTCACACAGTGAATGGAAACTAGATATGAACAAATTTTTATGCTACTTTATACAAATTCTAATGGCATACATCACCTAATATCCATTATTGTCAAAATGGCAAGGAAACCTCTTACTTTGAAGAACATCATGCATCAGTTGTTTATGTCTGTCTGGGTGGCTCAGTTGGTTAGACGCTGGCTTACTTATCCCAAGGTCGCAGGTTCAAACCCGGCCCAGGCCGATGGTTTTTAAGTGTGCTTAAAAACGACAGCTCCATGTCAGTAGATTTACTGGCATGTAAAAGAACTCCTGCGGGACAAAATTCCAGCATACCGGCGACACTGATGTGATCCTGGCAATTGACAGCGTCGTTAAACAACAAAATAATTTTTTTAAATCAGTTGTTTATGCTAACTCCAGGAGTGCTTGATTTACATGTACTATTTTTTCTGGTTGGTTCTTCAATCACATTGTATTGGAAGTGAAAAGTTACCAAGAAAAGCTTTGAAAAATCCCACTTGAATATGTGAAAGCTATTTTAATTCTTGCTATAGTGCTTGCAAAAGTTAAAGGCATGTGAATGCTGGCTAATGCTCAAGCAGAGCGCTGTTGCCAAACATAGTGCATGTACTGGCAGAGGTTCTGTACATAAGAGTGCGTGAGATGCGTGTACCACATTCGGCAACACTGGTAGGAGGGACAAGCTTAGGAAAAGCTGGAGTCTCAGTATGGCCCGCCTCCATATGCCTTTAACTTTTGCGAAGATTATAGTGCACTTGCTCAGTCTAATGTTGAGGAGCTAGCCAGTAGGGATGGTAAATAAAATGTATTTTCCTCCTTTCAAATACAGCTTTCCTAATATAACTGTGGAGCAGGAAGTAATTGTTGCCTGCAAGAGATTGTATAAAAAGTTCTTTGATTACCTTAATCTTGAGGATGAACATAATGCTGAAAATGATAGGAGAGGACTCTGGGCCTTACAAAATTGTCGCACATGTAACATACGTCTGCCATTTTTTATTTTGAAGCCTTTGGAATAAAATGAGAACCACAACATTAGCTAACTTTTGGAAGCAGCTGTTAAATGGAATGGAAGGAGCAATTGATTTCAAGGGGTATGATATTGAGTGGTGGCTAAACATGTTACCAGATTCTCAGCCAGGAGGAGATGGCAGAAACTATTACGGAGGGTGATGATAAGGAAGAACATATCATCTGGTTCCAAATTATCAGAAGCAAGAGGCCATGTGGAAGACATTGTATATGTAGAGAGATCTTCAAACTCCAAGTGTTGACTTCTAAACATTTCAGGAAGTTTCACTCTGGTTATTAAGCCTTACTGGTCAGATGTCGATACATCCGTCTGCTCCAGTTATATGTCGATATTTGACCAACAACGTTATATTGGGCTTCAACTGTAGTTTTTTCAGTTGACTGCAAATATTTGGTTCAGAGGGCAGCACCAGCCAGTAGAATACTGTCCGCTTGTGCCATCTGGTTAGTGTAGGTCCTTATTGCACAAATCTTTCTCTTGGGAATCCCTTACGACCAGCTGGCAAAAATGTTTACCAGCGTATGACCGCTAAGGGTTAAACAATATTCAATGGTAACAACTAAAGATTGATGCTTCCTTAGAGCCTTCAAATAAGCTCATATACTACAATTTCAAGTGTAATATTTTATTTTAAATGTTCATTATATGATTTAAAATTTAATAGGTTTCTGATTTTATAGACACCCTTCCCCCTCTCCCCGTTAGTACGTTAAATTGAAGGTATACTGTAACTATCAAATATAGACGAGTGACCATGCAACCATTAGATGGTTAAACACCATGCTTCCAGTAGTCTGAATGTTAGTTTACTAGACCCATAGGCTACTATGTACTGCAACTTTTCAAGTTTCATTAATGTTGAGTGGGCATCACTCCTGAAAAATCTACAGACTCCATTGGTGATCTTGAAATCATAAGTATTCCTTGTTAGGAAATTAGAGCACGGTGACCTGGCATGCGATACCCAGTTCTATAGTACATGTAATAAGTAATACATCACTCTGTGGCAGGGAAATCTTACATGGTTAGCTGTCCTGAAGACAGAAATGCTAGAAAGTTGAGTCCTGAATGTGGGATATTATTCAGCTTTCTTTAGAAAAATTTAGGTGCTGTAGAGTTCCAGCTTATTTTCTTTGCACAAAATGTTTGAATGTGAGGAACCAAGGTTTTGAGAAAGGCGTATGCAGGTCAGAAATGGCGTAAAGTAAGAGAGAATTGCATGTTTACTTAAAAATTACATAACTAATTTTGTTTACGTTTTAACCATTAAAAAGCCATATAACTGCAGATGGAATGGTAGAGTATTTTTAAAAGTATTGACAGTTTGTTGGGTATTCTCATAATTACATCACCCAGTTTCATTCCTGTGTTCTTGAGTCCATTGGAAGATTTTTTTTGTCCCTTTGTTGTGAACATGGTGGACTCTTAAAATGATTTCTAGCCTGAAATGATTAGTTGATTTACTCAAGGTAGGTTTGCATATTAGTTTCATATTGCCAGATTTTCCTTTGATTTTGTTGAATGTTCTTAATGAGTATTTTGAACATGGCTTTGATAAAATGGATACGCGTTTGCTTATTGACTGAAAAGGCTATCATACAGTTCTCTAAAAAGTCCCGTAACATATTTCATAACCTTACTACAGCACTAATTGGGAAAATTTTTAGTCTACCTTAAAACTTTCAAGAACTACCCCAGCCCTTATTTTCAGTCATATATCACCCTATACAAAACCATACTGCTTGACTAACCTAGACAAAAATTTATGCACCTGAGCTCTAGGACTTGCAAAACTTACACAGGTTACCTTGAAATATGCTTCCCTTCTCATATTTCACACTCTTTATGAACAAAACTACTCTTTGGCTAATCTGGGATTCTCGGGTTTTAGCTCACAAAAACAATAAGCCTATTGCTACCTTTCAAATACTAGCTCTTTCCTTACTTTCAAACTATTACAGAATGCATGTATACAATGCTGGGCTAGCCAGCTGGTTTTATTAAACAATATGTAACAACATGGGCAACATACATACAGGTTGAAAAGAAATTATATGTTAAATCTACATGATTTTCGCTACCCTGGATTCTTTATTATTTCCAAAGCGTTCTTACAAATCTTAAAAAGGTTCTAAAGTAAGAACAAATTAGAAACTAAAAACTTCACTTATCTTAGTAATGTTGCAGTTCTTTTTGCTGACCCTGGGTTTCAAGTTGTCTCCAACTCATTCTCAAAGCTATACAAACAAATTCGTTACTTATTTAACTTAAAAAGGTTAATTGATATATATAGGCTTTGGAATGGTTTGTAATTTTTTGTATAGATTTAAGGAAACAGGATCTATTCCTGATAAATCTAATCATTAAGTTTCCCTGCTATGTGTGTGCCTTACAGAAATTCCATACTCTTACTATGTCTTACCAGGACACGAGAAATACATGCATGATGATAGCACTTCAAAAAATGTAAATTGAAATCAGAGTCTTCATTTCAAACACGTGGGCATATTACAGGGAATTGCTTGTCCTGTACCAGTTTTTCTAACTGGTTCTGTTCCACCTCCAGTTTTTCTCCTCTCTGTGTCAGCTGACCAGCTGATGTGAGATCTATGCTCTACATAGGTTGATACATTCTGAAGTCAGTGTTATATTGTGTTAGTGCTATTATATTGCTAAAAAGTCTGTATAGCACACAAGATTATGTACAATTGCTATGTGACATCTGTAGTAGAGTGGTGAAATTGATTTGCACAAAGAAATGGTTCATAATCTTTGAATAGATTTAGGGAAACAATATATTCCTTATAAAAAATCTAAATTGCTGTGTTCTTTCAGAGCAAAAACTCGGAAGTGAGAACAAGTTTCAAAGAAGTTCTTTGAGAAAGCTTGCAAAGAAATCAAGAATTTCCCAAACCTCTGCTTGAATGCTATTAAACTTTTAAAATTGAAATCCTTTAAGAATCCAGTTTAGGAATTGCAACTTGTGTGATGTGACCAGAGTTAAAATCTGCAATTGGGTGTTGGATGTAAATGGCTTCTGTTGACGTGCAATTAATTTTTTTTATGGATGAAGCACGGCCATGAAGAATTAAAGTGTGTTCACAAAGTTTCTTAAAAGGTGTGAGAGATGTGTGCCAGTGCAAGGCCAACATTTCTAGCCTTCCCTATTGTAGAGTAATAATTTAGATGCAAAATCTATGCACTTTATGCTAATGGCTTCATTGTCAGATGCAAGGCACTAGAAAACAACAACAATCTATGCACTTGAATTTAAGAGGCTGTAAATATTCAACTCTGCTGTCAAACAGCATGTGTGCTAGTTAGGCTGACCTCCTGTCAAAACAAGGGCTCTGTATAAATAGGTTCTTTAGAAATTAATACATGGAAATCACTATCATTTATACAACTTCTACAAACTTTATTTGCAAAACTTGGTTTTATTTTAAATATTAAAACAGAAGGCAATTAGCTGTGAATTATTTTCATTTTAAAGTATTAATGAGTTGATATTCTTTTTTTTTTTGTGTGTTCCAGTTATACCGTGCCTTTTAACTACAATGGTCATATCAGCGGCCTTTTGCCTTTGGAATGTATTGCCTATCGTGACTGGTGTTAAGTTGTGTACATTGGTTTTTCTTTCCATTGTATCATTAAATTACACAGACATTCACACTTCCGGATTCTGAAGAAGACAGGGAATAATGTCGGTTAAAGAAACCAAGGGACCCCTCACACAACAGGCAGGTGCTCTACCGACTGAGCTAAGGGACCAACCCATTAAACTTTCGTTGTCAAGTTTTTAAATCTTTGAATGTTTTCAGAGAAATTCCTCTCCATCCATGGTGGTGACAAAGTCTCTGAAAATGCTCTCAAGATATAACAGCTTGACATAAGTTGTTTATAATGTGTACATTGACTCGTCGATATTTTAAAAATAACATTTTATCTTCTTTTATTTATCTACTTATTAATTCAGACAAACATGTGTATAAATACTTTCATTATAGTTTCAGCACATATCCTTGTGAGTGCAAGAGAGATACAGGAGACTTAAATTATGGTTCCGTCATTCACTTATTTGTAGTATTGAAATGTAACCTCTTTCTGTGATGTTGCAGGAAACAACTGAAATACTGACTTCAGTCTTTATCCAACATTTTATTTTTAAGTTAGGATCATATATTTAGACGCCCACAGACCCTTTTGTAAATGTTACTTATTCATGAGGCCTCTTAAACATGTTTTTCTAGCAAAATTCTTATATCTAATTTTTAGGTGGAGCAAAATGCTTCCACCTATTGTAAACGGTTGTCAGAGAAAGTAAAAATATGAGAGAGATTGATGTACTGGCTCTTCCATAAGCAACTGGACATTCAAAAAATTAACAGACTTGAATTATTTTTTGGATATGTTGCACATATTTGTTAACATTTCCTGGTGCTGTACAGAGTGCATTTGACTTCTCAGACCAGAAAAGTTTGCTTCATAATTCGATGCATTATTACCATTTCTCCTCGAGCTACACATAACATCTGCCGTTTCCTATTGTTGTTCCTGTGAAGAGCCTGAAGAATTTGTATAGATATGGCCGGAAGTTTAGCATTTTCTGTAAGGTACAGCATACAGAAATAGGAGTAATGCTCAATTCCTGAGCAGCTTTAGAAACTGATTTCTTTTTTTGGGTTGTTAAATGAAAGTTATGTGGACATTTGCTGTTTTCTTCACATGTTGCAGAAGGAAGCCAACCTAATTTCTTCTCTTTTATGGATCCTGTTTCTTAAAACTTTTCACCACCTCAGAGGATGACTTTCCTGTTAAGCACCTGGCATCGTGCACCAAACTGTTGTAAGAATAAATGCTGAATTTGTGTCACAGATTTCCCAATCTCAAACCAGGCAGCTTTTTTCTTTGTTGTAGTAAGGTTAATCGAGTACACAGCATCTTATTTCTTTATTCCATGCCTTTAAACAAAAAAGAAAGCCAACAAAATAACAAGGTCTGCTATAAAGCAGGGATACTCATTGCTCAAAAATGCTCTCTAGCAGGCTTTGGTGGGCACATTAGGAACTGAATCGACTGTACAGTACCAGAAAATGTTTATTAATACATATGTGCAAGATATAGAAAAATTATTAAAATCTGTTAATATGTTCAATGCCCAATTATTTAAGGAAGACCTGGTGTGTTATAACTATATTTTGTATTTGAAGTTCTATCTCCTGACCGGGTCTTCCTTAAATAATTGGGCATTGATGGGCAAAGGCGGCATAATGATTGTAGAAAAGTTGTTTTCAATTTGATTATATACATGCAAGAAGACTGTCCAAGGTGTCCTATTGTGCATTTAGTTGATCCTTCCTTAGACATGTGTTCTAAACCGTGATGAAATAAAGACAGTAATAAGGAAAGAAAGAAAATCAAGTGGAACAAAGTATGCATATGAAAAACTTATACGAAAGTGTTTTAATTTGTGTAACTAAACTGTAGTGAATTACTTTTAAGTCATACAAGAATTAGATGTCAAAGTATAACATGATGTTTCTGTATGTTTTCAATTCTCATGCTGCAGTGTATTTGCTTTTTACTGATATAGTTATATTTTATTTCAAACAAATCTTGCATCTTTATGTTCTTTACTTGCATCAGTAGGTAACTACCTATTTGACAAAACTAGTAAAACTTGGTATCTGTTACTCAAAACATAAATCAGCTTCTGTTACCCCGCCAAAGAGTGAAAAAACACCAAGTTGGACAGCCCAGCACAACTGAAGTAAACAGACTAGTGCCGGGTTCAGCATTAGCCACCTGACTCACTCCCTCTACCAACACACAGGTGTGATGTCACTCTAATTGTAGGATGTGCTACTGTACATGTACTACACTGACCTACTGATCCCAAGGTCGTGGGTTCAAACCTGGCCCAGACCGATTATTTTTAAGTGTGCTTGAAAATGACAGCTTCATGTCAGTAGGTTTATGGGCATGTTAAAGAACTCCTGCAGGACAAAATTCTGGCATACCGGTGATGCTGATATGATTCTGGCAATTGACAGATTAAACAATTTTTTTTTATTTTGCGACCAAAAGAAAGACCCTCTCTGTGTGTGTGAGGGACAACATATAATTCAAAAACAAAAAGGTCCATAAATAGCAAACTTAGTATTTAAATCATCTAAAGATGTGACAACATTTTAAAGCAAGTCCCCCAAAGTGATTGTAACAATTTTAAAATAACACATATTTAGCATATTTGCATGACAAAATCTATATTTTAAATTTTGTGAGAATAGCCTGTGGAGTCCTTCAGCAAACTATTCTTATAAAACCTTGTTCTTCTATCTACTATATGTTAATTGAGATAACTATTTGTAGAAATGGTTTAATTACATATTTCCATATAGGTACAATGAGAACAGGAGAATACAGTGGGCTTAGGTGATGATCAAATCTTTTAAGAGCTGGTCACTATGTAAGGACTACAGAACTATTCTCTTTGCATGTCCATCAAAAACAAATGATTATTTGGTAAAGGTAAGTATTTGAAAATTCAAACCAATAACGAGGAATATCTTGAACATGGTTATCTTCACACAAAATATTTGACAAATTGTGTGTTCTAATAGGTCTACATTTTTTGTGTAGTAACATCTAGAGCTATTTAAGTCATTCTTATTCAGAGGCTATTCTCAGAAAATTCAAGATCATGTCATGAAAATAACATAAACATACTGTATTTTAATCAAAATCGTTAGCCCTTTTTGAGAAAAGCATTCCAAAGATTCCAAGTAAAGGGTAGTTTGAAACAGTTTGGTATTTAACTGACTTCTCATTTATTCACAGAGGTGGTGAGAGACTTTTGAAGATGCCTTTTTAAAAAAATGATTTAAGCAACCTGAGTTCTCTGGTGGTATCAAATTTTTTTATAGAATACAGTAACTTCTCTGCCTACAATGCATGGTGCAGACAGTAAAAATATGGCTCTTTTAAAAATAAACAAATTATTTCTCTTAAAAATATGAAAATTATTTTAAATAACTTTTTTTTTCTTTTCTTTTGTGGCATCAGTCTTGTTTTGTGTGACTGGTTTGAATGGTTTAGTACTTTATCTGTTAAAGTGCTGTCACTTAGTTTTATATATGGACAGTATAGTTTGATTGCTAAGGGTTAAAAATGATTTTGCAAAAACAAATGGTCATATAATTGGCATAATTGCTTTAATGTACAGGCTACAAGCATGTATCTTATTATTTCGTTGTCACGATCCTTCAATTCTGTGGAATATGTCTGGAGAAAATTTTGGTTACTTAGCATTATGTCAGAGAAAGTCGCAAAAGATTCCGTTCTTAGGGTACTGTGATAATTAAGAAATTGTTGCTCTTAACTAATTTTGTTAGTTGCATCATAAAATATATCTTAAAGCAGCACAGAACTGGCAGTAACTTTACAGTGCCTAAGAATCTAAAGATCTTGCTGAAGAAGCACGCAGATGGCAAAGGCAAATACTGTAAAGATGGGAAGGTTGTATGGTGGGAAAAAAAGTGTACTTGCATCACGACAAGAGTTCATGCTCACAGCTCCAAGAAATCCTCCCCTAAATTTTCCAATTGAAAAAGAAAAGAAGGTTTCCAATGCCATCTTGTGTTTTAGTGAATAGTGGTATCTGAAGGCCTTGCATTACTGCAAACAGGCCTTTGCTACCTTTTTTAGATCATTTTGCAGTCGCAGAAATGCATTTCATCTTATCAAAGCTATTTTGCTGCTTTGGTGTCATGAAGTGTAAACACATTCAGAGTAAAGAATTGCTGCTAACTATGGGACTGCTCCATGTATCACAAGAATTAACAAAGAAAGACTGGGTTTGTTTCCTAAGATAGGAAGTTTGGTTTTGTGAGTAATTTTGCATTTTGAGAGACTAACCACAATACTGTAATCAACAACAATGGCAGAGCGATGCAATATTTTAGTCTTTTATGTTTCATGTGTCAAAATTGATTCAGTAATGTATTATGTCCCTCTTTATTTTTGCCTCATCTTCAGTATGACTAAAATGTACTGTCACTTGTATAGGAAATTAGGCATAAAGGGTTTGTTAGTTGTTGAACTGATCAGTCATTTGTAAAATCATTCTGTAACTTTTCTAAGGAGTGTAATACTTTTTTGGGGAGTTGTCTTCTAGTAGGCAATTCCTTTATATGAGTTGTTTTGCATGACAAATTTTGGTGCATTAGGCTTCTTTCTTAATCTGGATCTTAATCATTGTTAAATATGGAAACTAGTATTGATAAATTAAATGCATAAGAGGACAGGAAATAATATTTAATATTCAGAGACTGCGGAAGAAAAACATAGTAGTTCTGCCATCTTGGAAGTAGTGCCATCAATTATTTGGATTAAAGTAAAATTGTGTTTTATTTGTACTTGTGTTTTTTTCATTTATATAAGCATTTTCTCATTATACTGGCAGATTTTAATTTAGAAACAGTTCTTTGATGTTTACTTGCTTACTTTTATATGGTAGGTTTATATTTGCTTCTGTTTTAAAACATACATTTTCATTGAAGGGGAACTTACAATTAAATAGATAATAACTTGAAACAGAATTTATCAAACATCCTTATCACATATTCCTTTCATAGAAGTTTGAAAACAGTGTTGTTGTAATTAATTTAATTTAAAAGGTGAGTTAATTAATAACACTGAACAACACTCACAACATATTCTTCCGGGACGCGTTTCGAAGGTTAACTTTCCTCCATTATCAACCGGACAATAACTCACCTGTTATTAATTAACTCATCTTTTAAATTAAATCCTTATCACATTTTTCTTTTCCTGGAACTTGTTTTGTTGGGTTTTTCATTCATATTGCTGGCTCCAAATTTAAACACTCTGTTCACTTTGACATTGCCCTGAGCTTAGAGAACGATTCTAATAAAAGACAAATTCTCCTGATGCAACAAGAATTGAATATAATGACTTCTGGATAAAAAAGCCAACATGCCAACCATTCAACTACAGTGAATTAGGTGAGATTTGTGTTAAGAGCTTAAGCAACAGTCCACTATGGGGGAGTAGTATATTTCTTCATGTCAGGTTGGCATGGTTTAGCAAGACTGTGCATCAATAAGCCCATATATGGCAATGTTACCTAGATTTTGTTATGACTGTTTGATTTTCCTTAGTCCAACGGGTCGTGAAACCAAAACTATGGTGAAAATCAAATACGTTTTATTTGCAACATTTAGCTACATGCTACTTCTGTACATAGTCGTCCCTCCGATGTAGTTTTCATAGTGTGATACAAACTTTCCAATCCTGTTTCCAACCACCTATGCAAGAGATGAAGTTTTATTGAAAGGAGCGTAATAATTTATTAGATTGAATAAAATTAATAAACGGGAAAAGAAAGAGAAAAGTATTAATCTATTTTAAATTAGTAATAACTATAGCCCCTCAAAAAGATATTTGTTCATAAGGTAGTGCATGTCCTATAAATGCTGTTGCTATCAGTCACAGTTTTATGTGAGGAAAGAGATGAAAACCAGATGGAGCTAAGTCCAGGCTGTATGATGGGTGATCAAAACCACTCCATCGAAAATGCTGGTAAAGGCTCTTGTTTTGCAGCTACAGTGTGCTGTGTCCATTCATTGTGTTTTCTGATGGTTGGACATATTGGCAAACCATCTTGCACACAGTTTGTGGTACTGAAGAATTTCAGTTATGATTGTATAGAAAGCTGACCTTCAAATTTCAGAAAATGAATCCCTCAATAAGAAATTGTGAACAGACAATTTTCTCAAAATCGCTGAACAAAATCATCAGTTGACACTCACTTCCTTCTCTGACAGCTTGCATCATGAACATGCATTCTGCTTTAAAGTCCCTGCACTTTGTTGTAATTCATAAAAGTTTCACTGTACACGTTCACTGTACACATTCATCAATGAATTCCAGCTGCATTGCACTCTTATACATAAAGAAAATGAATTAGGCTGTGCACTTCACATTTGGCAGGATACGCTATTGCTTTAGATATATTTATCTGCTCACTGCACACTCAGAACTGACAAGTGTGATGTGACATGATCGACAATTCACCCTAGTTTTGGTTTCTGAACCTATTGAACTTCAATAAGAAAGTAACCCTCATATAATGCACAGTTTGTTGTTAAATATTTTTATACCATTATGAACTTGCCCATAACATTTTTTTATGTCATTTGTTTCTTGCAACGTCACACAAGGAATAGGTGTTGAATTTGAAAGGCAGCATATAGTGCCCCACTTTTTAAACAGTTGACTGTTGGTGCAGTCTCCATTATCCCCATTGTATTTACAGCAAATGTGTAATGAAACCATTTATGCAAGTATTTATCTTTAACATGAGGTAGATAGAAAAATAAGACTCTTTAAGAATGCCTTGGAAACATACAATAGTGACTAGAGATGGTTATGTAAATGTAATTTATGAATGTGCTGTGATAGCCATTATGTGCCTTGCTATTACCTTCTTTTCTTCCCCAGTACACTTATTAATGTAGATCATTGGATTTGCCTTGGGCTGGAATGAGTAAAAGATTGAGGCATCCAAAATATTCTTTCTAGTGAAATAAATTAACACTTGATAATATAATCAACAAATGAGCATACTATGAGGAATGGTTTTGAAAATCCATGAGAGCTCTGTTAGACACCTAGGTAAGACACAGGAGAATATTATTGAAACTGGGATGTTTGTGACCCCTGCTGCATTGTGCAAGTTTTTGTTATTACTTTGAAAGGAGGGAAAGAAGAAAAGTGGAATTTTAACTTTACAGATTAAGATTAAAGTATAACAGACTAGATGACCTGGTGAACTTAGCACTACCTAAAATTCTGTTGATTGTAACTCTTATAAGTGGGGACACAATTTTATGGTGAATAAAAATTGTGAATGTCAACATAAAAAGAACGCTTAAAGGGGATAAACGGTGAAATAAAATATAAAATATTACTGTTATAATTTACATTTCAAATGTTACATGTAGCATATTCATTAAAATAAGTAAGTATGGTTTCTAAGTTCCCTGCTGAAATATTGGCCCAGGTATCCTTTTGGTTTTTGTAGCATATGGTTTGTGGATAAATGTGTGACATACATACAGGAACCCTAAAACATGCCATTTCTTCCTAAGTCTTTTGATACTGTTAGAAGAGCAATAACTGTATTATTCTGAATGTTTTGCTCAAATTATTTTACCAGTCTTGAAAGTAAGAAGTATGCATAAAACTGAACAGGTTCTTAAAATACGTATATGTCTCATGATTAATGTGCATAAAAATCACACTGTAGCAATAGAGATCCTCCTGCTGTTTGATAATGCATGTGGAGTTCTGATCTAGGTAGCTAACTTGTTCTCATAATTTTTTACTTTTTACATCACAACCTGCAATCTTTAATTTACTATGCTTCCGTTAATATTTTGGAAGATAGAAAGCGAGGAAGAAAGTTGGCATTCGATCTGTGAGAGCTGAATGAAATTGCAGTATGAACTAAAATTACCTTGCTCCTACATTGTCAGAATTTTTGTGCAAGCAACTGTGTCTAGGTGTCCAGTTCAAAATTTTAGGCTTTTCAAGTGGTCATTTAGTGCAACTGAATTTCATCCATCTTACAGCGGGTTAGGGTTTGCTAACCTAGACTTCTGATATTGGGGTATCTCTGCAGCTCGAGAACAACCACTATTGAACCATTCTGCTTTGCCCAAACAATTTTCCAGGCAATTGCTCCCATCTCCTCTCCCCTCCTGTGCTTTTTATACCTGTTCCTTTCTCAAGTGTTTTAGAATGAAGAGAAGATTATTCACTGAACCAGAAATAGTCCTATCGTTTTTTATTGTTGTTCCATTTATAGCCCATCTTTAACTTAAATGATTATATTGAGGGCCAATCCTTTTGGAACATTTTGCATATATGCAATAGTGCTAACTCATACAGTGGGTTTTGGGTCCTTGCACATTAGATCTCACACATTCACACTCATTCATGCTTAACTACTCTGGTGGTAGGAAATATTCTTGGCTAGCGAAAAATTCCTACTCCCTAGCCAAGAATCGAACCTAGAACCCCTCACACAGCAGGCAGGTACTCTACCGACCTAGAAACGTGCCAGCTTGTCTAATCTTGTGTGCCCTTTCAATTACATATAAGATATGGCACCACATATAAACTGTAATTAGTTTGCAGGCAAAATGTAAGTGAAATAAGCCCTTAGCAACGTTTAAAAGAAAATATTGCGCAGTCTACAGTTGTATTTCATACATGAAGCTCAAAAAATTGTTGGTAAGAGTGTAACATATATGAACCTGTTAATTTATGAGAATCCTGTTCCAGTGTTCCGGATACCAGTTTTTGTATTGACTTCCTCCAAATGTAATTTATACAGAATATGAAAGCTCAACAAGAGCCAGTTTTCAATATAAAGCATGAGCTGCAAGGGATACTATTAATAACTGGGTTTCCTTTCTGTTGGCACTGTTTGTGCTTGAATTAACATAACTTGGGTATTCTGACAGTTCCCTCGGCGTGCCTTACGCACGTGATAGGGCAGGGCACAGTGGTCTGTTGTCATGACAACGATGTTTGACCTTGAAGTAGCCAATAGACTTCGTGATGGGATTGCATGGCCACAAAGTCTATTGGCTACTTCAAGATCAAACCTGGTTGTCATGACAACAGATTGCTGTTCCACTCCCCTACCAAGTGTGTAAGGCACACCAAGGGAACTGTCAGAATACTCAAGTTACGTTAATTCAAGTATAATTTATGGCTCTAAGCCAGAACATTCTGGTGGAAATTATTTGTGGTTAATTTAGTCACTTATAGTTGAAAATCATACGTAAAAGTAAAGGAAAAAGAGTGTTAGGTGTTTAATTTCTTGACTTCACGACCAGTTCCAATGAAGATCTGACCATCATAACTTAACTCTCAAATGATGGCACATAGTTGTGCAGAAAAATAAACCGGTAGAAGTTGTTTGGAATAAGATAGTGGGAAGTCGGCTATAAAATAGGGTGGGTTTGGAAGGTTTCCAGTGTTGTAAAAAACCATTTTGTAAAACGACACATTAAAAATGAAACTTTAATGCAACCAAGTGTATATAAAATTGTCAAATAAATTTAATCCTTTGGTTGAATCATAGACGGGAAATTTACAGGGAAAACTATGACAAAAACTTAATAGCATAGTGACAAGGATTGGATAGTATGGAGAGTAGTCATATTATTTTAGTTCCATAGTTTTACTGAGATAAGTGATTCATTTTGCATATTATTGAATATAATAAATTTATGGATGTAAACAAGGAAGGTGGCACAGTGGCCTGTTGGTTAGACCAGTTGCCTCTCACCAAGGCAGTGTGGGTTCAATCTGCCAAACTGTGGGATTTATGATAGATAAAGTGGTGTATTGGCAGATTTCTCTGGTTTCCCCTGCCATTCATTCTACAACTACTTCATATTGTTTCTTTCATCCATTTTGTGCTCATTTCATATCATCTTCCTTGCTCTCATGTCAGGCTTTGGGCTGATCACCTGGCTACTCTTCCCCTGATCCAGAGTTTGCTCCTTGACAGGCAACTGGCCCCAGACATTCCTTGGGGGTGTATATCCTCCACATGAGGAGGGTAAACAGAAAGATGTACATGAACAAGTTGAGAATGTGTGAACAGTTAAGATAGCATCAGTATGGAGAGTAACCCGCCCATAACATACTATCATGTGCAGTGAGATTCAGTATCCAAATAATGGGAGTGAGAGCTATAAAAATGTGACATAAAGAATCTCAAATGTTCTCTTTCATGCACCTGAGCATGTATTTGATGAGATGCTCATTATCAGTGAGAAACATGTTGAGTGTCAACAGATTGTAAGAACATAATCAAGTGTGTTTCAATAAACCTATTGAATTTGTCTCTCAGCATCATTTAAAATAGCTAAAATATAATTCAGAGCATTGTTTTTTGTCTTGTGGGTTTCTTCCAAAAGTAAAGTATAAATTAGGTGTCAAACATTACAAAATTGTGGGGGTAGTAAGGGGTAGTGATGCGCCCCCTATAGGCTCTCCTACCCAATTCCCATCCTCATCCTGCCCGTGATGCACCCTGCTTTTAACAGATGAGGCTCTGGGGACCAAATCACAGCGGTATAACTGTTTCATCTAAAACGGAGGAAATGTCATTTACATATGTGCTGGCCTATCACAGCACAACAGCGTCCCTCAGAGGCACATGAGGGGAAGGTCGGTGGATCTAAATACTACCTAATTAGTCCTCCCGGCTAGGTCCGATGGACCCGTTGACCAACGATAGGTGTGGTCCCCCTTGCAAAATGGGGGTTTAAGTTGGGTGATTGTAACTGCCACATTGTAAAACTGGTGCCCGTTAAGAAAACAGTTACATGAAAGCCACATACATGAATATGAGTCCTAAAGATAAACATTCCGGAGTTAAAACTGTCCCCCAATCGGATCTCCGGGTGGGGACATCTTTAGGCAAATTTCATCACTTACAGTTCAAAAGTATTGGAAAGCACGAATGCTAATGGCTTCATTGCCAGATGCAAGGCACTAGAAAACAACATTACAAAATTGTTGACCATTGTGCTTATTTAATATTTACTTCACTAGAAAGAGACATTACTAATCAGATAGTTGTTTTTTTTTTTTTTACTACATACGGACTGCAGGCGGTGACACTGATGATGATACATGGAATGAAGATGGAGCACCGGTGGAATGAGATGGCGGGGGAAACTGGAGAACCTGGAGGAAACCTGCCCCAGCGCCACTTTGTCCACCACAAGTGGTTGCCTAGGATCGAACCCGGGCTGCTTTGGTGAGAAGCGAATGTTCTAACCACTCAGCTGCAGCATGGCCAGATAGATTTCTGCAAATGCTTGCTATTGAAGACAGCTTTTAAAGGCTAGTTGACAATATCCAAAGGGAGTCAGAATACATAAATTAAAATACATGTATTCTAATGTGATGTTCTCAATTAATGGAAAGCTTTCGCAGGAACAGGAAAGAAGATTTGGTCAAGTTTTAACTTTGCTGTTCTCAGCCCCAGACAAGGCATTTTAGATCAACATTGTGCATATCACACTGTTTATTGCTGACATTGTTTAAGGTGCCGATGACATGAAACAGCTGCTAGAGCTCTCATTAGTCACAAGCTAGCTGAATGAAACCTGAAGAAATGTCATCAAATTGTGGCGGGGTTTTATTCTAAGATGTTTAACACATATTAGCGTGAATATGGTAGCAAATGGAGCACTGTTTTTGCTAAATGGTGTAAAGTTTGCTGGAGCAGGTGCGATTCCTATCTGCAGGGGATGTGGTCGCGGAATGGAATGCATAAATCAACGTACTTTTGTTATAAACACATTTATTCGTTCATCTACACTTCTTTTCACAAAGCAATTAGTTAACCACTCTTAAAATTGGATAGCGTCCATGCCGGTTAAAAGTTTGTGTAATTCACATTTTCACACGCCATCAACAATTATACGTCTTTACACTTTGAAGTCATAGACGCTAATGAAAGTAGTTTTTGGCGTGGGTATAACGCAACACCGCCATTCTTTTGTATTCATCCGCGCAACAGTTCTCATTGGTCGAACTCAAAGTGACGACAAGAGATTGGATGTTGATTATTAAAAAGAAATAAGTTCCTAATACATCCAAATTACATAAATTAAAAATTTACATACTCTTATAAAAATATTTACATGAACAATTTTCTATTAGTCAATATTCTGTCTCATATGCCCCTTGTTTTGTTTTTCAAGTTGTCACCTTATATACAATCTTGAAACACAACACAATACTTCTCCCTACTTCTATGATTCAATCACTTTGTACAATATATATTTTTTTTCTTTACAGTCTTCTTCACTGTTTGTCTTTGTCCTTTGTTTTGACATGATACAGCATGTCTTTATAAACTTCACATATTCGATTGCTACACAATGCATTCAATTATTATACAATACATATCCAGTTATTGTACAATATACCCAGTTATCATATCACATATGTTGTTATTATACAATACACTTCCAGTCATTATGCAGTACATATCCAGTTATTGTACAACACATTTGATTACTACACAACATGTCCAATTATCATACAATACATATTCAGTCATTGCACAATATATCCTGCTATCATAACACCTATGTGTTCTGTTTTAATGCAATACATATTCAGTTATTACACAATACACATTCAGTTTTTGCATAAAGCATTTAGTTATTACTCAACATATTCAGTTATTACACAATATATCCAGTTATCATATCAGATATGTTGTTATTATACAACACACCTTCAGTCATTATACAATACATATTCAGTTATTGTACAACACATATTCAGTTCTTATACAACACATACTCAGTTATTGCACATTTGACATTGACACAAATATAATTTAAGTGTTTCATGTGGTTTTTGACTTGTATTCATTGCTATGAGGAGAGAAAAACAGGATACAAATTTTGAGCTAATGATTATGATCTTATTTATGGCAATATTTTATTCAGTTCTTTGCCTTCTTTGTCTTATAAGCTCATGTATAGGCAGGTTATTGAGTCGGTTCTTAAACTCTGATGTTACATATGATACTAATTTTCTTAATTGGGTTATTTTTCATTGCTGTTTGGTTCAACATTTCTTCGAGCTTAGCATTGGCTATATTCATCTTAATTCATGGGCATTGTTTTTCTGGTTATAGTTTTCCTCATTTCACTAATTGTCATCTCTTTGTCTCTTATTTCTATAAGAGAAAACTTCTATACTTACAATTATTCTGTAATTGTATTATTTTTCTTCTCCATTTACCCTCGACATCTTTGTGTCGAAATATTATATCTTTTTCATCATAATCAATTCATTTTTATTTTTGTCCCTGACATCCTTATGTCAAAAACATATTATCTTCCGTCGCTATGATTCATTTATTTAATGACAATCAGTGTCCTCATCTGTCTTTGTTGACAATGCTCTTTGTGGTCGATATAGCCAATGACTATGTTGATTTTCTTCCTTGTTGTAATCCTATTTTGAATATAATTTTCTATAAGTAACCCATCAAAAATTGTTATCTTTCTTTCATCTCCACTACTCCTGCCTTACACATTTGTTGACAAAGGCTATTTGGCTCTTTCTTTGTATGGCTTCAATTTATTTTTGTGGTATCTTCCTACCAACTTGCCATTTGTATTCTGTAGCTCATATGTGTGGTCACCCAGCTGTTTTGTTATGACCAGTGGTCCAGTATACAATAGTTCCATCTTCCCAGATCTCTTCTCAGATGCCTTGGATGCTTTGTGGCTTTTTAAGAGCACCTTTTCTCCAATTTGTGGGGACCATTTCCTGACGAATCTTTTCACCTTGTTCCTCCCTTTTTCAGCCTTCTGTTGTAATCTTCGGAATGCCAATTGACATTTTTCTTTCTCTGATAATTCTCTTTGGGCAGCCATGGTAGTGTCAATGTCAATTGCTAATTTTCTTGGTTTCGTGTTGGTCATTAGCTCGATAGGTGCGAACTTGGTCGTGGGGTTCACCGAATGGTTGATCACCTCCTCTATATATCCGCATTTTTCCGTCCAGGAAGTGTGGTCTCTGTGGCAGAGCAAACGAAAATAAATACTAATATCCCTCATGATTCTCTCAGTCGGGTTTCCCTGGGGATAATATGCTGAGGAATAGTACAATTTTACTCCTAATGTTTCTAAGGTGTTCTGAAACAATTTGCTCTTATGCATGGTCGCATTGTCCGATAAAATACATTTTATTCTCCCATATTTTGGGATGTAGTCCTTGACGATTTTATCTAGGCATGTTCTGCTTTTGATGTTCTTAATGGGGTATATTTTGGTGAATTTTGTAAAGACATCAAACATGACAAATATGTATCTGTTTCCATCTTTACCCATTGGCAGCTCTCCATGCTCGTCAATACACACCAATGCATTTTTTTCATTCCTCACAATGGATTGTGGGATGACATCGTACTTTACATTAATTGGCTTGGCCTTTTGGCATAGGTCGCATGAGGAAATTAACTTCCTGACCTTCTTGCCAAGATGTTTAATGTACAATACCTCCTCGATGGCAAGCACTGTCCTCTCAGTACCGGAGTGAAGCATCGAGTGGTGGAATGCCAAAATGACCCTATCCTGTAAGGAATTTGGTACCATCATCTTCCATTTCTTTACGTCGCGACCATGCAGTTTAAATAGTATGTCCCTAAATTTGCCTATCTTGGCATCCAATCTTGGTATTATGTCTGGAGCCTTGTCGAATAGCCTCTTCAATTCAGGGTCTTCCTGTTGTAGCTTTGCTATGTTCTTGAAGTCTTGCAAGATCTCGTTGTTTTCTTTGCTACTTATTTGCATAATTTTGATCTCATGGTGCGGACTGTATACCGTCTCGGGTATGTGACTCTCCGACCTTAATCTTGACAATAAGTCACTGAAGATATTCTCCTTCCCCGGGATATGTTTGACCTCTATGTCGTATGACATGATCTCATGTATGTACCTTGAGATTTTGGAGTTGGTCAGCTTACATTTTTGAATGAAGGACAGGCTTACGTGATCTGTATATATAATTATTTTATAGAGATATATATATTGTCTGAACTTCTGCAACGCAAAATGGATTGCACCTATTTCCAGTTCGGTTATGCAGGCATTGGCTTCTATTTTATTTAAGAATCTAGAAGCTGTGGCAATCACATGTTTGTTGCCATCTGCATCTTCTTGTGCTAATATCGCACCATATGAGTGCGCACTAGCATCAGTGTATACCAGAAAAGGTGAATTCGGATCCGGTCGTTCCAGGAGAATACTGTGCTTGAAAAGTTCTTTGATATTCTCAAAGGCCACCTGGTGTTCAGCATTCCACTCCCACTTAGTATCTTTTTTCAACAGTGCTCTAAGGGGTACCAATTCCTTAGCGTAGTTGACCACGAATTTCGACTGGTACTGCAAAATGCCCAGAAACCTCCTCAGCTGTTTTAAGTTACGTGGGGGTGGTATATGCTCTATGGCCTTGACCCTCTCCGGATTAGGTTGTATACCATCAGGTGTTATGATGTGGCCCAGAAATTCAGCCTCTTTGACGAAAAATTCACACTTTTCTAGATTTAGGGTCATGTTGCTTTCCTGGAACCTGGATAATACATAATCTATGTGATGTAAGTGCGACTCGGGATTCTCACTGTATATTAGAAAGTCATCTACATATTGCGTCACAAAAGTCTCGATGGTATCTCCAAAAACTTTGTCCAGGGCTCTCAGTAGTGCACTGCTACTGGTCGATAGTCCGAAGGCACATTTTGAAAATTGGTATACCTTTCCCTTGTGTAAGAAACAGGTATATTTCCTGACATCTGGATGAAGAGGAATTTGCCAGAATGATGCTGTCAAGTCAAGACTAGTGAAATGTTGACCTCCTTTCAATTTCGATATTAGTTGGTCTACCCCCTCAGGCCTGTAGTGATCCGGCAAGGTATGTGTGTTTATCTTCCTTGCGTCGATGGTCATCCTCAATTTTCCCCCTTTCTTATGGACCCATACTACTGGATTCACATAACATGAGTCCGACGGCTCAATTATTCCGTCCACTAACATTTTTTGGATTACTCTGTCAGCTTCCTCCCTGATGGAGTTGGGGATGGGCCTGGATTTGTGTGAATAGGGGGTAATATCTGTTACTGTAAAGGTATGTACGTACTTGTTACACGTACCTGGCTTTTTATCGAAAACTTTCCTGTTTTTAACCAGTATTTTCCTAAGTTGGCTTCTTTCCTCTTCAGAGATGCCATGTGCCCCCCAGACCTTCTCATCGATTAGCTGTAACATCGATTCTTCTCCATCTGTTGGTAGTGGTTCAGGTTGGCAGTTGTCCCAGGCAACATACTCGTCTTCTGTGCAGATCCAATGGCTGCAAACGTTAGTTTCTTCATTGCTCGTCCAACCTGTTTTCTTCTTATGTACCCTTAGGTCTACCAATCTATTCTCGTGGACATTGATGTTTTCCACAAAGAATTGTTCATCTGGATGGATCCCTGTCTGGTCTGGTTCCTCCTGGCATGTTTCTTCCTCCAGGAACTTCGCAGTGCATTCTGAGGCTCCTTCCTTAATGACAAATTCATGTAGGTCATAGTTAATTATCGACCTCCAAAGGTTAAGCAAATCACTGCCAATGATTAGGGTAGCTGTTAATCTTGGTATTACTAGGGCAATGAAATCGAACTTCCAACTTCCGATTTCAATTACCAGCCTTACCTGGTATTTAACATGTTCTTTCTTCTTGCCAATTGCTGTGCTGCAATATACTCCGCACACAGGCAAGAATTCAGCATTTCTTTTAGTTATCAGTTCTTGGAACAGCTGTTCGTCACATACTGATGTGCTGGCTCCTGTATCGATCATCGCTGGCAATTCGATACCCCATACCTTCAGCCTAATCATTGGTGGATTGGTTATCTCCTTTCTTTCACTCGCCTGTCTTCTCAAGGTACCTACATTATATTGGTCAATATCGCCCCTGCTGCCACACAGGTCAACTTCCGGGACACAAAGTTGACTTGTACTTAGTTTTCCTGGACGTTGGAGGTGATCGTAGTTTCTGTATTCTGTGCAGTATCGGTCCTATCCGGCACATTTTCATTCTGTTCCTGTTGTCTTATGTTGTCGATGTTCCCTTGGTTTCTGCCCCTTTGACGTGAACCCCTATTGTACGACGGCCTATGGCTGTTCATGTATTCCCTACAGAATCGTATATGATTCACTTGATGGGTACGATCTCCTGGTCTTCCACGATCATACCTGTGCGTTCTGTACCTCGATTCACCCCTCGGTATTGTGTCGTGGTACCGCTGTCTTGTGTCCTCCATCCTCTCGCCATGGTTATGTGGTTGTGGGAAATGGTGTGCCCCTCTCCCCCTTTCATGGGTACTCCTAGTATTTGTATGTTCTCCTTCGCTTTGGTTGTTCGTAGCCGTGTTTCGGTTTAGGATGGGTGAGTTTGGGTGACCGTTCCTATGTCTATGTTCATTAGGTCGACCATTTTGTGTTTCGAAGGCTGTCAGCAGTTCTATCATATCTGCAAAATCTACTGGCCTTGCAACAATTAATCCTGTTCTCACTGTGTCTGGGAAATGTCTCGTTATGCTGGCAATTAGTTCTGCCTCCGACAAGTTAGGGTCTAATAGCTTTCCTTTGTTGGCTACTTTCATGAAATAGTCGACTAATGACAATCCTTTGGCTGGATCGTATCTACCTGTCGCTAGCTCTACCCTAGTTTGGTTTTGTTTAGCTGGGCCCCAATATCTTGATAGGAATAAATTTCTGAATGAGCTATAAGACTCGTGACCAGCTAGTGTTAACCTGAGCCATTCTAATGCCTTGTTTTTTAAGCTTTTCTTTACTATCATCATCCTAAGCTCGCTTGGTATCCTTTTCACTTTAAAGTATTCTTCCATCTCTTTAACAAAGAGTTTTGGATCGTCTCCCTTCTCCTCGTCAAATGTAGGTGGTGTAATTTCATGTAATATGCTGTTGGTGTAACATGTGTTATGTGTTGTGTCATTGTTTGGTTGTGAACCTCTTTCTCTGTATGGTGAGTCAACATTTTGTACATTACTCAAGTAACTCTCATCTTGTACATTACTTACATCTAAATCATCTTGTCTTTGTAATGCCTTCACAACATCATTTACATTAGCCAAATTTTCTTTCCCTTTTTTCATTTCTTCACAAATTGATTTTAAATCATTCTTTATTTCCAAGTGGCTTTGTTTCATATCATTTATAGCATCCTGTTGTGAAAGCATCACATCATTCATTGTCTTAATTTTAGGGATTACAATTTGTTCTACAGTTTCATTAATAATGTCTTTCTTTACTACCTCAATCTCTTTCCTTAATTCCTCAGTTATTTCTGTTTTTACAGTTGTTATTTTACAGTCTACACTTGTATTACATTCTGTTATTTCATCCCTACATCTAGCAATTTCTCCTTCTAACACAATTTTATTCTCTTTCATCTCTGATTCTATCTTTCCCATCCTATCTCCTACAATTTCTATCCTAGCTTCTAAGGCTTCCTTTGTTTCATTTAAGTTTTTATGAACTAATTTTAAATTAGTTTCCATTACTTTCATATTTTCTTTACACTCCTGTCTTCCTAATTCTATTTTCTGTTCTAAGTTCTGTCTACTTAATTCCATTTTCTGTTCTAAGTTCTGTCTACCTAATTCTATTTTCTGTTCTAGATTCTGTCTACCTAATTCCATTTTCTGTTCTAAGTTCTGTCTACCTAATTCCATTTTCTGTTCTAAGTCTTTTCTCACTTCCTCCATTTTCTGACCTATCTCTTCCTTATTCTGTTCCAGTTTCTGACCTAAACTTTGTTCTATATCCTGTTTCAATTCCATGTTATTTTGTTTCATTTTCTGACCTAATTCTACCTTGTTTTGTTCCAGTTTCTGACCTATTTCCTTCATATTCTGTTCTAGTCTTTCAAATATCATCATCATTAACCTTTGATCTTTGCTTATTTCCGCCTGTTCATCTTCTAATCCTTCCTGATAACTAGGCCTATCTGCCCCTTCCCCCACTCCTGTTTCTATCTCTTTTCGCGACATTATAATTCCTTTATCTAATTCACTTTTGGTTAAAAGTCCCACTACTTTTCCACTTCTAAGTATCATTAACTAATGGGAATAAGATAAAGATACAAAAAATTTCGATCCTACTTTCTTTACTGCTGGTTCCTCGTCCGGTTATTTACGTCTCCTGGGTAGTTGGCTTCGCTAGATGATCTCCGGTGTTTTTCCCTCGTTGATTCTCCGTGTATCGATGTTTTGTTGATATCAGACGATGGTCTAATGGCGTCTTTCTCCTTCACGATAAGATAGCGTTGTTTTGGTGTTAGCACTTCGCACTCTCAATTTTGCATTCCACTCCAAATTCGCGCTCCACGTTGGGCAAGCCATTTGTGGCGGGGTTTTATTCTAAGATGTTTAACACATATTAGCGTGAATATGGTAGCAAATGGAGCACTGTTTTTGCTAAATGGTGTAAAGTTTGCTGGAGCAGGTGCGATTCCTATCTGCAGGGGATGTGGTCGCGGAATGGAATGCATAAATCAACGTACTTTTGTTATAAACACATTTATTCGTTCATCTACACTTCTTTTCACAAAGCAATTAGTTAACCACTCTTAAAATTGGATAGCGTCCATGCCGGTTAAAAGTTTGTGTAATTCACATTTTCACACGCCATCAACAATTATACGTCTTTACACTTTGAAGTCATAGACGCTAATGAAAGTAGTTTTTGGCGTGGGTATAACGCAACACCGCCATTCTTTTGTATTCATCCGCGCAACAGTTCTCATTGGTCGAACTCAAAGTGACGACAAGAGATTGGATGTTGATTATTAAAAAGAAATAAGTTCCTAATACATCCAAATTACATAAATTAAAAATTTACATACTCTTATAAAAATATTTACATGAACAATTTTCTATTAGTCAATATTCTGTCTCAAAATGTGCTCTTGATCACAAACATACAGTTATCCTGGTTCCTTCAGATCCATTGCATTTGTTCTAGCAAAAGCATCATCTGTAGTTCATTTATATACAACCCAAAGCAGCCTATTGTCTAAAACACAATAGCAAAAACCAGTAGAAAGTAACAAAGAACAACTTCAAAGTACATTATTAATAAAGGACTGAAGCCTGGTATAACTAGAGAAATTGGAAATAGTAATGGATCTGTATTTAGAAAAGGTTTAATCTGTCAAATTATGACCAACCTGTGCACTTGCATAATGTTGGCTAAATTGAAAGCAGGTAGAAAATATTGGTCAGTTACAAATATGTCATTGTGCAAAATCAACTTCCCACTTTGCCATCTACAGTATTCTTTATTTAAAACCTAATGGTCACACAGTATTTTGCTTGTGTGCAATTGAGTGTGCCACAGCTGACTTTGCTCCTTCATAAGCTTCACGCATAAAGCATGTATAACATTCTTACCTTATAGAAGATGCTGGAAGTGTCCACCATTGGCTAAACAAGCATTATATCAGTAGAACACATTCTGATTCACACGAGTAAGTTAGGCCATTGTAATGTTTCCGATTTCATTTCTAATATTTTGTTTTAGTTCTTCCAGTGTATGAGGATTTGTCTCGTAAACTTTGTCTTTGAGGTTGAACCAGGAACTCAAACACCTGCACCAGGCACTACATGCCAACGGATACAGGATGAAAGAAATAACTCAAGCTTCTCATCCAAGGACAACGAAAACTTGCACCGAGATGACAGGACAACAGCATAAGGCATTCTTGCCTTAAATCAAGTGCGTCACTGATCGCATGTGCAAACTTCTGGAAAGAGCCACTATAAAAACAATCTTTAAACCCAGTAAGAAACTAAAACAACATCTGAGATCGGCAAAGGACAGGTGGGACCCGCTGCTTACACAGGGGATTTATTGAATACCATGAAGCTGTGGCCAAGTTTATGTTGGCACTACCAAATGCAGCATAAAAACTGCTTTAAGGAACACAAAAGCAACTGCTGGCAAGGAGACATGTGGAGAAATCGGCAGTAGCTGAGCATGCGCTTTTAACGGGCCATGAATCAAGTTTGACAACACTGAAGTTCTGGACAATACAGCATACTACCATGCACAGCTGTACCAAGAAGCAATTGAGATCCATAAACATAAGAATAACTTCAATAGAAAAGAAGAAACAGCACGTATACATACAGCCTGGGTCCCGGTACTAGACAATACAAAACTGAAGCCCCAGAATGCCAACAGAACCAATCATGTGGCAGTTTCCACAGCCACATAATAGTGATTGGCGTACAGACAACCAATAGGAGATAAGAGGCGGTCCCTCTCACTTACATATAAGCCGGGCGCTCCAAGCGCCCTTTAGTTGTCAACCAACTATGAGTCATTCTCTGAAGATGCCCAATGCAGTCTTGGGCAAAATGTCAGAAAGTTTGACTGGACCACGGCCAACAAGCCCAAAATCTACTATCTATTGGATTAGCGCCGGCCAGGAAAGCCTCAGCATATATACTAGTCACTATCTTCAGACACTTTCCTAATTTTATTCATGGACTCCTGTGCTGTATGGGCATTAGCAGAATCTTGTTGAAACCACCCATATGATTTCTTTTCTTCTGTCAGTTCATGATAAAATGAGGTCAAAATGTCATTTTGTTATCTTTCTGCGTTTAAAGTCTGCTCGTAGAATATTGGACAGATTATGCATGTAGTGCTAGTGCATACCAAATTCCAAATCTCTGATCATAATGAGGGGCTTCTTGAATGCGATGTGGATTTTCAGAGTCCCAGTACTGACTAGCTGCGTGCAGAACAGCAGCTGTAGTGGGGGTATCCAGCAAGGTCGTGGGAGAGGCGAAATGCTATGTGCTCCGTTAGGTCATTAATATGCTTTCCTGTTCTTGTTCCTGGGGTTGAGTGAATCAGTTTTGTAAGCAGTTTTGCTTCCTGTTCTTGGGTTATTGTGAATCAGGCTTTAAAAAACTTAGTGCCATAATTAACTACAAATTTTAAAAGCAATCGAATCATGCATCAATCTATACTTCCAAGTTGCAAAATGATTTATAGATCTTTATAAACTTAATTCGGGTTGACTGTAAACTATACCTAGTTAGGATTTACAATTTTGAATGCTGAACATTTATGAACAGCATTTGTTAAATGCGGTTTTAGGATAATTTTTTGCAAATCCTAACAGTGTAAAATTATGTCTAAATCAAATTCTACAACATAGTTTGTAGTATAAGCATATTCATAAACATTGCATACTTGTTTCCTTTTGAACATCATCATTCGAAATGGGAACAGTGAAATTTTCATTTATTATGTACCAAATAAAAGTTGTTCAAATGACTATTTAGGAATTCTTAATTTCTATCTAATGTTTGCCCTAAAAATATGACTTGATAGAAGTGTGAAGTATTTGTTTTTGTTTTGAGAGGTGCATGTCCTTAGGCAGCCTCCTCCCGCCCCAAAAAAAGAAAGCACATGGTCATATGGTGGTAATAGCTCGGTAGTTACTACCCATATAACTGGATTTAGTGAATTAAGTGTGTACCTTCAGCTCTTAAATAACTTCCAATTATGAAAATTTATTGGTTGATGGAATTTTATTTCATTTGCACCAAAGAAGCTCCCTGATTAAAACTCAATATATTTATTTCCATTAAGACAATGTAATATGACATCCAAAGGCTGTGAGACAGAATATTGACTAATAGAAGATTGTCCATGTAAATATTTTTGTAAGAGTGTGTAAATTTCTAATTCTTTTAATTTGGGTGTATCAGGGACTTATTTCTTTTGATAATACTCAAAATAGACAATGTCTTCTCAATTGTTTGAGTTCGACCAATGAGAACTGTTGCGCGGATGAATACACAAGAATGGCGGTGTTGCGTCATAGAGACGCTCAGAAACTACTTTCATTAGCGTCTGTGACTTCAAAGTGTAAGGACGTACAATTGTTGATGGCGTGTGAATATGTGAATTACACACAAACTTTTAACCGGCATGGACGCTATCCAATTTTAAAAGTTATTAACCAAGTGAAATAGTGATGTAAAGTGTATATAAAACGAATAAATGTGTTTCTAATAAAAGTACGTTGATTTATGCATTCCATTCTACGACCACCTCCCCTGAAGATAAAAGTGGCGTCTGCTCTAACAAACTTTCCACCTATTAGCAAAAACAGTGCTCCATTTGCTGCTATATTCACGCTAATATATGTGTAAAGAATCTTTTAATAAAACCCCGCCACAAATGGCTTGCCCAACGTGGAGCGCGAATTTAGAATGGAATGCAAAATTACGAGAATAAAGTGCTAATATCAAAAGGACGCTATCTCATCGTACAGGAAAAAGACGCCATTAGACCATCGTCTGATATCAACAAAACATCGATACACGGAGAATCAACGTGGGAAAAACACCGGAGATCATCTAGCGAAGCCAACTACCCAGGAGACGTAAATAACCGGACGAAGAACCAGCAGAAAAAAAAGTAGGATCCAAAATTTTTATCTTTATTTTCTTTCCATTTTCCATGTTATTGAGAAACAGCAAAGTGACGGGACTTTTAACCAAAAGTGAATTAGACAAAGGAATTAAAATGTCGCGAAAAGAGATAGAAACAGGAGTGGGGGAAGGGGCAGATAGGCCTAGTTATCAGGAAGGATTAGAAGATGAACAGGCGGAAATAAGCAAAGATCAAAGGTTAATGATGATGATGTTTGAAAGACTAGAACAGAAACTGGAACAAAACAAGGTAGAATTAGGTCAGAAAATAGAGGGAGTGAGAGAGGACTTGGAAAATAATAAAAAAGAGATAGGTCAGAAAATGAAACAAAATAACATAGAATTAAAACAGGATATAGAACAAAGTTTAGGTCAGAAAATGGAGGAAGTGAGAAAAGACTTAGAACAGAAAATGGAATTAGGTAGACAGAACTTAGAACAGAAAATAGAATTAGGAAGACAGGAGTGTAAAGAAAATATGAAAGTAATGGAAACTAATTTAAAATTAGTTCACAAAAACTTAAATGAAACAAAGGAAGCCTTAGAAGCTAGGATAGAAATGGTAGGAGATAGGATGGGAAAGATAGAATCAGAGATGAAAGAGAATAAAATAGTGTTGGAGGAAGAAATTGCTAGATGTAGGGATGAAATAACAGAATGTAATACAAGTGTAGACTGTAAAATAACAAATGTAAAAGCAGAAATAACTGAGGAATTGAGGAAAGAGATTGTGGTAGTAAAGAAAGACATTATTAATGAAACTGTAGAACAAATTGTAATTCCTAAAATTAAGACAATGAATGATGTGATGCTTTCACAACAGGATGCTATAAATGATATGAAACAAAGCCACTTAGAAATAAAGAATGACTTAAAATCAATTTGTGAAGAAATGAAAAAAGGGAAAGAAAATTTGGCTAATGTAAATGATGTTGTGAAGGCATTACAAAGACAAGATGATTTAGATGTAAGTAATATACAAGATGAGAGTTATTTGAGTAATGTACAAAATGTTGACTCACCATACAGAGAAAGAGGTTCACAACCAAACAATGACACAACACATAACACATGTTACACCAACAGCATATTACATGAAATCACACCACCTACATTTGACGAGGAGAAGGGAGACGATCCAAAACTCTTTGTTAAAGAGATGGAAGAATACTTTAAAGTGAAAAGGATACCAAACGAGCTTAGGATGATGATAGTTAAGAAAAGCTTAAAGAACAAGGCATTAGAATGGCTCAGGTTAACACTAGCTGGTCACGAGTCTTATAGCTCATTCAGAAATTTATTCCTATCAAGATATTGGGGCCCAGCTAAACAAAACCAAACTAGGGTAGAGCTAGCGACAGGTAGATACGATCCAGCCAAAGGGTTGTCATTAGTCGACTATTTTATGAAAGTAGCCAACAAAGGAAAGCTATTAGACCCCAACTTGTCGGAGGCAGAACTAATTGCCAGTATAACAAGACATTTCCCAGACACAGTGAGAACAGGATTAATTGTTGCGAGGCCAGTAGATTTTGCAGATATGATAGAACTGCTGACAGCCTTCGAAACACAAAATGGTCGGCCTAATGAGCATAGACATAGGAACGGTCACCCAAACTCACCCATCCTAAACCGGAACACAGCTACGAACAACCAGAGCGAAGGAGAACATACAAATACCAGGAGTACCCATGAAAGGGGGAGAGGGGCACACCATTTCCCACAACCACATAATCATGGCGAGAGGATGGAGAACACAAGACAGCGGTACCACGACACAATACCGAGGGGTGAATCGAGACACCAAACATATACATATGATCGTGGAAGACCAGGAGACCATGCCCATCAAGTGAATCACATACGATTCAGTAGGGAACACTTGAACAACCACAGACCGTCATACGACAGAGGTTCACGCCAAAGGGGCAGAGGCCAATGGTACACTGACAACATAAGACAGCAGGAAGTAGATGAAGATGTGCCAAATAGGGCAGATACTGCACAGAATACAGAAACAACCACCACCACCAACACTCAGGGAAATTACAACAACTAGGTTCGTCCCAACTGGCTGGATGACAAACAACAATATCTCAGCAACTTACAATTGACATCGACACCATGATGGCTACACGAAGAGAGAGATGGAACCACTGGTCATAACAAAACAGCTGGGTGACCACACATATGAGCTACAGAATACAAATGGCAAGTTGGTAGGAAGATACCACAAAAATAAATTGAAGCCATACAAAGAAAGAACCAAATAGCCTTTGTCAACAAATGTGTAAGGTAGGAGTAGTAGAGATGAAAGAAGATAACAATTTTTGATGGGTTACTTATAGGAAATTATGTTCAGAATAGGATTACAACAGGGAAGAAAATCAACATAGTCATTGGCTATATCGACCACAAAGAGCATTGTCAACAAAGACAGATGAGAACACTGATTGTCATTAAATAAATGAGTCATAGCGACGGAAGATAATATGTTTTTGACATAAGGATGTCAGGGACAAAAGTAAAAATGAATCAATTATGATGAAAAAGATATAATATTTCGACACAAAGATGTCGAGAGTAAATTGAGAAGAAAAATAATACAATTACAGAATAATTGTAAGTATAGAAGTTTTCTCTTATAGGAATAAGAGACAAAGAAATGACAATTAGTGAAATGAGGAAAACCATAATCAGAAAAACAATGCCCATGAATTAAGATGAATATAGCCAATGTTAAGCTCGAAGAAATGTTGAACCAAACAACAATGAATAATAACCCAATCAAGAAAATTAGTACCATAAGTAACATCAGAGTTTAAGAACCGACTCAATAACCTGCCTATACATGAGCTTATAAGACAAAGAAGGCAAAGAACTGAATAAAATATTGCCATAAACATGATCATAATCATTAGCTCAAAATTTGTATCCTGTTTTTCTCTCCTCATAGCAAAGAATACAAGTCAAAAACTACATGAAACACTTAAATTGTATTTGTGTCAATGTCAAATGTACAATAACTGAGTATGTGTTGTATAAGAACTGAATATGTGTTGTACAATAACTGAATATGTATTGTATGATAACTGGATATATTGTGTAATAACTGAATATGTTGAGTAATAACCAAATATGTTATGCAAAAACTGAATATGTATTGTGTAATAACTGAATATGTATTGCATAATAACAGAACATATGTGATGTGATAGCAGGATATATTGTGCAATAACTGAATATGTATTGTGTAATAATTGGACATGTTGTGTAGTAATCAAATGTGTTGTACAATAACTGAATATGTATTGTATAATGACTGAAGGTGTATTGTATAATAACAACATATGTGATATGATAACTGGGTATATTGTACAATGACTGAATATGTATTGTATAATAATTGGACATATTGTGTAATAACTAAATGTGTTGTACAATAACTGAATATGTATTGTATAATAACCAAATGCATTGTGTAGTAACCGAATATGTGAAACTTATAAAGACATGTTGTATTATGTCAAAACAAAGGACAAAGACAAACAGTGAAGAAGACTGTAAAGAAAAAAAAAAAGAAAAAAAAATATATATTGTACAAAGTGATTGAATCATAGAAGTAGGGAGAAGTATTGTGTTGTGTTTCAAGATTGTAAATAAGGTGACAATTTGAAAAACAAAACAAGGGGCATATGAGACAGAATATTGACTAATAGAAGATTGTCCATGTAAATATTTTTGTAAGAGTGTGTAAATTTCTAATTCTTTTAATTTGGGTGTATCAGGGACTTATTTCTTTTGATAATACTCAAAATAGACAATGTCTTCTCAATTGTTTGAGTTCGACCAATGAGAACTGTTGCGCGGATGAATACACAAGAATGGCGGTGTTGCGTCATAGAGACGCTCAGAAACTACTTTCATTAGCGTCTGTGACTTCAAAGTGTAAGGACGTACAATTGTTGATGGCGTGTGAATATGTGAATTACACACAAACTTTTAACCGGCATGGACGCTATCCAATTTTAAAAGTTATTAACCAAGTGAAATAGTGATGTAAAGTGTATATAAAACGAATAAATGTGTTTCTAATAAAAGTACGTTGATTTATGCATTCCATTCTACGACCACCTCCCCTGAAGATAAAAGTGGCGTCTGCTCTAACAAACTTTCCACCTTTTAGCAAAAACAATGCTCCATTTGCTGCTATATCCACACTAATATGTGCTAACCATCATTTAATAAAACCCCGCCACAGCTGAGAGGCAGTTGAAACAATTTTAACAGTCTGTGAGATTTAAGTTGTCACGTCCAAAAACGAAAGAGACAAACACTCTTGTTATCTTCCCTTTATTGTGATGGAGCATTAAGCCACTGACAATAAAGAGCTGGGAGTGGAGTTGTGTGCTTTCCAAGAATTTAGATAGGGCAGGTAGGGTACCCTAAAGACAAGGACAGAACCAAATTGGACAAACCTCCGAGACTATAGTAGCAGTAGGAATAGGGTTCTGATAAAACCATGGGTTCTGTGATTAGGGTATGATTTTTCTGGCTAAAATTTTAAATTGATGGGACCAAAAAAAATTTTGCCACATACTTTTCAGTCTTGGTGTAGCTATGGCATGAGTGGTAAGGAAGAACATATTACCATTGCAGTGATCCCCGTGCAGCACCAATTACATCTATTTAGAATTCATTTATACAAAATCAACAAGAATCTCTCTGTCTCTGGTTTTGGAAGTATATATGAAATACTTATGTTGTGAAACAACATATTTCACAGAAAAAGTAGGCAATAATGTAAACCACAACACTGAATACTTTTCGGTAATTCATTGAAATTTTTATGCCTTTTAAAATGAAATCTTGCTTGGCTATTCTGTAACGTTTTGCTAAGGCGCTAATCAATTGTTAAACACTATTTGGCATTCTGTAGCTTCCTAACGAAATAAAACTAAGAATAAAAATGTGGTTGCTGAACACACAAATCCTGAGACTCATGCTAAGTGCATTTGTTACACAATATATTTCCACAGTGGCCATTTTAATGCTACTGGGAACACAAGATAGAAATTTGAGATGTTAATTATTAAGTATCATTTATTCGTTGTAGCATAAAATATGTGTTACAAATTACACTTGGGTTCTGTGTGGTAGCATTGTTAAATGATGCTCAACTTAGCTTTTAAGAGACAAATTTTGAAAGCAAAATAAATGTTGTGTAAATTCATAGCATTAAAAAAAGCTGACGTCTATGTATTTAAGAATTATGTATTGTAATAGGGATTAATGTGCTAAATTGCATGGTGCATGAACATATTTGCTTAATTTTGTTGTTAAGATTAGGAACTGCACACTTTGAGGGCCGTAGGATATTATGATACCTATTCAACTCTTGCTGGTATTTCACCTTAACTGAAGAGGCGAAGTAAAGCAATATGGAAAACAGCAGGTCACATGTATGGAATCCATTTCAACAAATTAAGAAATGTAACCTGCACATTCATGAATGTCACAGCAAACACAGCAGCCATTTTCATTTACTTTTGAAAATTGTACCTTTAACAACTGTAATTTTAAATAGAGCAAACCTACCCTTAATGTGTAGTCTACTAACGCAAATTCATTCATTTATATTCATATGTCTTAATTCCTTATTTCCCTGGATTAAATGCTAAAATTATTATTGTTCTCACAGCTTATTGGTAATTGTAATGCCAAGTGTGAAAATTAATCTTAGTTAAAATGTATGAATGTTATTGTAAGTTGTAAGAGTTTATTTTTAAATCACTATTAACAGTAAATGGTATTAAATGAATTATTAATTATTTTGCAGAATAGTCTAAACAAATACCACTCAAGAGTTTCATATTTGGAATAATTTTTCTCACTCTTGCAAAATTATCATATGAAATTCTCTTGTGGTATTATTATTGATACATTTTTGTTCCCAGAATTATTTTAAGAGACTCTAGAAACTGCCAAAAGAAATGCCTAGCATTTACAGTTTCCCCATAATCATAGAAAATGAAATTTATAGTGACACTGATGGAAGAGAAAGAGCATAACAAAAGGCAATCTGTTTGGTTATAAAATGGTAATTTATACTTAATAAATTGGTGTATGAAAAGTAATCTAAAATAAAAACTAGTAGCATAATGTTCTATCAGCCAATGAGAACGAGAGGGCCGGCTCTAACCTCTACGGCCAAGATATAAATAAGCGAGAAGTTGAAGAGACAGCACAGTTCCTGCGGTGCTGCCAAAGAAAGCATTAGCCCTGAAGAAGCTCTACATAGTAGGGTGAAACGGCAACAACAACACAACCAAGACACGGCCTTCCCCAGAAAAACTTATTGTTATTAAGAACTAGTGAAGTTTATCTTCTATGATCTTCCACACAACGAATACCTAGAGATTATGAATATTGTCAAATACCAATTATGATTTTCATTCAAAGTTTTGTTAAGGTTGTAGAACATTTCTACAGAACTGAACTGTAGCTGAACATTGCCAAACCATGAATAACAATGTGTTATTTTATGCCAACAAACTTACTTTTGGATTTAAACACAAGCTGTATGTGGGCAATGTTTGAGAGATAGAATCAGAGCTGAAAATTCAACCACTGAGCTACTGAGCAATTGGTTGAGGAATTTAATGTCTTACTGGCAAGTTCCCATGGTAGCTTAGTGGTTAGAACAGCTGTGCGTGAAGCAGATGATCTGTGATACAAATTCTGGCTATGGTTTTGAATTTTTCAGTCCTGATTCTACCTCCCATACAAAATAAATATTTACATATGCTTGATGGTATACTTTTAAATGGGGGAAAAAATATCTGCATGACAACTAATGGGTGATCCAAAAGATTGAACCGGCTGCACAGTGTTTTGTCTGTATGGGTCCTCTACGCTTGTCACTGACTGTCATAGAACAGCACGGATAAAACCATACAGTATTTTTAAAACTACTTTTAAAGGCTTTACTTACCAATATAATTATAGCAGATGCTGAAACTGTCATTGTCCATACATTTTTGACACCTCTTTAGGAAATTATCCATCTCTCGCCATAGTAGTAGTGTCGGTCTGGTGGCTCAGTTGGTTAGACGCTGGCCTACGAATCCCACGGTCGCGGGTTCAAACCCGGCCTAGGCCGATGGTTTTTAAGTGTGCTTAAAAACGACAGCTCCATGTCAGTAGATTTACTGGCATGTAAAAGAACTCCTGCGGGACAAAATTCCGATACACCGGCGACGCTGATGTGATCCTGGCAATTGAAAGCGTCGTTAAACAAGAAAATGATTTTTTTTTTTTTTGTTTCTCGCCATAGTTCACCTTGAGAAATACTGACAGATATTTTGTTTTAATTCTTCTAGGGTGTGTGGGTTTGTCTGATACACTTTATGCTTTAACCCTTTCAGTCCCGAATTATTTTGCTACTTATGCCGTTCTTCCTCTAATTTGAAACCGGTTTAGACTAGGCGGTCTGGGACACCTTCAGCTTGCTGGCTTGAATAGCCATGATCGCTAAGCCAACACGTAGTGCACTGGCCATGCACTCAAAGCCTGAGGTCGTGAGTTCGAGTCTCGGCAACCGCAGTCAAATGTGCCTGTGGTAAAGGACGGGGAGGGCCCACGTAAAATAATCGGTGTTATGGCACGCATGGATGATGACGGGGTATCATTTGACTGCGGTTGCATGAATTTTGCTTCTTTTCTTTAAAAAAAAAACTAGAATGAAAATTGTAAAAAAAATACTTTTGTACAATTCCGAACATGTTTTTACATAGGTCTAATTGGTGACAGTATAACAAGAACATAGCAAAAAATGCCTATGTCCATTATAATGGACACCGGTACTGAAAGGGTTAAGTTACCCCAGAGATAGAAATTGCAAGGGGTTAGGTTGGGGGACCGTGGGGGCCACAAATTTCTACAAACTATTCTGTCCTGAAACACGTTCGGTTATCATCGAAAGATTGGCTGTATGACCTGTTGGAGAGTCTTGTTGAAGAAAGGCAAAATCACACTCCCTGTCCGTTAATTCTCTAAAAAAAAAAAAGGTGCAAATTTGTATGTACGGGCGTCAACTGTAGACTCAAAAAAAAAATAATAATAAATACATGCTGTGCAGTAGAAAAGCTGTGCCATAATACACTTTTTGTCTAAGTGCAGGACTAAATAATAAAGCACACTGGTAATAATGTAGCCGCACGATACCGCATCAGCTCAATACTGATTGTGAGCGGAGCGGAGAAAAGCAAGTGATACTCGTGACCTTGTGTATATCAGCTGCTGTTATCGTATTTCCGTATTCACATTGGAAAAACACAGAGTAGCGGTTCACATGTATTTGGATCTCTCTGTAGTATCCTTAAGAAGTACCAGTGAAAGCCAGAAGGATAAAGAAAATTAAACAGTAATTGTGGATTGATGTAAATTAATGAAACTTGCATCAAAACAATATGAAATTCCAATTCTGTTGATTCTTTTGCCTGTCTTTCCTAACCAAAAATTGAAACTAATTTTACAAGGCCACTGCCACAGCTGTTTAGCTGCGGGACGAGGTTTCCACATAAAAAGCATTATTGTTTGTGATCACTTCCTGGTCTGAACAATGGGATGTAAATTTAAAAAAAGTTGCCTATATTGTATACTATTTGTGTCAAGTTTTTCCAGTATGCTTCCTCTGCATTTTGCCAAGGAAAACTAACAAAATTCTTGGTAGTCAGTTCTCTGACACTGGGAAAACAAAACCCTATTGCAAAACTTACAAATTTATGATTAGTCACTCCACTTGGCTACAAATTTGCAAGGAAATAAACATTGAGATAACAAATAAGTTAGTGAATGCCAAATAGTGGTAGTCTAGGTAAGAGTAAACATGCCTCCATAGCTATATGAATATTGCTGTACAAAATGTATTATTTCCATTTCATTAACTTCCATTGAATTTATAGTTAAACATGAGAATTAGACAATTGTCGTGCCGGTATATGGTTAAACTTTTCTGCTTACTTCACTAAGAGTATTATTCACAACCTTCCTTGAGAATTTTAGATTTTTTGGATGTATTTAGAGCCATCTGCTCCAGTTTTGCAACTTTATCAACATTGTGCATGTGGTATGTGTGTCATTTATTTGCAAAATATTGTTCACATTGTTTGCAGTAGATGTATTTTTGCTACAATTCTTAATTGTCTATTGCAATGTCAGAGAGAATGCATTCATTTCTTAGCAAAAACAATTGCCAGTTATTTGAAAATAATAAATCTGAATCTAGTTGACATGGTTGTATTGTATTGCTTGTTCCTTTGTAGCATGTTTATGTAGATGTAGTAATACCATTCAGATTATAATAAATTTTCTAGGCATATAAATAAAAACAAAGGGCGTAACTAATTGGAATGTTATAAATAATGATGAAACATAATTTCCAGTGTAACATTTATTCCCTATAGATCAGTTTACAAACATGGATATGTTCGACCTGGAAAATGATCTGCCTGATGAACTGATGACATCTGGATCATGGGGAAGTGCAGTGGAAACTTCGGCATCCTCGAGTAGTAAGCCCCCTGCTACAGGACCTGGCCCAGGTCCAGGTCCAGGTGGTCAGCAACAACAGCAGCCTCAAGGAGGTGCTGGGGCACCTGGACTGCAGAATGGCGCAGTGGACCAGCAACAGCAGCAAGCTCCACAAGATCCACAGCGTCAGCAACAATTAACTCAGCAACAGCTCTCACATCACCTCATGCAGCAACAGGTACACTTCTCAAATGTACATATAGATGTGCTCTAAGATTTGAGAATCACTTGGAAAGGTTTGTGCTACTGGCAATCATTCTATGATACTTAACACTTTTATGTCTGTTCTGATTGCCATTCTCATGCATTCCTTGCTAGATCATTTATCATTGAAATAGAGAGTATTTCTTGTTTCAGAGGTCTGAATGGATATCTTGATAAATATCAATCATGAATCAATCTCTGATATTTAGAAGCCACGAAAAAGTTATGTACACACTTTTTTTTTCAGACATTTTGGCTGTGTGTTAAAGTTTTATTCAGACTTCCTTACTGTACTTCAGTATATTCTTCCCTTATGAAACATACTGGGAGCAACCTTTGCCTAACTCGTATATCACAATTTATTCTAGAGTATTATGTGCCTGCTGAGGCTTGCTTCAGTATGAATGCTCTTGCCACCTTAATTACGATATTTGTATAAAACAAAACTACATATTAAAATGGAAAATGAGTCGACTAATAACACAAAACACTCACTTTTTAAATTTCTCAGAACATGTTTAAGAGGTAAGTTTCCTCCATTATCAACTGAACATGACTGAACTTGTTTGGAAAGAATATCACAACATTAATTTGGATCCAAAGCTGTTAAAATAAATATCAGGAAACATCTACATTATTTGGTTGAATAGGAAGCAGGTAAAAACATTGGCACAAATCTTCTCTGGAAGAACAAGGACAGAGTTTTCAATTTCAATATCCCATGGAACAACTTGTTCTTGGAATCACTACTAGAGCAGTCTACGGAAGGCCCAACCTCTACAAACAAGTTCAGTTGTCAGGTTGATAATGGTGGAAACTAGTCTCTGAAACATATTCCAGGAAATTTAAAAAGTGAGTGTTGTTCGGTGTTGTTAATTGACTCATTTTCTATTTTAGTGTGATTCCAACAACATTCATCTACTTCCAGAATTATTAATATAATAAAATTAGATATAATTACTAAATTAAAGCTATTGCTAAAAAGAATCTAAGCTTCTATGCATACTGGAAGCAACTTTTTCTTGCCCCTGTTATGTGATTTATTATACAGACTGACTTTAGTATGAATGCTCTGTCATCTTAATTACATTTGTGTAAGTTGAAGGTTCCAGATTGTTTCTAAATTAAAATAATTATTGAAAAAGGAATTTAAATCTCATTAAGATGACAGCAATTACCACCATGACAAAATGACTAGGTTAAAGGCTGGTTTATAGTAACCACGGTAACCTGAACAATAACAGTAGTGTCAAAATTTGTGTATTATAAGGTAAGTGTTCTCAATGAGGAGTCTCAGGAAAGGGAAAGAATACTTCGTCATATTTTAATCTTCTTGTTCCCAGGAATGGTATAGCAGATCCATATTCTGCATATTAGACTTCTCACTGTAGGAATCATTCAAGGCAGCTGTGACATGAAACAGCCACTAGAACTCTCAGGTTGCAAGCTTGGAAAATGAAACTGCAAGAAATTCCAGCAAATGTTGCTACTAATCTCAGATCCTGACTCCCTCTGGTTCATTGAGCGTTGATTCTTCCAGCAAAACTGTCATCTGTGGTTTATGTACATATATGCAACTCAAAACTGGTTATTGCTTAAAAACAGTAGCAAAAACTACAAAGCGTAGAAAAACACCAGTAGAAATTAACGAAGAACAAACAACTTTAATACTGTACGACTGGAGCAATTGGAAATAGTAATGGATTTACATTTTGAATTTTAATGTTGGCTAATCTACATTATTTGGTTGAATAGGAAGCAGGTAAAAATATCTTTGGTCAGTTACAAATAAATTATGACCCAATGCGCAAAATCCACTTTCCACTTTGCTATCGTTATGCATTCTGTTCTCATTACCAGGGTATTTTGAACCAAAAATGTTTATGCTACTTTGCTTCCCGTTCTCATTTCCATTCCGGTTTCTATTCTCGGGTTATTGTGAACCAGCCATAAACTTAAATTTAACCATATACTTATATAACTTATTTTTTGTTACGTAGGGAAATAAGAATTTGGTTGCCAACTCGCTGGTGCTAGCAGCAGGTGCTCTAGGTAACAAGAGTCCAAGTTTACAATCACCACCAAATGTGTCAGTCAGCAAGAGTGGCGTCGTCGTGGGTGATCCAATGGTTGGGAATCTTTTGCCAAGTAGCATTGCTAGTTCATTAGCAAATAACCCGGGAGGTCCTACTGGTACAATGACAATGTCCTCAATACCAAACAGCGTCCAAGGTGTTGGATTACAGTCATCTATGGTAAGAAATATGAAAGTGTTGGTTTCATTGAGATACCTTTTAAGTCAAGCATTGTCAAATTTTTTTCTTTTTCTTTCTTGAAGTTTTAACATCCTTAAACCAGCCAGGTCATGTTAGGCAGTGAATGGACAAAATTGTTGAAAATTATGCTCAAATGGGTCTGAGGTTTCTACAGATTAAGAATTACCTCATCTCATCATGGAATAAGTGAAGAACGAGATAACTCACTCTGAGATTTGGACTTGGGACCTCTTGACAGACATTACCCCCACAGCACAGAGCTGGGCTCAGCATTTGTGTTAGTCTGTGTAATTCATTTTCAGTGTTATTCACCATCACAAATAACATAAGTAGATCAAACTTTTTGCTCCTTTAAAAACATAATTGAAGAAGCACATTTTTTCACATGTACGTCCATGCTAAACTTAAGTATTGCAATTGGTAAGCTACCTTTTAACCATTGTTAATTAGCCTTGTTGATAAACATCTTTCCACCTATGGAATTATTTACATTACAATGTAAATAATGCATACACATTCTTGAACAAGTACAGAAGTAGGTTAAAAAAGATCATTACTGTTTGAAATCTGAATATATGATAGCATAGGCATTCACAAGTTTTTGGGAATAGCTCCAAAAGATTTTGAATTATTATTGAGTGTAGTTGGTCCACAAGTAAACAAAGTCAAACTGTTAAGTTAAATCACTAAATTAGTTCTTGAAGTTGGTGCAGTTTTAAAAAGGGATGTGTAGTTCGTGGGTCTCTGAACCTTTGAATCTTAGTAATCTCGGATTGTGGTACAGTGTGAAATGAATAGTGGACTCGGGGTTTAACTTTTGCGTATTATTTTATTTGCACTTTCTCTTTCACAGTTTTAAATCGTATCACAGTAACAAATCTTTTATTTCACTGGACCGACTTCCTTAGCACAGTCAAGATTTCATGTTTGAAGATTTAGTGATATTTTGCCAAACACGTTTTCTATCACTTTATACTTTGTCGATCCTATATTCCTTCACTAAACTAACTTCTTGAAGTTAATGTATTACTTATTTTTCTCTAATTAACAGTCTTTAAACACTTAATCACTTCTATTACTAGTTTTGGATGCACACATATAAAACACATCTATTCCCTACTGATGTTATCGGCAAAAAGAAAGATTGCTATTACCGCATCTTTTAAGTTATGTGTGTATGTATCCATCTGCACATGCACGCCTTTAGTAGCATCATTCTATGATGTCATTTTCTGTGTACTTTTATAATCCTGAAAATGCTAAGAAAGCGATTTTAATCTATCTCTTTAACATTTTTGGCATTAAATTTTCAAAATAACCTTTAATTCTTTACATACAATTGAAATATGGCATTTAACGCTAAGGCTTTCACGGCTGGCGTTGCTAATTCCATTATGTATTCTTTCCAGGCTTGTAGGCAGTGGTCCAGTAGTTTTATTCTCCAACGTTTCGCCGAAAACTTTGCCCAGCATCTTCAGGGAAGTCAAAGCCGTGGGGGGAAAAAAAAAATACCTTCCCTGAAGATACCGGACAAAGTTTTCAGTGAAACGGAGAATAAAATTACTGGACCACAGCCTACAAGCCCGGAAAGAATGCATAATGGAATGGCATTTAACAATTGCAATATCGATAAATAGGTAATCTCCTCAACAATGGAAGAATGATGCAATACAGTCAATTACATATTTGAAATAATCAAGTTCACAACGTATTTAATATAATTTGGGGACAAATTATATATATACTGTTTCAAAGTAACTGGTAACATCTTTTCTCATGCATATAACTATAATACCAAAGCAAAGCAAGCTATTGCAGTGATTATCCCAGAAGTGTATGAAGCCTTCCGTGGCAATTTGTAAAGATAACAAAGTAAATAAAATGTATACAGCTGATATGATTTTTGCCTACCACACTAAAGTGCATAAAGATCAGAAGCATCTTATTTAAAGATGTTACCAATTTCTAACATAACCTTTGTTTAAAACTAACATTCTTCAAAAACACAAGAGGCCAAATAACATTCCAATCATAAATGTGTGTGTTACTTTGCACTTCCTTGCTGATTAGTAAACTGAATATGGTCACCTTTATTGAATGTTAACTTTTTATAAATAAGACATACAGTAACAAGGAGTACAGTACAAAAATTTCTGTACATTCCTTCAAATTCACTATTATATTGCTCTAATTCCCATTGCTGTCCTGTATATACTGCTATTTCAAATTACATGTGAGCCAAAAGTACATGTTATTAGATGTGTGGCTGTGACTCTCACACTTGAAGCTCATGTTTCTCTAAAGCTGTAGTTCCTTAGAATTGCAAATCTGTATGCCCAGATTTTCTGAAGAGAGGTTTTGAGGGAGAAAAAGTTTGCACAACTCTTCATTATCACTTGTCATTACTACAAAGAGAGATGATGGCATTGTCACAAACTTTATCCTCTCATAGCATACTGCCCACTGTTCCATCAAGCGAAGTACTAATTTTGTATTTCTTAAACTTCTTTACACCAGAGGTTGAGAAATTGAGTCTCACTAATTTCCATATTTGTGTTACTGTAGGTCATTGATGTAAATGTTCTATTAACACATATGTAATGGTGGGAGAATCACTGTAAGTCCTGCAGGAATGAATGCCAAGTCAGTACTTTCCTCATTTAAAACTTTCTGTTTTGATTATGGTATTCATATTCATATACTCATTTAATTCTATGTACTTTATAACACAATATTGTAAATGGTTAAATGACTAAGTACAGCTGCTTACAGACCTGTTACTAAATCTACATACTACTCAATAAAATGATTTATCAAATCTATATACACAGACGACTGCCTCCTTAGTGCAGTGGTAGTGTGCCTGGCTCTGGTGTGGAGGACCCAGGTTTGGTCTCAGTACTGGCATGTGGATGTTTTCCCTGCTGGGCGATCTGGCACAAGGTGCACTCAGCCTTGCTAGTTCCCTGAGGGGCCAGTTGAGGACCTACTTGATTGAAAAGTAGTGGCCGCTGGTCAAGAAGACTGCATAACTGGCTGGGTGGGCCCAGGGCACTTATGTCCCACCCCAGTACTGCACCCCACTCATGATGCCTGTGGTGGGTAGAGTTGGGGGACCCAGTGGTAGGCCTTGGCCTGGATGGGCTGTTGTGCCACAAGGTTACGTTTTACATACACAGACACCAACAAACAGAATTTGATAAATTATCTTGAGAGAAAAAATGGAATTCCTACATCAAAACCTACATTTAATTCCTGATTTACCACACAAATCATCAGTAGCTGCCTTTAAATTGGCAGTGGATCATGACCAACCAGAAACCTGCAAGAATTATAATATATGTCTCCACACTGGCTGCTCTGCAATTTAAACAAAGAAATAGATTTGGAACATCTCAAAACCTGTGCTTCAGTGGCTCACCATGACAATGTCTTCGAAAAATTTTGGAGTGCAAGAGGAAAATTACTTTGTCAAATGCCTGGCATTAGAAAACCAGTGTTACCAGTTGATTATAAAATTATAAAAAAAATATTTTGCAAAAATATTGCCCTACTCACAATACTAATCACTTTTGAGTTGTTACAATCTAAACTGTCAAAAATCCTATATGGAATAGAATGCTTTGCTTATGATTGTGTGGTTTTTACAGCTGTTCTGAAAATTTATGCTGATAATTCTTTTATTTCTTTTGGTAGCTTATAGAATTTTATGTTGTAACTTGGATTTTTTTTCACAGTTGGATCTATTTACTCTGTTTCTATAACAGTCACCCTTGTTTCTGGTATCCCAATGATATTTGTATTGTGCATAGTAGCTGTACAGAACAAAAATGCCCTTTGAGCTGAGTAGTGCCTCTGGGCAATGCTACTAAACTCGTGTCATCCAGTCAACTACAAACCATTGACTTTTAGGATTAGCTTGTATGATGGCACCTTCAACGTTCCTAACAGGAATGGGTTTTTGTTCTTCCATCTGCAATTATGTGCAGCATAACAGTGCATCTTGGTTTTTCACTAACCCCAGTTCTAATTACTGTGCTGGGTTCACCAGTTGTATTTATTATGTAGCTATGTAGGCTTGCAGTACTTCATATAGAAGTTTGGTCTACATTACCAATTTGCAACAGTAAATATTGATTCTTCTGGCACAGTCTGATGAATCTTTAGAAGTTTACAATCTTCTCTTTGTAATTGACAGGGAGTTGAGTTATACTTGTTTTTCTACAAAAACTGAAGCCATTACATTTTTAAAAAAAAAGTATGTCATTTGTGACTAGCCTTAAAATCAGTATGGGCTATGTTTAGTTCTCTTGGTATTGCCATGTCTTTCAGTTGGCACATCATACTTTAAACAGCAAATCCAAATTGCCCCTTTCTAGTCACGTACATAATTTGTTCTCCACTTGTGGCAAATTTGCTTTCTGTGCATGAAATGCCCTCTGATTACTATTTGTCAGCTTTATTTTCTCCCAGTCACAAATAAGCTCTCATATTTTCATCCAGGAACTGCCTCTTCAATGATATGGAGCTTTTCTTTCACTGAGAATGACCTGCAATGAAGTTACACCAGCCATCTTACAGATTTTGGTGCATCTGTAGTGATACCAGCTCTGAGGCAAACAATATCTGCACCCAGCAATTTTTAAGTTTTGGAAGAAATTTGTTAGGGATTCGTCACATACATGCAGTAACTGTAGTATGAAATTGCTCCATCTTAAACCCTTTTCTGATATAGGTATTTACAGATTTCCAGTGTAAAATGTGCCAGAGCTATATGAATGTGTATGGACATCTGTCAAGACAACAAAAGGAAAAAAAATGGAGTTGTACTAGTCTGTAGACTAGTAAATGTGTAGTGCACAGCTTGTCTAAAACGTCCTGACATTTCCGCACTCCCAAAGCAAAGATGTGTAACAGCACTGAGCAGTCCGCTGGCATAAAAGAGAATTGGGGGTCAATCTTCCAGTTGCCATTAGAGTGATAAGTTCATGTGTTGTATATGTGACTGCCTTATAACCTTCTAGTCACTTGCTCCCCCACAACTCTCAACACTTACCCATATTTCTCCTCACTCATGCATATGGAGTGTCAGGATGTTTTAGACAAGCTGTAGATTTTCAAATAACATCAATGATAATATCGGTTTTGAGATAAGCATCTCTGTGTAGGCATATGTTGAAAAGTTGAACCAGATTTGAAAGATTGATGACCATGTCCAAGACTTAAATTTCAAGTTTAAGAGGTAGAACCGGAACTTAATTTAATACTTAAATTTCAGTTCTTTGGCTTACCAGGCTGAAATGCAATAACTTTGGTCTCAACTGTCCCTGCCCTCTCATCTAATTCACATTAACACCAGCAGACCTCTCATGTGATGTCACAACTCCCTGGCAATGGTAACTAGAATGATAACCTGAAGCTCTCAATATTTTAGTTCACAACAGCCTGGCATTGAGAACGACAGAATACTGATTAGCTTATTGATAGAAACTGAAGGTCCATATTGCACATTGGGAATTCATTTCTTTCTAACTCACCAATATTTTTGCTAGCATGCAACTAGAGAGAACTCTAATGGCTGTTTCATGACATAAGTGTCTTGAATAATTTCTACAATGAAAGTTTAATACACACAATGTGAATCTAACATGCTGTGCCCAGTAGCAGGAACAGAAATTTAAAACCTGGCCAAGTATTTCCCGTTCCCAGGGCTCAGAGAAGCTTCCCATTGGTTATGAACACTGCCATTTGAATATAGGTATTTCAACTTTCTTGTCTGGTTATTGTTACCAATACCAGTGGTCATAAACCAACCTTTGCTGTTGAAGTGCACAGTTTTATTCATAAAAAAATGCTTGTTGCTATACACATCTTGCTATGCTGCAAATTATTTGCTCTTGTTCACTGATCAATAAGCCTGAAATGAAACTGATAGCTGTAAAACAATACAAGTATATACATTTTGTATGAGTTAGTACCTAAATTTTTGTTCCTTTTTAAATGCATAAGCAGAATTTGAATAAAAAAGATAAATTATGCTTGTAAGTTTATTTATATAGTTGTCTCCATAGCGTGGTGTTAGCACTGCTGCTTACAAAGCAGGGCACCCGTGTTTGATTCTTGGTACCAGTGTGGGATTTTCTCCTGCTGGGAGACCTGGTCCGGTGTGCACTCAGCCTCATTAGGTCCCTGAGGGCCAATTGAGGAGCTACTTGAAAAGTAGTGGCCCCTGGTTGAGAAGACTGCATAACCAGTGGGGAGGAATCAGAACACTGAGCACATCTCACCTCCAGCACTGCACCCCACTCATGATGCCTATGATGGGCAGAGGTGGGGGATGCAGCAATCAGGCAGTAGGCCGTGGTTCAGATGAGCTGTTGTGCCATGGGGTTATCAGGGTTTATTTAAATAGGATAAGCGAAGTGTTAATAAACAGTTACAGAATGGAAAACATTACAGTACTAAACCAAACCATACAAATTATCAAGATTAGCAACCTTACAAACTAATCAAAACTGTCAAATGCAACATCTTCACAGCCCATAAGGGATTAACCAATTTTTGAACGCATAAAAGCAACTTCGATTGCTAAACAATGCTGTGGATCTATAAATGTATAATTCTTAAAATTCACCTTCATGTTGTAGGGTAGTGTGTCTCCCTCATATTCAAGAGGTTCAGAGTATAAATTGTTTAGGCTGTATCACCTGGATAAGGTTTTTTCCAGGGTTTTCTGTTATCCTAAGTAGGCAAATGTTGGGTAGCTTGATGTTCAACAAACCCTATGACTTACCCAGTTAGGTTTATTATTGTTTTAAGCAAAGAACGGAAAATAATATTGATAATTATGAAACAGATCTCTCTATATTATACGAGGGCTGGGAAGAAATGTGGTAGCATTGTTTTATCTCTGTGCAGGGAGTTTTGTTGGAGCTGTGGTTGGCACCACATGTAAAGAGTTGGTGGAGCTATACAACTCGGGTGGCAGCGTTAGTGTAGGTGCTGCAATGATAGTAGTCATCAAATCACACCTTCCTAAAGGGATGCTTAGCAAGTTCGAAGTGGGAAATATGCCAGAAAATGTCACTCTGGGCTACATGAGGCGTGCAGGAATGAGGTTATGCCATATTGGACTGTGGCATAATGGGTTTCAGCTTTTTGTGCAGGACGTGATTGAGTGCATCAGGAACTAGGGGAGGTCGACACAGGGTCAGAAACAGTGTCATTGAATTGATTCAATCTTTGATGCATGTGCATATCATCTGGAACATCATATTTGTCCAGCACTTGCAGGGAACGACCCAACTTCCGAGACATGGATCCACCTGTCACAATGCACTATAATCTTTGCAAAAGTTAAAGGCATATGGAGGCAGGCCGTACTGCAGACTCCAGCGAATCCTAAGCTTGCCCCTCCTTCCAGTGCATGCCGAGATGGTACACACACTACGCTTGGCAACATCGCTCTGCTTGAGCATTGGCCAGCGTTCATATGCCTTTAACTTCTGCGAGCGGTATAGCTGTGCAGAACCTGTTTGTACAATAGGGATGGGAGGTTCTGTGCACCCACCCTATTTACCAGACATGAGCATATGCGACTCATCTGTTCCCTAAGTTGAAAGGACTGCTGCAAGGGATACGTTTGTGCACCAGAGAGGCTGTACTTCGAGCTATAGGACACTCTCTTGCAGACATCAACAAGGAGGGTATCGTTGCTGGTATCCTGTGACTTCTCTATATCTGGCAATGGGTGCACCATGTGGCAGGGGATTATGTCGAAGGCCTGTAGAACGATCATGATTATACAATAAATAGTTGACACAAGATTTATATGTTGCCACTTGTTTCTTTCCATTGGTCATGTATTTGTAGAACTAAATTATGAAAAAACTTAAGCTATTAAGAGTAAAGCAGTACAATTCTAAAGGTTATAACAAATCTTAGAGACTATAAGATTCTCTTATCTTAATATCTGCTGAAAGTGCTTGAAATTTGTAGAACTAGCTTTGCTGCCACAGACTTTTGAGAACATTTTCTGTGCTTTGCTGGGTGCAAAGCTGGGCATGGCTGGTGTGAATGTTACTTTTGCTTTACTTATACAAGTTCAGAAAGATAAAGTGGATGTACTACATTGTCCTTATACTTGCAACTTAGGGAATAATGCATATTATGCACTATCCATAATAGAGGGACAAGTGGATAGTACAAATTTCTGAGGTAATAAAGCATATGAACAATAGTTTTTTCTTCTAATCTCTGATTAGGTGAGCACAATGAGCATGGCAAGCATCAGCAACTCAACTGCAATGAGCAGTCTACCAAGCAATGGAGGGGGAATGATCATGACAAGCAGTCCCATGAATCCAATTGCTGGTGGTGGTGGTATGGTTGGTGGAGGTCTGGTGACGAACACTGTGAACAAGCAACCCCTCCCAGCAGCTGCAGTGGCTTCCATGATGGGAGCAGGTGCAGGTGGAGCTGGACCACAAAACATACACCATACAGTTCAACATGGAGTAGCACAGGGAATGCCAAACGGACCACTTGCTCGGGCTGTTGTAGCTGCAGCAGCTATGCAACATCAGCAGCAAGGGCAATTGGTCAGGGGACAGTCACCACATCCAGTGCATGGTCTCAGCGTTGGACAGGGACCGCGAATGCAGGTATGTTTTTGTCTATGCCCTTATCAAAAAATGTAAGGCTAAATCAGGAAGTTATTCTTCCATAACATAGAAGCCCTCATCAAAAGTGCCAAGGTTTATTCCTGTAAAATTTTGGAACGTACCAAAAGCATAAAACTAAGCTGTTTCTTAAGAGTTCAAGCTTTCTGGACATTTGGATTTAGTAACAAATTGTTCTTGGGATATCAGGTGAGTGATATTGATGGATGGTAGTTTTGCCTATATCTTCAGGCGCCTGAAGCATGCCATGTATTTTCATTTCATCAGTACCTAGCTGGGCAAGCTCTCCGGTTGATCAGTCATGTTATGTTGCTACAACTATGCCTTTCCATTGCTGCCCTAGGGTTAGCTCTGACCTGCTTTATTAGGTTGCACTTTGCTGTTGTCCATCAAAATCTTGACTCCATTGGCATTAAAATGTTTGATATATTTAGTATTATGCTATGATCCTACATTGGAGGTAATTAACATATGAGTATGGTTACAACTTGGAATCCCTCATGTTATAATTTCTATACAAGCACCTTAGTTACCATTATAACCAAGTTGCATACAACTTGAAAACTGATTGGAATTAAAGCTGTGAAATAATGTAATAATTACATTAAGTATTATTTAAGTATAGATTGTCTTAGTTGATTCGTTTTAGTAATTGTTTGAATAATTCAAAAAATTAACATAAGTCGACTAAGACAATCTATACTTCCACATACCCTGAACTTATTCTCAATATGTTTCATTTTCAATTGAAGACCTTATGAAGGGACAACTTCCTGATACAGTAAAATCCCAATAACTCCACATTCTGTGTAACTCGACCTTTCTATTTTAATTTTTATTTTTTATCATTAACCTTGGCTTTAATAATTTCTATAATCCACTATGCTGTATAAATAGTATAAGTAAATTTTAATTATGTACGTATATGACATACTGCATTCTTCCTCACAGAGACAAAAGGGTTGACAACGTATTGACCTTCTATATCTAGCAAAAAGATAAGCAACTGTTGTCGTGAAATCAAAATCTTGCCACTAATAATGTGGTGTATAGCACAGGCACTTGTTAGGAAGGTTTATTGCTTTACCCAGTATAAAGGTAGAGTAGAAGTGGACTCATCCCACCCAGGTTAAAAAAAAAAAATGCTACCCTTCAATACAGTAGTGTCTCACTAAGGACTGCCTCCGTAGCACACTTGCCTCAGGTGGGGAGGGTCCAGGTTCGATCCCCGGTACCAGCATGGAGATTTTTCCCCTGCTGTGAGGTCTGGCACAGGGTGCATTAAGCCTCGTTAGGTCCCAGGGGGATCAATTGAGGGGCTATTTAATGCAGAAGTAGTGGCCTCAGGTCACGAACGCCGCATAACTAGCTGGGAGGGTTCAGGGTGTTGACCACGTCCCACTCTCCAGTACAGCACACCACCAATGATGCTTGTAGTGGGCAGAGGTGGAGGGTGCAGAGGCTGGACGACAGCCCTTCCTGGGCTGTAGCGCTAGGGGTTTTAGTGTCTCACTAATCTGAGGTACCCTAAGCCTTCAGCCTAGATACCCCCATGCTTAGTGTACCTAGGGTTTGCGGTAACTTGGGCCTAAGGAGTACTTTAGGAAAAATTGTAAAAGAGGAACTGAAACTAATAGGAACTTATGGTAAAGTATTAAAATATTATAAGATTTTAAAGTGTATATTTTACATAGAAAGAAATCACATACATTTTTAAATTATTTTTTGAAAAAGTCTTTGGGCATCAGCTTCAGGATGCCATATTGTGTTTGCATGGTAGTATCATGCCATTGCTTCATTAACATGGTGACGTAGGGTGTTGATTCTGGCATTGTTTTACATAGCAATCCCCATCCAATACTGCAAAAACCCTGCCTGTGACGCATCTTTGGTTGCTCTTTCTTTTAAATCTTCCTCCTCACTTTCTTCAGTGGGTTAATTCAACATTTCAACAAAGTATGTAATAAACATGTCGGGTATAAACTAGTGAGTATTGTAGAAACAAGCAGTGAAGAGATAATCCAGCTTCAAGTAAAACTGCTATATATATGAATATATGCTATGGAGAGAAAGTGGGTCTATGTCTTAATTTTCTTTACCTGAGTAGAGAGAGGAAAGTAGGGAAGAGCATTGAGCTCGAGTGATGTAAATTGTCTAATAACTACATTGAAAATAAGTTTGCCACAGGCAAATTGTATTCATTGTTGCAGGAACAAGAGCATATGTTTTCTAAGAGATGTATAAATCTTATTTACATGTCCTAGTCGAACTCTGATATCGCTATAGATGTTGGTTCTAGAATTGCTTATCAGAAAGCTTCTCATTATTGGAGTGCAAAGTGGCACTATACACTACCAGCTCACGTTAAGAGTTGTCACACATCTTTAAAAAATCATAGTGTAATCTCTGTTTAACGGTTTTGCCTTAGAGAGCAACTGCATTTTATATTCTCTGTGCATAACTTTTATTTGCAGTACAAAGTATGGTGGATGTTGCAGGCTCCCAACATGGCTACAATGAACCAGATGAGCCAATCTATGGGTGCTGGCAGTCCATATGGATACAACTCTCCTGGGGGAACAAGCACTGGACCACAGGCAGTGAGTGTTGGCTCTGGAGCCCCAAATGTAGGTGTTGTTGCTCCACAGCAGAGGGTAGGAACGAATATGGCTGCTCTTCAGGCACAACGGTTTGGGGCAACTGGTGCTATAGGTGAGCAGTTTTATAGAACTTCAGAAAAATCTAATGTCTCCTGAAGAAGACAGTGAGGATGCTAAAATTTACAAAACCCTTTCAGGACACTGTGCACACAGAATTCCTCAGTATCTTAAATATGATAACATTTACTTTGTTACTAAAAATTGTCCTCTCATGAATGTTATCATAGCATACTTAAAAGACAATGACTGCACCTAAATATGAGTGCATCACCATTAGAAGCAAAATACAAGTGTGGTACAAAGGTTGGGATACGACAGTAGATAGTAATGTGCTTATGGACCGTTGGTAGACAAGGAGGTGTGGTGGTTAGCATTATGATCACATAGGAAACCAGGAAGAACCAGCTCGTTGCCAGGGAGATATAATTTTTATTTGTCCTACCTAAATATATGTCTTAACACATTCATCTCGTAAGCCTAAACCATGCCTCTGAGGCTTGCAAGTACATGTATAATCTTCGCAAAACTTAAAGACATGTGGAGGCAGTCCGTACTGCAGACTCCAGCAAATCCTAAGCTTGCCCCTCCTGTCTGCACTGCCGAATGTGGTACACGCATCTCATGCACTCTTATGTACAGAACCTCTGCCGGTACACGCACTACGCTGGCAAGAGCTCTCGTGTGGGCATTGGCCAGCGTTCACATGTCTTTAACTTTTGCAAGCAGTGTAGTGATTCTAACCACAGACTCGGGAGTAAAAAGGCATCTCTTTTTATCTAACTGATCTATATTTTTGTTTTCTTGAATGCCTTGAGGTGCTGACACCCATTGCAGCTCAACAGTGTGGTGAGAAAATAGCAGTCAGGGCAATTTAGTTAATCCAATTTAGTTTTGACCTTAGTTGGCCTGAGGAGAGTGCATTTAGAGCACTTAGATCATCTATGAGGGTGAGAATGTTTACCATGGTAATCTTCAAGTCCTCTGTAAGCATAGCTGAAGTTATCTTCCTTTCATAGAAGTTTGAAAACAGTGTTGTAATTAATTTAATTTAAAAGGTGAGTTAATTAATAACACTGAACAACACTTACAAAATATTTTTCTGGGACGGTTTTGAAGGTTAACTTTTTTGCTGAAGTTAGTTACTCCATGGCGTTTCAGCCCCTGTAGGACTCCGAGCCTTCCTGACTATTGAAGCCCATCCCTCCTGTCCTGTGCCCTGCATCTTCTCTTGTGCCCAACTGCTTTATTTCCTCTTCTGTATTACAAGCTTTTATTTAACTTTCAATGTTTGTTTGTTCCAGCCAAATCTTGCAACTCAATTTTAAAGCAGTTATCCCCAACCATTTGAGCTTAAATTTTGCACACACGTCTAGTTTGGACGACTACATAGCTATGTGAGGTCATTCTAAATTCAATATGGCGGGCCGTCCACAATGGCAGTCCGGTTATTTTTTATACACTCCCATGATATCTAGGTATCAAATGAAAGGATTTGCTGAGAAGAATACGAGTAATATAAAAAATAGTTTTAGTTTAAAAATTAATAGTACAAAATTTTTAAAAACAAGCATTTTATTTAAATGCTCTAAAAGAAGAAAATAAACTTTAAATTAAATCAAATCTATCAATGTATTATATTCCACAATTTATATGGTATAAAACCTTATCACAAGATTTACCTATTTTAGTTACTTATATCAAGATCAAGTTACATATTGAATTCCTGTTCATCTACACAGGTAAATAAGCTACTTATTTTATTAAAAAAGCTTTTTCTTAGAATTATACCAAGATCAAGTTACATATTGTATTCTTAAGAGGTAGAACTGGAACGTAAAAATTCAATGCCACAACTGGGATTTGAACCACAGACCTTACGCTTGCCGGGCGGACGCTCTAACCACTGAGCTATTGTGACAAACTGGCTCAGTGGTTAGAGCGTCCGCCCGGCAAACGGAAGGTCTGTGGTTCAAATCCCAGTTGTGGCATTGAATTTTTAAGTTCCAGTTCTACCTCTTAAACTTTGCCCACACACGGCTTGTGTGTTTAAAAACACCAACAGTAAGTTTGTTGGCATAAATAAATAATAATTATTGTATTCTTGTTTATCTAAACAGGTAAATCTCGCGACAAGCTTTTATATCTTGTTGTGTAATGTATTAAATTGATGTATTTGATTTAATTTAAAGTTTATTTTCTTCTTTCTAGAGCATTTAAATAAAAACTTGTTTTCAAAAAGTTTTTTACTATTAATTTTTTTTCTATTTCTTTCTCAGTCTCCCCACACAACTTTCACCTGGCTGTTCTTTATTATATATATTTTGCAGTAGGGGTCCTTCTCCACTTCAACTTGTCCCACCCATCTAAGCCTTGCCCCTGTAATATCTCGTTTAATTGGTGGTTCACTAATTCATAGATCTCTTTGTTAGACCTAATTTTCCATTCATTGTTCTCAACTTTGGGTCCATATATTTTTCTCAGAATTTTCCTTTCCCATCTTGCTATTGTTCTTTCATTGCCCTTTAGTGTATACCATGTTTCAGATACATAAGTTACCACCGGCTTGGTTACTGTTGTATATATCTTCTTTTTGTTATATTTTGGAAGGTTCTTTGACCTCATTAGTGATAATAGTGCCCAGTAGCATTTATTTCCTGCATACAATCTTTCTTTTATCTCCTCTATCACATTGTCTTCAGTGATTACTGAACCCAAGTATTTAAAATATCAAACTTCAAACTTATATTTCTAGATAGATATATTGTCATTCTGTTTCCATCTATTCTCCTCTCTAGTCACAATCGTGTATTTAGTTTTCCTTTCATTCACTATCAGTCCCATTTTGTATGCTCTTCCTCTAATTGTATAAAACTTGTCTGCATTTCCTGTATGGCTCCACTAATCAAAACCACATCATCTGCATATGCCATAATTTGGACCATCCTACTATAAATTGTGCCATCAGGATTAATATTAACATTCCGTGCTATTCTTTCTGAAGCAATATTAACTAATATTGTCAAAAGAGCATCTTCTCGTCTCACTCCTTTCCCAATGTCATATTCATCAGTTATCTGTCCTTGTATAGCCACTTTTCCTTTATTGTGTGTTAATGTCATTTGAATCAGTCTAATCAATGTCCTTGGTAGACAAAACTGTGTAGGGTTTCGATAAAGGTCGTCTTATCGATACTATCATAAGCCTGCTTATAATCAATGAATAGTAGTTCACAGGTCAGGTTAGCAGATATTTTTTAAAATATCTGGAAACTGCAATATTTCTCAAGCTTATTTGAATTGGTGGGGAAATAACGTGTTTGGGGGGAGAGAGAGAGAAACAGAAGGGAAAACAGAAATGTGTGAGCTATTTCATGGACAAAGGAAGGAAATGCAGAACTTAATCTCTAATTTTGTTTGACCATTGACTACCAATACAACATTAGGAACAACCATCGATGTGAAAGGAAATCTTGTATTTCTATTTTAGTCTCGGAAAAATATTTTCTCCAATAAGAATGATCTATCTCTAGGCCCATCAACAGGTAACATTTGGCATGATGAGAAACATGCAAAATCTGCAGCATACAGCACTGCTGACACTATACTGTACTTGCAAAACTTTGGTGCAGTTTTTCAATAATGCTCTGGTGATGATGAGCTTTTGACTCTGTCGTGGTACAGGTGAAATAACGTGGACACTGAATAAAGGTTTTTCACAATATTTTATTTGCACCTTTTTCACTGGATATTACATGTGTGTCACTTTAGTTAACATTCCATACACGCTTCACCACTCTGTCCTCTATGTGATCTGCAAGAGGAAATGGATCAAGACCACCTTCAAATATGCCCGGCCACTTCTAATGCCCCATCCATCAGTGAAAAATATTGGAGAACAAGAGGATTAATGACTTCATTGTCAGAAATCCAGCATTAGCTAACAACAACAACAACATTCCATACACGCTGACCGACTTCCTCAACGGTTTCTTTGTACTGCTTGTCACTTTAAATTACACTTTTAGCGTCTAAACCTGCACATATCAAATACACGTCTTCCCTCTCTAGACAATGGGACGCCAAGATGTTGAATGTAACACATTCCTTAACGCGTCTGCATTCATACACGTATGCGTATAATTTTTACGGCGTCCCTATGATGTCATCTTACATGTTAAATAGTTCCCAAAATGTTGAAGCGATCTCAATTTATCCTCTTAATATTAAATCTAAAATAATTAATATAATAATGTATATTAAATTTGAACATATTACCTAACATTAATGACATTAAACAAATAATACTCTTAACAATGAAACAATGGTGTGACACTCTTAGTACTTGACAAATCCTTACCAACATGAAAAATAAACTATATTTACAATAAATATTTACATAAATACTTTATTTTCGGAGTCTGACCACATATTCTGTCTGAACTTGAAACTTACATTTTTCTATAAGTTCTTCGGCAAACAAATATCACAAGTGCAAACAACCCCTAGTTTTCTATATTAATATTTTGGAAACAACATAGTCTTGTCTTGAGATAAATACAGTCGATACTTGCCTGATTCTCTAACTGATAGTGTAGTCAATTTTCTAGGATTACTATGTCTTATTTTGTTTAAATGAAAAACTAAGGAATAAATCCTCTATAAAAGGTAGTCAGTTCACTGCGTCTGTAATTCTGTAAAGTAACACTTGGAACGTATGCATGTGATGTGCATCTCAAATATTTTATTTCTGGTACTTCTCAGTAGAGTTTCCAAAATATAATTATTTAGAGTAATTACATTTTTATTTGCTAATACTTACAGATATCATTTCTGTGTAAGAGTAATTTCTTACTTCCCCCTTTGAAAGTTGAACTAGTATATTATGTACATTGCAGGTGGTCCTTCAGTTGTAGGAGTTGGAGGAAATGAGGGAGGAATGGCACAGCAAGCGACACCTCCAGCTCCATCACCAGCACAGCCTCAGTCTGGTGCACCAAGTGGAGGTCAACCAGGTCCCCAAGCAGCAACCCAAGGAGGAGCTCCAGGAGGAACACCGGGAGCAACACCTCCTGCTCCAACGTCCACTGCAGATCCTGAGAAACGGAAACTCATTCAGCAACAGCTGGTTCTTCTGCTTCATGCTCACAAATGCCAACGTAGAGAGAGTCAGGCTAATGGTGAAGTTTGGCAGGTAAATTAGAATGTTTTAATAAGGGGATTAATATCAGGTTAACCCTGGGGACATACAAGCGTTATTTTGCGTGCGACAGCTTATCTTCACTAGACATATAATGGAACAGCACATATGCTTAGTGCATAATCAAGGTCACGAAAGCAAAACGAGAGTAAACACACGTCTTGTCAGGGAGCAGAATTGAAATGCCTAAGACTGCATGCATACCAAACTCTCTAGTGTAACAAGAGAAAAGGTGAAACACTTCGCGTTCAGCATATTTAGTTTGCATTCTGCTTCAAGTGGCTCTGCAATTGCAAAGATGGATACAGAGATAAATTAGGTTGAAATTTGTTCTGTGTGATGGGGCACCACTTGTGATGTATACAAGGACAAGCTTCCCTTTATATTTTAAAGAAGTTCATGAAAAGAAGAAGCTGACATTTGAAAATAAGTTACAAATTTGCCACTGTCTTCATGGAGTCGATGCAGTGGGTAAAAATTGCTGTGCGAAATGCCTATCACTGTTAATTGGGTGTGCTCACCACCTTCTTCCTTTTTTCCTTCTTGTTTAATACATGATAGGCAAGATCCACTGCAGGAATAACTTCATCAGCTTCCATCTTCGGGAACTGAAAGGACAGTGGAACTCGAGTGTCTCAACCATGTGTGTTTAAATCTTAAACACGTGCAAATAGTACACGCGTAAAAGCGGATGTAAAAATTACGCTCGTGTGTCCCTGGTGTAAATGTTATGGATTTTAAAGTGCAATTATGTTTTATCTCTTTCAAGCAATAATAGATCAAAATTACATTAGCTTAATCCTGCAAAATAATACATTTTAAATTTTACTCAAAACTTGCAGCATTGGTGCAAAATTCTTATTTTTCAATCAAATATTTGTTTTCCCAGAAGTTTTGGAGTTCTTGGAGACTTAACCAAGAACGTTCAAATGCATATAGTTATAATGTTCTGCACTGTGTAAGCAGTAGCAGTGCTAGTAAATACCTGTCTTTGGAGCCCTTAAGTTATAGCCTTGTGTTTGTGAAAATATCAGATATGGTGCTACTGGTCACATCATTTTACTAGTTATAAAGGGGATGTAGTATAATGCTAAGGTAACTTGATGGTGGGTAGAAATTCAGGTTTATGTGGTTGGATTCAAAACCTGCAATATTGCATTGAAGAGACATAAGTTCTCCTGTTCTATAAGACATAGTAAGTGCAAATACAAATACAAATCAGTTGTAAGATTACTGTTAAATAATTACACTATTCATACAGCAACCTTTTAAAAAAGAAAATCTAAAGTAGGGTGGAGGTATTCTGTAAAAGAAATGCTGAACACAGTGCATTTAGCTTTACTTTAATTATATGATTCAAGAGCACCCATATTTGGTAATTTTTTGCATATTCCATGTAAAAATGATGAGGCAAAGTTTTACAGCATACCACCCTTTTAGCAAATTATTTACTATTGGTGTTCGTAAGCAGAGATTCTTTTGTTTACTATTGTGATTAAAACAACAGTTTGCATTCAAAAAAACGTAGCATTTTGTCAGTTTCTTTTGACCGATTTTTTTTTATTAGTTTTGCTTTTTGCATTGTTAATTAATACTTGATATCCTTTCTAGCATTTGACATCTTACATTTCATTACAATCTCTTTTGCTCCCATCTTCAGCTTTGAAGTGATTTATGAGAGATCAGGAAAATCTCTCCATTTCATGGGGTCCAGTTTCACCAACTGATGTTAAAAATACTCCTCTGTTAAAATGTTTAAATGCATTACGTTTAATTTAAATCACTTTTGCAGCAAATTTGTAGTAGTTATCATCATTGTCAAAGACAGCAGCTTTTGAGAAGGCAGTCATCTAACCATACAGCTTTTGAATGTGCTCTAATGTAGACAATAAACTCCATCCAGCCTTAGATCCAGACCTGGTATCCCTCCGCAATAACCTGGTGTTCATTATCAGCTTCAACTAACACAAATGTCACATGGACTCGTGCCTCATGTTTATGATATAACAGAAGGATATTTACTCGAGAGTTTTAAGAATATTGCTATCACATTATATTCAAGAAGTCTTTACATCTTGATACCTCACATATAATTGCCAATGTTTAAGGTACTGTATTTTATGTTGTGCTGTCGTTTTGCACATATCGTGGTTTAGTTCATAGTGTCTAGCACTCTGGAAATCCTTGAAAACCTGGAATTAATCCTAATTTTCAAAAACTTCCCTTGAATTTTTCTAAAACACTTCTATGTTACATTCTGAGGTCACACTCGTGCACTTGAGATATACAGTACTCTTGAGTGTGATGGTGGTATTGTTGACACCTGTGCATGACTTATGTTCTTCCACTGCACTCTTTTTGACCAAAGGAAAATTGAAGCTATTAACAGTGAAGCAACAGAATCTTTTAAAAAAAAAATTAGAAACTAAAAGCTTCACTTATCTTGCAATATTACTAAGTTAAGTGAGGCATTTAGTTTCTAATTTTTTTTTCTTTCTTTTTGACCAGTTTGAAGCTATATGAACTTAATGCACTAGAAGCACTACAATTTGTTCACCAGCTCACCTATTAGTATTTTTACACAAGTCTGAGAAAAAGGAAAAAGTTGTGTGTGTCACATCTTATAGATTAAAAAAAATGTGTTCCTTAGAAAGAATATTGTTATATTAAGGGTTGCAATTCATGTTTTGTTCTGATAAAACCTTTTTAATTATTAGATCTACAGTATTTCTCAGAATTACTGATTTCTCATAACAAAAAGTGGGACTTCAAATTCAGAGGTTGTCTACATTGTAGTGCACCTTCTTTTATCGTTTAGCTACATATATAAATGGGGCGTAGTAAACTGATGCATTAAAGAGAATGTATTCAGGAGGTCCTTTCTAAATTTTAACTTTATGTATATATACATCTTAGGTTACTTCCTCTTACCATGTTTAGCTCTTTCCCAGTATTGTTTATAAGTTTGCATCCCTTCTTGAAAAGGAATATTTTTAACTTGGAAAAATCCTGGAAATCACCTTGAATTTGGTTTTCAAATTTTGCTAGACATCATGTTAGTCGTTGACAGATGCTGTTTACATCAAGTGGGACCTAAGAGTGGAGCAATTATAGTTACATGCATGGACATTTGCTATGTAGTTTTTCTGACTCTTTGATAATAGAATTGTGATGTGAACTGAAACCTCTAGGTGTGGAGAAACTACTTCACTTTTGGAAAAATAGGTTAATTACAGAACTGGTTACTTGTTATAGAGGAATTCTTGAATGTAAAGAAACATGACTTGAAGGAGAAAGATGTAGCTTGATAGAAGATCCATGAGGGATTTATTGCAATACAAGCATCCAACTCAATTAGTAATTGCCGTAATTTTGTGCTAACGTAAAATGTAGCTTATAAAAGACCAGGTGTGAAGAGGGTAATGATTTGGTGGACACTAGTGAAATGTCAATAGCACAAAATTTCAATGTAATTAACACTCATAGGAGGAAGAGGCATGTGTTACATTGGTAGTATTTTAACCTCTTGTCATCTTTATTCTACAACCCTTCTCATGACCACTTTGAAAGGTTTGTATTGCTTTAAAAATTCTTCCTGTCGCAGGTTTTCAAAATTTGAAGCACAGCTCTTCTTTGGCTAGAAACAATATTTAAAAATATAAAATACAGTAAAGTTGCGTGAACAGTTGGTTTGCAGCAGCCATTATGCAACTTCCAGCATTTACTAAACTCCTTGGCGGCTGAGCGGTTAGCGCGCTCACCTACCACCTAGGCGGCCCGGGTTCGATCCCAGGGACCCGCATGTGGTATTCGTGGTGGACGAAGCGGCGTCAGGGTGGGTTTTCTCCAGGTACTCCGGTTTCCCTCGCCATCTCATTCCACCGGTGCTCCATCTTCATTCCATGTATCATCAGTGTCACTGCATGCGGTGCCGCAGTCGTAAAAGCGGGCGTTAAACACTACAAACAACTAAACTCCTTATTACAAGACTACGGCAATTTTAGCTCAATATGAATTTAACACAATGTTACTATACCATTGTTCAACATAACAGAACTTTGAGAGGTAGAACTGGAACTTAAAAATTCAATGCTACAGCTGGGATGTGAACCACAGCCCCTCCGCTTACCAGCCGGGTGATCTAACAATTAAGCTACTGTGACAACCTTCCAGAATGACATTGAATTCTCAAACCAGTTTGTATTTTTCCCGGTAAACCACAAAGGCAGTATCACATCAGAGACAATTACCCCAAAGGTGGAGTTATTTATTTATGCCAACAAACCTACTGTTGGTGTTTTTAAACACAAGCTGTGTGTGGGCAATGTTTGAGAGGTAGGTTTGTTGGTATAAATAAATAATTACAAAACTTGCTTCAACTTCATTGTTAAATCACTTTTACATTATGTTAAACAGAAACATCTGTTAGTGAAACTGGCCTCTCTTGTCTCAAAACAACCACTTACATATCTACTTACATAATTTGTTCAACTCAATATTTGCAACTTCTATTGTATAATAAATTTTTTTTCAGTGTACGCTGCCCCACTGTAAAACCATGAAAAATGTGTTGAACCACATGACCACATGTCAAGCGGGTAAGTCCTGTTCTGTACCACATTGTTCCTCGTCTCGTCAGATTATCTCTCACTGGAAGCATTGCACACGTTCAGACTGTCCAGTCTGTTTGCCCCTAAAACAGGCAGACAAGAATCGAAATAATCCAAATGGTAAGGGTGTTTGTTTATTTGTTCTTTTTTTTTTTTTTCAGATAATGTGCATGTGACTGTAGTGCTTGAACATAAATTCCATTGTTTTGTGGTTATGAAGAATGTAGTATGGTGAAATAGAAGGGCAAACTAGCGTAGACTGGTTTTCAAAATTCTGTATTTACTCGCATGATTTCCTCTCTTTTCTTGTAAAACTGAGAGACCAAAACCCACAGGGTAAATTTATGTGAATTACTTAAAAAAAATTAAGTAAGCGCTGATTATATATGCCAGTGAATGAGTGAGTGTATGTTCAAAAGTTTACAAGACCATCTATAACAGTCCTAGGCAACTCACAAAATAGCTTGAATGACCATTGTTTTTTTTACCTGCTAAACATACAGTTATTAATGCAAGGTCATGAGCAGGCTGCACTCAGAGAGCACCAGCTGCTCAGGCGTGATCTATAATCATAGCAGCTCGAATATAAGAATATGACTTAGATTTTCGTTCTCCCTTAGCTTGATCACACATAGGTGAAATTCTAATATTTTGTCCATGCAGTCACATGATAGATGCTAAGATATGGTTTATCTTCACATACAGTGAACGGCCTAACCAAGGTTACCTTAATCTGCTGTTTTTGGTGTTTTTTATTTGCAGCATTTCTTGTTTCACAGTAATGCTATTACCATTTCAAAGTTTCATTACACAATTGAGCACTTCAACTTCAGGATTTCCACACTTGAAGCCACAAAACAATTACAAGACTTCACTTTTTTGATTCTACTTTTGAGCCCTCCAATAATGAATTAATTTTGGTCCCACACCAAATTCTTTCCCTGCATATGTAAATCCATTTTTATTTGCAAACTGAACAACTTGCAATTTAAATGACACCATATTGCTGTGATTTTTTTGCCCCATTACATACTTCATGCACATGATGCAACTTGATTTAAAATGCAGAAGTGAGCAATAAGAATAATGATGGGTAAGACCAATAGAACATCATGTAGAGAATTATTCAAAACCTTAAAGATCATGCCTCTGGCCTGCAGATATTCCTATTAATGCACTCATTTTACTCGGTTACCGAGCCCCTTGAAATGTAATTAAGTATAATATGTTAGGTAATGTAATAATTAATTTATAGGTTCTAAGCATGTATAAAAGTGAATGTTGCAGACTTTTAGTCAGGAATTTTACTTTTAATTGTGCAGGCTCATGTAATTTTTCTATATATTTATTTTCCTGACGCCTTGAACATGTAATTTTGTTCAAACAATGAATAAAGAATAAAGATTGAAAGTAAAACTGAAACTGATGTCTGTTGACTCGTTTCCAGTCCAGCAAGTCTTAAAATCTGTGGGGGAGAATTACACGAAAGGAAGAAATTTTGCGAGTAAATATGATAGTTTTTGATGGTATTACACTGCAAACCTTAATAGTGTTGAATGATATTAGGGTGAAAATGGAATTCTGGGTTCAAATAACTCTTAAATACTTGGATATTACCAAATGTTCAGTTTTCAATGTGTGTGGTTATCTGTGACATTCAGCTATGTAGGCCATATATATATATATATATATATATATATATATATATATATATATATTCAAGTTCCTTTGTACTTTTATCTTTAAATGTCTTCCTTGAGTTTATAATTATCATTTTGTTTTAATGTTTAAACCAATGTTTGTGCAAAATGCATGCAAAGTTACTGTATCTCTCCTATCCGACATAGTTTTCAGTAGTGGAGCATGGTCATTGTGATGTTCATTGCATGAGTGAAATACTGGCTGAGTCACAGTTCCAACAACTTTTGTTTTGTAATCTTTGATGCATAACAAATTTGAAATTCAGACATTGAAGAACTCCAATAAACAAGTGAAAAATATGGTAGCTGCTAGTTCATGGTGTAACTGAATCTAAATTCCTAAGAGCTAATATTGCAATTTATGTTATCAACTATTGGCAAACTCAATGCCTCTTCAGCTCTACTTGCTGAGAAAGTAAGACTATTATTACTGTTGATTTATACATTATATGAAATGAAAATTATTTTTATGAATCCTTAAAAATAATGTGTAAACACTCCTGCTGAATGAGCCCTTGTTGCTAGTGGGCTTAGTTTGCCATTTTAGTGTGCTGAAAAAATTGATTACATGAAAAGGAAGGCAACTGGGTAAATTTTGAGTTTAATTTAATTAATGAATTTTGTTGTTATACTGGTTTCATCAAAAGGATTGGTCCTTGTGTAAACAATGTCTAAAAATATACACCTCCACTTTCTCACTGTGATTGGAGCAGTAACGGCACTACCTTTGTAACCACATGATCCTTGGAACTAGCATTGCCTACCTTTGGCTCAACAACCTCTTCGCGCTGGTGCGGTTTTTATTAATCGGTCTTTACATAGCATACCGGAGATAATGTTCTTAGTGAAAGATGAAATACTTTGATATCAGACGCGATTTTTATCTGCAGGGTCGAGGTTACAGAATGGAATGCATAAATCAACGTTCCTTTATCACAACATATTTATTCGTTAATTTACACTTTCAGCACCATATTAATTAATCAACAACTTTCATAACTGGGTAGAATCTACACTGCATAAAAGTTTGGGTGAAAGTTACATGTTCACGCGCTACCAAAAAAAACACATCCTTTCATCTTGAGCACACAGACGCTAATGAAAACAGTCCCTGGCGTCTGTATGACGCAACACCGCCATTCTTTTGTATTCATCCGCGCAATAGTTTCTATTGGTTGAACACAAAGTGACAAGAAAACATTGGCTATCTTGAATATTAAAAAATAAGTCCCTTATACACCCAAACAAGAACTAGAAATTTACACACTCTTACAAAAATATTTACATGAACGATTTTCTATTGGTCAATATTCTGTCTCAGCGCGATGGTTTAAAACACACTACTGATTAAATTTGCATATAGCATTGTGAACTAAAAACGTAACAAATATAAATTATACATAACAAATATATCCTCACTGTTAACAATGATGTTATTACCAGGAGTCTGCAAATTGGTCATTGCAATTACAGGAATGATGACGTCACGAATGTAGAATCAAACGTGCATTAGAGAAGTTCTTACTCTGCCACTGCGGCTTCCAAAACCCCTGTTTGAACTATTGTGATATGCCAGGTTGTGTTCAGTGACATCATTCCTGTAATTGCGATGACCAATTTGCTGACTCCTGTTATTAGCCTTTTCTGGAACTTGAAACTAATACAGTTTGTAAAATGAAGTTTGGAAGGTCTGGTTCATCGCAAACACTTTCTTGTTTATAGCTGGTGGCTCATTCATGAGGAAGAGATGATGAACTTTTTGATGCACATCTCACTCTACCCTAGCACTGGCTTTTTACGGTCCCTTGATTTTCCAGTTGTGGTTAGCTTGCCTAGTTTTAACCTTTTACCGTGCATGGAATTTATACTTCATGCAGACTCACCTATAAACTGTGCTATCAATATCCTTGATAGCCAAAGTGGGATATTTCTCACATAGTTGATGAAACACATTTAGAATCAACTTTTTCACCATTAGAGGCTTCCCTCTGTGATGTTTTACAAACTGCCATGATGGCTCACTACCAGTAACTTGCTGCTTCAACAGCTGAGCAGCAGTCTGTGCATGCTCTTCGCCCATTTCCTGATTAAGTGAAATTAATTACTTTATACTCTGTTCATCTAGATATTAGAGGAGACGTACACAAAGCCACGTGCGTTTTGACCACAGCGCGCCCTCTTGACGCTTTCGCCGTCTAAATAGTCCCTATAAGAAATACTGTTACTGAGGACTGAATTGTCACTTAATGTTTGCTAAAGCATTAACTAAGTGTACTAAGCATAGTTAAAGTGTAAGAATACGCAGTTAAGTGAATCTGTAACCAGCATAATTCATTCTGCGCGCGCATTATTCAGTATGAAAGTAACATGGCGGAACAAGTGAGTTGTGAAACATAAGTGCGGCAAACCGTTGCGAAGTGGTGAAAAGACAATATTGAACGTGTTTAACAAGTTCTGCAAGAAATATCCCGAACTTGCTATAGAAGACGTGATGAAATTAACATCCGAGTTTACCGGTGTGTCAGTTGCAAGTATTTACAGCACACGAAAAGAAAAATCATCAGTTGGTGAATATCCCAGCCAAAAGCTTCCACGTGCCAGATAAATGGTGGATGTAGTTTGCCACGAATTTGTGAGTGTGAGATCTGCAATCCGTCGAAAAGTTCACCAGTTCTTTGTTAACAATGAATCCCCACCTTAAACAAAGTGCTGCTGGCAGTTAATTCTGATCCCGATCTTCCAGATTTAAAACGAACTTCCCTCCACAAGCTGCTTCTGGAGATTGGTTTCGAGATTGTGAGCAGGAAATGAAAAAGTATTATTGTGGACAGAGATAACATAAGTAGCAGTTAATTTCCATGTGCGACATGTTATTTGGATCAAGTAAATATATCCTTTTAGTAGTGTAAGATGCATATTATACCTACGCGTAGCGGTAGGTAACCGTGTTGCGTCATTGTGAAAGCACGTGGCCGCGGAGTGATACAAACCGGTGCTTTGTTTATATCTCCTCTAATCTCTTGATGAACAGAGTATAGATTCATTTTGCTGCAGTTCTACATACTGTAATAACACATTAAACATACCATTTTTATGAACTATGGAGAATAACCAGTACTTTTTGTTACTATTGAGCAAACTACTTTGTAACCGATGTACCTTGTAATATGCATCAGCCAATGAACGTACACTTGATTGTGTTTGTGTTCCTGTTTACATAAGGGCCAATCCTTTTGTTGAAACCAGTATAGAACCATTTAAAACAAGTAATTGAATAATAAAACAATAATAACTGGGTAAGTACAGCTAGTTTGGCATGTCTGCAGAACCAATGCATAAGGACAGCTGAAAAGGAGCAGGGAGAGAATGATTACCAGTAGATCACAGAACCAGTATTGTATCCTAATACAGTAACTTCTCGATTATTCAAGATAATTGTAAACTTGAAAAACACAAATTAATGTTTATACAGCACAATTAAGTAGTAGTAACAGTACAAATAAGTAGGACATTTTTTTTCCCAAAAAGGCTTATTTCAAGCATGTATTTTTTGTCTGAAAGTTTATCCAAGCTCTGTATTGCTAAGTTAAATCACAGTAACATAGATGCTGTAGGCCTGTTTGTTTCTTAAAATACATAGTCCATGATGCTGATCTGGTTCTGAGAAGAGTTGACACTTTTTAATCAGCAGCAGAGCTTTCGTGTAGCAGATGTCAGTGTACTGAAACTTCCTCTGGCATATACACTTTAGTGGAGTATCAACACATTGCAGTGTTGGTACAATGAGTGACAAATACCACAAAACTGAGCTTGTTTTCGATTTTCACAAAACAGGGCAGACCGGCCACAATGAAAACAATACTCTAGTCACTTAGCGGGTTATTTATTGCTATCTTCTAGAGTTTCCTCTCTCGACTTAAACGCAGAAATCTTAGTTCTCAAGCAGACAAAAAAATAATATAATTCTTTTTTGTTCTGTACAAAGATGCCTGAATAACCCAAACATGAATAATTGGGAGTTTACTGCAAGTGCAGTTAACAGTACTAGTAGAAATGGGAATATTTGAATCTCCATAAAAGTTAATCTTGCTTGTTTGCTGTTTAGTCTGATATAATGGTAAGATCAGTTAAATTTAATGCTGCAAGCAGGTTATTGGTGACAAAGTACAGTTGTAGTTATGTGTTAAATTCAGTGGTTAATTTATTGGCATGTAATGTAATTAGCAAATGACAAAATGGCTTTCAATATTTTTCTTGTAGAATGCCCTTTTACCCCTAAAGAATGTTCAAAAGTTAGCTGCAATAATTACATTTTCAACATAGCTATGTTTTTGTTTTTTCTGATTTCCTATTTTATGTTTTAACAATTTACAGTTTTGCTGTGAGTCAGTAACCATTATACAACGTTTATACTAATTACTGGAAATATTCACCATTGTACACCACTTATACTAGTTGTAGGAACTTGATTGATCATAACATCTTTTTCAACCTATGTTTGGCCAACATCTCATAGATTAAAATTGGAGATGTTGAGTGGGTTGGCTGAGGCGATGTCTGTGGACTTCATTTTGGAGGTCCTGGTTTCAAATCCTATTGGCCAACCAATGCGACTGGGTTTTTAGTGGCTTCCCTCAGTTGCCAAGACAAAATACTGGTTTGGTGGGTATTTAATACCATGACCTAAAGTTCCACCTAAAGTCTATAACAATAGTAGAAATGAAAATGGTAATACTGAATGTGCTGCCATATATCCACAGATAATGAAAGCTGGTAAACTGGATGATGTCCTAATGCCATCTACGTGGCAGATGTAGAAGCAGAGTTGCAGTTGCTTAGCACTAAGGCCTTTGTGGTTACATGTCAAAGCTGCCATCTGCTGGCCACAAGCAGAGATACAGTTGCTTAGTGCTAAGGCCTATTTGGACACATGTTGAAACAAGATGGTATGATGCATGGATGAGACCAGAAGGCTATCTGCCAAACAGCGATGTATGTCCTCACGGATCCATCATGATATGACTGCATAGTTGGTTTGGTGTTGGTGGTTTTTTTTTTTTTTTTTTTTTTTTTTTTTTTTTATTATTTAATGCCCGCTGTTACTCCTATGGCACTGCAAACGGTGACACTGGTGAAGCATAGAATGAAGATGGAGCACTGGTGGAATGAGATGGTGGGGGAAACCGGAGAACCGGGAGAAAACCCGCCCCAGCACTGCTTCATCCACCCCGTAGTTAAATTGATATAAAATAATAAAAAGAAGAAAGACAATTTATCTTCGAAACATGTTCCTAGTTAAGTAAATGGTGTATAGTGGTCCTAATCAGTTCGAGCAGTGCTATATTACATTATCTTTAATCTCCTATAAAGTAATAGTAGTAATTTGTTGCAATTTTGCTTTAGACACTCGAAATTGTTGCAAATGCTGGATTTCTCACAATGAAGTCATTAGTCCTCTTGCTCTCCAATAGTTTTCACTGGTGGTGTAGTGGCCGGGCATATTTGAAGGTGATCTTGGTCCATTTCCTCTTGCAGATCACATAGAGGACCGAGTTTATTTTATAGGAATGTGCTATTCTCAAATACTCCAATTTAAATGAACCCTTATTTTAAAACATATTTACAATACTGGTCCATGTCTTATAGTTGTGAGCCCTTTTCATTTGATTTTTTAAGGATCCTATCTTAGCAACACAATTTGTGGGTGCTTGTGTAGGAGTATGAAATAGGCTAAAATGGGCTGGGCTGGAATTTGAACTTCCCATGATACGTAGTGCTTGATGTATTATGACAGAAAGCTATTTACATATGCCCATTAGTACCTATCTCAACAATTCTTTATTGTTCATAGACTTATTTTATACAAATTTCAAGCATTGTTAGTTTTATACATGTACAATTTTGCTTTACGATCCAGTCCTTTAATACACTTGTTTCATAATCAGGTACATTTTAACTTCTTAAACTTGTTTGTCAAACTTTATTAACTCACAATAAAATATGAATTGTGAGTCGATTAATAACACTAAACAACACTCACTTTTGAATTTTCCCAGTACATGTTTCAGAGGCTAGCTTTCCTCAATTATCAACCAGACATTGACTAAACTGTAGAGGCTGGTTCACAGGGCTGGTATCTCCAGCAGACTGCTCTGGTGGTGGTCTTAGGAATTTGTATTACAAGTTATTAATTATTATTAATTCCAAAATTGCCAAGAAAATCAGCTGTTACCATCTTTCATCTCGTAACTGGACATTATTGAATAATCATCTCTATAGGTTTGGCCTTTCAACCTCTCCATATTGCCTACTATGTAGAAATTATGAATATGGAACATCTGGTATTATGCCAAGCTTTGAAGATGTATCCTGACATTGTCACCATTGCTGGGAAGCTAGAAGGAGAATGACTTCATTGTCAGTTCCTGAGCATTAGCTCTCTCATACGCGCACACACACACAAACACGCACACATTCTTTTCATTTAAAACAGGAAAATGGTCAGGCTTATCATTAGAATTTGTTGTGAGGTACGTGTTTCACAGCATTGTGTTTCTAATCATAAGTTAATTAGTTATATTACATTGTTGATGTGACTTAAAAGGATTCATTTGTTCTTTAGTATGATAATTTATAACTAGGATAACTTTTTTACCATTCTATTTTTAATGGTGTTTCAGTTATAAATAGATATTTCAATGATTTAAAGAACCTAATCACTTTTCTTCCATCTATTTACAACAATACTGTAATAGGAGCTGAATACTAATGCATCATTTGAATCATCTTGGAAGAAGAGTTTTAAAACATACTTGCTTTAATTACAGTTGTTTCAAATCAAGCTCCAAACAGTCAACCTAATCCATCACCTTCAGATATGAGAAGAGCTTATGATGCATTGGGAATCCAGTGTCCCACAACAGGAGCTCCAGGTCTGCTACCACCAACAGCAAACACAATCCGTCATCCTCGCATGGTGGGCATTGTTGGACCAACCACGCCAAACACTACTACAGGTCCAGGAGGCACTGTTAGAGTGCTTGCCCCTCATACTCAAGGTGAGAGTTAATTCTGGGTTTTACTTAGCATTCTAAATGTAGACACTACATTTTAGATTACATATTGAGAATCTCTTTATGAGGCTGCTAAAGTGATTACTGTGTGCTTATCTCTGGTAGCTTGAATTGTCTCCTGCCCATAAGTCTTTTTTGTTAGCTTTCTCATTCAAATGAGCACATCTTAAAATCATTTACCTTCACAAAGGCTCAACTGTTCTTGTGTGAAGCTTTCAAGAACTGTATCTGTAAATATATACATTACTGCTAGAGACTTTAATTCAAACAGTAGTCGATGAGACTGGCAGCTATAAGAAATAAAAAAGATGTTATTCCAGGTCAGTCCCAGGCATCAGTAGTTCCTGCAAGCTCACAGCAAGTAGTTGCCCCTAATGTGTCATTGCCATTGGGCAGTGATCCTGGATCAAATCCAAGTCAACCACCAGGACAGCAGGGTCCAGCATCATCAGCTGCGCAAGCTGCAGCCAACATTCAGCAGACTGTCGCCAACATGTTTAGCCTGTCGAATGAGACACAAGGAGGAACAGTAAGTACCATAATCTTGCATAAAGTGTGTATATGTGCAAAAATTGAAATTTTTATCATTTCACTTTCTAAACCAGAACTTACTGGGATATGAGAGAGCGTAAATTTTCACGGCCAGAGTTCATATAGCTAGGAGTTGTTTCCGGGCTGTTATACTGTGGTCTGCTGGCGTTTAAGTATCCAGACGTTTCGTCCACAACTTCGGCGGACATCTTCAGTGGCGCGATCATAGTCCCCTCAGAGAAGCCAACGTGGCGTCTGAGGTGTGGACTGTCTCTGCTACAGTATTTATCCCTGGAGTGGCCTCCACTGATTGGTCCTGATGGCGTACAGCAGGAGGGAGGGGAAAGGCTTCATCCAAGGTGTTGTTTCCTCCTGATTGGTTCACTTGAATTTCTTCTGTTTTTTGCTGTTTCTCGCCTTCAATGAATGTATGTGAATCCAGGTTTCATCCAGTATATCACTGGCTTATTTTCCACACATTCATTTCTTCTAAGTGTTCTAAGAAATGGTGCTCTTTGAGCCACTATATCAGGGCATTCCCTCAGTACACTCTTTTTATTTTTACATTTTAAAGTCAAAATCCAATAGATTTCACTATTTTTCTAAGTGTTTCTTTACCCCCCGTGAAGTTAATCTCTTTCTTGCAAAAGTTCAATAATTTTTGCAGTGTAGGAATTTCTTTTTTAAACTCGTAACACTCCTGATACTTTCTTCTAATTATGCACTTGTCCATTTCATCCAAAATGATTTTATTTGCAGGAGGTTTACCAATCTTACAAGGTGATTTTATTTTGCTCACCCCTCTTTCTTCAGGCCTGCCTTCTTTCCCAATCTTGCATACCGGTGTCTTACTGTAGCCAGTAGAAGTGACAACACGTTCAGTAGCATTTGTAATAGGTATTTTTTTTACCTTCTTTTATTCTCTTCATCACAAAACTTATTATAAATAACACGCTAAGGTTGCTTGTGAATAACTTTATTTCTTTTAGGCTCCATCACTAGCACAATCACTGTTAACACTACGCTGCACATTAGTAAATCAGACTGTACAGCATTTCATGCTTGCTGCTTCCCATGCAGGACCGCACTGCCTTGGTCGGGTTATACAAGGTAAATAACCACATAAATAGAATGATGCAAATGAACTTGTCAGCATGGAGCACACAGGGAATCTCTATTGCAAGCATTGCAAGTGGGCATTACAGAATGACATTGTATATATTGCAGCAAAAACAGAAGATAAGATGCACAGTTTGTTACATCTGGATTGCTCATCAGGCACATGTTAATCACATGTTACAATACTGGTAACACAGGTTTCGCATCTAGCATTGCTATGGAAAAATCTTAGTTCAAATTGGTTCTTCTTTTTGTTGCAATTGTGACCGTAATGATGTATCCACCTCCTCCCGTTCATTTAGACATTTCTGCCATGTGGTTAGCAATTGACAATCACCTTGATTGGTGCCAAGTATAAAGTTACTGTGGAAGTGCTAGCAGAAAGTGTGAGTGAAATTATAGAGCTGTATATTAATAATTTTATTCAGAGTGCAAAAATAACATTCTTATATAATCTTTTCATTGTTACAGCTTGGAATGGACAACCGGTTACAAAATCTTCAACTTCCTGCTGCCCTGCAAGCAGGGCAAGTTACTGCAACTCCTGTTCAGGGGACAAAGGAGTGGCACCAGTCAGTGACCCCAGACCTTCGCAACCACCTTGTACATAAATTGTAAGTCAGATATTCAAATTATTAAATCTATAGCAACATACAAAGAAAGAAAATTTGTGTGTGAGTGGACTTCGGCAAAATGTTTATTCATGTAGTCGTCATTTCTGGATTTCACCATTGAAGAGCTTGTTTGTTTCTAATAACTATAAGCTGTGTGGTGTTTCCATTTGGGGACCCACTCTCGGAATCCAGCGATGTCCTGTGATGAATTTGTTGAAAGGCTAGGAGGGTGCTTCTTCTCAGGGTCTACCTATAGTGTTTGCTGGGATTCTGAAGACAATGTAGGTAAATTTATGGGGAAGGAGCATGGAATGATTTTCTCTATAAGGTTCACCTGTTTTAGAAATTATCACACGGAATTACAGTGTTAACAGCACTCCCATCACCGTCGAATTCTGCAAGTTCCAATGTATATGCTCTGTTCATCTTTTATATCACATGATTTAGGTTATGTAATCTCCACCTCACGAAACGGCGCTGGGGTGGGTGTTCTCCGGTTTTCCCTGCATCTCATTCACTGGTGCTCCATCTTCATTCCATCTATCATCAATGTCACTGCCTGTAGTGCCGTAGTAGTAAAAGTGGGCGTTAAACAATACCAAAAAAATCTTTTAAAAAATTTCCACTTTGCATCACTATTCAGTCCACTTATACACGTCTAGCTTTTTAATCCATTTTACATGTTCATCGTACCAACAATTAAGTCAAACTCTATTTGAACATCCCAAAAGTCAGCTTATATAGCTTTTTGATCGCTTATGAATTTTCCAATCTCTTGTTTGGTTCTCTCAGGAAGACTTTAATTTTTATTGGCTGTGGTGTCAAACTTGTTAAACTTTAACAGTAACAAATTAATCAGAAATAGCGTCATACACCCACTATGGCACAGTGTCCAAAAGATCTAAAAATGTTTTTACTAATAATTTTCGGTTGAATTTTGCAAAAGTCCCTGGTAACTGTGTTGTTATTTTATTAATAAATATTTGTAAAAATAAAAACAAATACATATTTTCCTGAGGGCTTTTAAATTTTATAAATTTCAAACAGATGGAACCAAAACTGTAGATAATTATAATTTTATAAATAATTATTTACAAACATGTTAATTAGTTCTTTGTAAACATTACTTTTGATGTAAGGGAGTGCAGACGGAAATAATATTACAGCTGCATGCACTTCCATAATTTTAGTGACAAAAAATTAGAAAGGAGTCGAGATTATTAAAATATGTGCTTCACATTTATTTCATTAAATGTTGTTGGAGGTTTTTCTTTTGTCCCTCTATCCAAATATGTTAAGCTTTGTGATATTAGGCCAGTGGTGTACAAGGGGATTTCGGGAATTTAAAACTCAAGTTTTCTTGGAAACAGTTCAAGCAATATAAATAATACTTTCAGCATTGAAAAATGTTGTTAATTTTTGATACGTTATGATGAATTCCATGGTAATTTTGAATGCTTAGTTTACCAGCTGTCTTATCTGACGTTGCATTTGTAATTTGTACCATGTTGAAAATAAGGATGAGGTGAGTTTTGAAAGTCTGTCTATAATTTGTACTTCTACATAAAGTTTAAGTATCCAAAGTTTTGTCCAGATTAGCCAAAGTAAGCCTTTTAAATAGAAGCTTTTAATTAACTCCACCAAACTTCTTTCCATGTTTTTAAATAAACCCAAGTTTGTTGCTTCAGTCTTCTTTGAGAATGAAACATGAGAGGGATATAGAGGAAATTGCAAGCCCAGACCATTTAATTTAGAAAAAACAGAAATAGATGATTCATACTGGTATTAATTGTGTTTCTTTTTTCTGTTTACCAAGAGTATGTTAATTTTTGGTTATGTAAATGTTGCGGTAACTATTTGATACAGCAATGTGGAGTATGACCGACATTGATTATAAGTATAAATTGTGGAAAAGACAAAGGAAAAGCAATCATTGCTATACCCCGGCCACTGTATGTTTGCACTTGACAGCTTGCAGAATCGCTTTGATAATTTTGTAGAAAAAATGGATTATAGGACAGATGGCAATAAAGCGCATAAGTTCATAAAAAATGTCAAGGGCAGGAGAGATAGCAACAGTACACCTATCATACACAACAATAAAATAGTAACAAATGATGCAGCCATAGCGAAACATTCAATAAATATGCTAATTTACATAAAGTAATAAGAAATCAAATAAAAAGGAACGTAAAGAATTTAAGAAAGATTTGAAACAAGAAAGAGAATGTGATCCTAACACTCAATACAATATCTTTTATCAAAATGTTAGTATACAAGAACTGAACATTGCAATTAATAATCTAAAAAACAAAAAGTCTCCTGGACCAGATCACATACATCCAGAGTTCATAAAATAGCTGGGAAAAACAGCAAAACAACTACTAAAACTCTACAATCTATCCTGGAACACCACTGTACCTGCCGAATGGCAAAAAGGAACAATTGTCCCACTCTTGAAGAAAGATAAAACAGCATCAGAAATAAAAAATTATAGGCCAGTAGCTCTTACTAGCATAATAGCTAAAGTGATGGAAAGAATGGTGTCAAATAGGTTAAATTGGTTCCTAGAATCCCAAAATTTAATATCCCCATGTCAAGCTGGATTCAGAGAGTTCCACTCTACAAATGAACAAGTCTTACTTCTCAGTCAAGAAATCAAAGACTCCTTCAATAGAAAAGAAGATAATTTATCAGTTTTTATTGATTTCCAAAGTGCATATGATTCTATATGCAGAACAAAACTGCTAAAGAAAGTAAAAAAAAAAAAAATAGGGATACGAGGTCCAATGTTTTCATGGCTATGTCATTTCCTAACACAACGCTAAACAAGTACACCGCGGCTTACCACAAGGCGCAGTGCTCAGCACTACACTTTTTAATATATTTATTAATGATCTGCCACAACAAATACAAGAATCAAATGTGAAGTGTACACTATTTGCTGATGACTTAGTAATGTGGACTTCAAAACCAAAAAACAGACGTACAAAACTAGAAAAAGCCATGCAACAGTCCTTAAACAACCTACAAAAGTGGACCAAAGAAAATTTAATGAATGTTAATACAACAAAATCAAACTACCACATATTTTCACTAAGAAAAAAACCACTAAAAATAAAACTAAATTTTGGAGAGTCAACAATTACCAGAAACAAAGGAAGCAAAGTATTTAGGAGTTACATTTGATACCAAACTTACATGGGCCAAACAAATAGAAAATATAATACAAAGAGCAGAGAGGCGCCTTTCACTGTTAAAACGTCTAACAGGAATGAAGTGGGGATGTTGTTGTTTTCTAGTACCTTGCATCTGGCAATGAAGCCATTAGCATTCGTGCTTTCCAATACTTTTGAACTGTAGTTTCTTCTGATCTTAATGCTACACAGGTCTTCAAGTGGTATTCGTTCATTTCTGCTGGATCGTTGCACAGGACACATATTGGTGAGGCTGAGATACCTATTCTGTAGTTGGGAATGTTCCAGAGCAACTCTTAACACAACATACAATGTATATATAATGCCATTATTTACTTACTGCAGCGAAGTTCTTGTAACAGCAAACACAAAAAAAATTCAAATCTTTCAAAACCAAAGTCTGAGACTAATTACAGGTGCTATCAAAACCACACCAATAGCAGCTATGGAAATACTAACCAACCAATACCCCATTGAATATGAAATAGAAAAAGCGGCTCTCATTCAACACGAAAAGTTGATCAGATTCCCATTCAATACATGGCACAAGAGAAATTTTACACATACACTAAAGACTCAGGAGAGCTTTCTTTCCAAAATTCAAAACATCAAGAAGAATGTATACCTTCCTAATTCAAAGGAAAACTTCATATCTAAAGTCAATCCGACACAAACATTAGACATCACATATTACTTACACCTGACAGAAGAAGTTAAGAAAAGTGATACTCCAACTAGTGTTCTAAAATTATTGGCATTAGAGACAATCCATACTAGATTTCCAGAATACGAATGGCTCCATATTTATACTGATGGACCATTGATATCAAACCGAGATGGAGCAGGGGCTGGAGTCACGTGTCACGTCTTTTCCTATTACAAATCTTTAAGTTATGGAACTACAAACTTTGATGAAATTGAAGCAATTCGAATGGCCCTACAAAATCTTTTGTACAGAATTTCGCATTTTCATCAAGCAGTTATTCTCTCAGATCCCAGGGCGGCAATTATAGCAATTACTTCTAAGTTGTCACCAAAAAACCAAACAATTATAGAATGCTGGAAAATCCTTACCCATCTAACCACTTCAAAAACACCTAGTCTTCCAATGGATACCAGCTCACTGTGGACTGAGTGGTAATGAGAAAGCTGATTTTCTTGCTAAAAAGGGTACCAGCAATGTGCAGAAATCTATAGTTATTCTACCATTTTATGCAGCTAAAAGATTAGACAGCTCTGAATTCAAAAAAGTTACTGCAAAATTTTACTATGAAAAATCAAAAAATAAAAGATGGGAACTACCAAATATTCAAACAGTAATTCCTGAGTATCAGAATGTCAGTTGCAACCTTCAGGTTGATTACAGGACATGATTGTCTGTCAAAACATTTAAACAGAATTGGGATATATTCTGCACCACTCTGTCCTCTATGTGATCTGCAAGAGGAAATGGACTGAGACCCCCTTCAAATATGCCCGGCCACTTCTAGCACCCCATCCATCAGTGAAAAATATTGGAGAGCAAGAGGGTTAATGACTTCATTGTCAGAAATCCAACATTGGCTAACAACAACTTGACAGCTCACATGGATTTGCACAAGTTGGCTATTCTGTACTTGCGAAGTTGCTATTACACAGTAGCAGTTACGTAGCTTTCTATTACATCACAAAACCACATAAACAATGTGCATAAGCTATGAACATGAAGGAAATAAACTACTTTGTTAATGAGAGGCATAAATAAATAATAGTTACTTTATTAGTAATAATTGAATGTTGTTGTTAGCTAATGCTGGATTTCTGACAATGAAGTCATTAATCCTCTTGCTCTCCAATATGAAGAGAGCAATAGCAGTAATAGTAACCGCTTTTTAGAGAGCACCATATTTTTATGTTTTGGCGATAATAATTGAATGTAAATACAGGTATTTTGTCATGGTATCTCCGGCATTGACCCATATTTCATCCAGCCACACAATTTTGTGGAGGTCTCTGACGACTAGGATTTTATGCAAAAACACATTTTGCATCACTACTATGTGCATCTTTTCCAGTAGCACTTTTCGTGCATTTACCTTTTTATGTTGAAAGCCAAAAGCCAATCCCTCTCTTTTCTCTTTTTCATAAGATTCTCTCGTTCTTAATAACTCCAATGCTTGGCTATTCAGTAGCACACCTCAATATATAGAATTTTCACTTTGTGAATCACTCTGCGAGCTTGATCTCTTCTGAGACACCATCTTGCATGTTAAATTTTGTGTGTATAATACAAATAATTTATATAAATATATAAAATAAAGAATAAATGTATAAATAAATACGAACAACACTATCTACAATAACAATAAAAATAACAAATATAATAAACAACTCCATGCACATGATAGAAATCACAAACTGAAGCATGTGGCTGTAAGCAGTGATATCCGGCAACAGAATGTCTCCCTCTCCCATTTCTGCTGTCCTGTGATTGGCTCTGGAAGTTGTACAGGGGGCATTTTTCATGTGTTATTCTGCAAGTGTACCAACTTAACTGCTAGTTGTCAAGTGCAAACTTACAAGCTGGGGTATAGGCTCTATAACCAAGGGAATAAATAGTTAATCTTTTATGAGAGTATGATCAAAGTGTCCTGTAGAAAACACACATAATTGTGCCGTATTATCAAGAGAAGTGTGTTGCAATAAAATAATATGCGTTTAACTCTTCTAAATAGGTAACAAGTAGATAGAACAAACAATCTGCCAGTAATCGTGCAGAAAAGAAATAATGCTCAGTATATATATATATATATACACAGAATAGAAATACACATTAGAAAAACAAAATAAAATTGTCGTGAAAGTGATGCCATTTATGCTTTGGTCAGAGATGATTAAAAGGAAAAACTTTGCCACAGGAGTAATCCGAATGGTTTCGGATGGTAGTTTCACATACATAGTTAATTAATTTTGTGGATGATAAAACATAAACTAAAGTTACTTTTGGTGAAACCAGGACTTTAATTGGTGAAAATCCTAGCTCTAAACATTTTTTATCTTTACCTGTTGCCCATACATATGACCCTGCAACAAAGACCTCATTACTCAAACTTGCCCTGTAATAAAAAACTGCCATAGGAATATAGCTGAAACTTTACTGCAATCTAGTGAGAGATGGCATTTTTTAAAAGCAAACCTTTCCAACACAACCAGCACTATCTGTTGGATTTTCTAAGGACTTACTAAAAGCCCCTTTATGACTTATTTAGATTTCAAGAATAATTTCATCTCCCTCTCGCCCTCTTTCTCAGTGTGTATATTCTTTAGGATACCCTGAATACCAATAGTAATAATAAGGCATCCTTTCTAGGACTTCAACAAGCAGTCCTTTATTCAACAAAAAGGGGAAATTCATTTTAAAATAGAATTAAGGGATCTATGCCCACATAATTATATCAGAATAATTAAATGTACATATTTTTGTTTACAGGGTGCAGGCGATTTTTCCAACTCCAGATCCCCAGGCTATGCTTGATAAAAGAATGCACAACTTAGTTGCTTATGCTCGCAAAGTTGAGGGGGACATGTATGAAATGGCCAACTCAAGGGTAAGTAGAAATGTGGATATTTTATTTTTCTTGATATTTTAATTTTCTCAAATGCCAGTAGTTCACTAATTCATGGTGTTTTCTTTCAACAGTCGGAGTATTATCATCTGCTAGCTGAAAAGATATACAAAATTCAGAAAGAACTGGGTGAGTATAGATTCTTATTTGCTTCTTTTGCACATTTTGTGGGATTGGTTGCATTGCTTAACTTGTTATGCTTCTTTACAGAGGAGAAAAGACAAAAACGTAAGGAACAACAACTCCAGCAACAGCAGCAACAACAGCAGCAAGTTCAGCCCCAAGGACAAATGAGGCCAGGGGCTCCTGGTGTTGTCACCACCCGCAATGTTGGAACTGCACCAAATCTTCAGGCTACACCCCCTTCTGGCCTTCATAGTCATTCTCCTGGTAGGTCATAAATATGTGAATAGCAAGGAATCTGAGTGTGGTTTAGTTTAATATGTGTAAGTAGAACAGGCTGGCTTTCTTTCTCTTTAACATAAGTTAAAGAATTAAGAAAAAAAGTTAATATGACCATGAAATACAAAACTGGAAAAAAGTATTGAAACAAAATTGCATAAAATTTTAATTTCATGATGCTTCACTAATTCAGCATCAAAACTATACCAAGTTATAGATTATAATTTAACTACCATATTTCATTGCATAATGGTCACAACTTTATTTATAGACAAGCAATTAGGAACTTGGGCATTTCACTGCATAATTATTGCAGTAGTATTGCAAGTGTATGCTGTCAAGAAATATTAAACAGCATATATTCAGTGTATGGTCAGAAAAAAAGACACAAGTGAGTGCAGTCCATTATTGTCATACTGAAGATTTACAAGCGGCTAAAAATTTTTGGTTTGGCCTGAGTTGTGATGACTGAAGAATATACATATTAACGATTGCATGAAAACAAACTCGTGTTGTTTTTCTAAAATTTGTAGTGTGTCGTTTATAAGCTAGTACTAAAAGCATTAAATTCTTTCTATTTATGCCACTAGATATATTGTAAGAAACAAGTAAATGCAATTATCAGAAAACCATGTTAGCATACTGCCATATTTAAGTAAGTGAGAAATGTTACCATCTTCTAGGCATGAGCCATGGGCTTCCAGGTTTGGGTGCACAGCCTCGCATGCAATTCCAGCAGCAGCCCCAGCCACAGCAAAGCCAACCTCAACCCGGTCAACCACAGCAGCATTTAGTTGTAGGACCTCCAGGTCCTAGTCCAAACAGCACCTCTGCTACATCACAGGGAAACATGGTGACACTGTCGTCATTTGGTCCCACATTATCTCAAGTAAGATTGCATTCTTGACTAGTTGTAAGCATTTGTAAGCAGTTAGTGGTTTAAAATCACAGCAATTAGTGTTTTAGATTATATTTCATAGTACATATTTTTTATTTATTTTTTGATCAAGAACAATTTTTCGGTATGCCTTGTGCTTCTTTTGAAATTGTTTGAATGCAACCTAGTCCAGTTCACTTTTGTAACAACAAGCATTTTGTGGCAAAATTACATTACATTACGTAGTAAGGGGTAGTGATGCGCCTCCTATAGCCTCTCCTACCCAATTCCCATCCTCATCCTGCCCGTGGTGCACCCTGCTTTTAACAGATGAGGCTCTGGGGACCGAATCACAGCGGTATAACTGTTTCATCTAAAATGGAGGAAATGTCATTTACATATGTGCTGCCCTATCATAGCACAACAGCGTCCCTCAGAGGCACATGAGGGGAAGGTCGGTGGATCTAAATATCATCTATTTAGTCCTCCCGGCTAGGTCCGATGGACCCGTTGACCAACGATAGGTGTGGTCCCCCTTGCAAAATGGGGGTTTAAGTCGGGTGATGTAACTGCCACATTGTAAAACTGGTGCCCGTTAAGAAAACAGTTACATGAAAGCCACTGAATGAAGAACACTTGAAGACCTGTGAAGCATTAAGATCAGAAGAAACTACAGTTCAAAAGTATTGGAAAGCACGAATGCTAATGGCTTCATTGCCAGATGCAAGGCACTAGAAAACAACAACAACAACATTACGCTTTGAAAAAGACGAAAATTGGCCATCAAATCAATTAGATACACAGTCATCATCCACTAAATAGCATGTTATCCAATGTTTCATCTTCCAGATACCTATTTAATTATGCTAGAGAATATTCTTCCATGTTTTGAATATAAGGAAACTGTAGTATGTGTTTTCACTCAAAACTTGCAGATATAGTTAAAACTTCACTTATGCTGTATTCATTTCTGTATTTTGTGCAGATGTGCACTGAAGTTTTTAGGGATTGAAAACTTCGTCCATCAATATTTAACTCAGTTATATGTTTTTGGTTATGCTTTTTCTCATCAATGTCACAATTTTCCTGGTCCCCATGTAGGAAATCGTTTATTTATAGATTATGTTTGTGCTATGTTAAGATATATATTGCACATGTTTTCTGTGTACTGTATCCTTGCTGTCACAGCACAAATCAATAGGCAAGCTGGGCAAGACTTCAATATTTTCGGAATAGATTATTGCTATGCACATATTAATAGTATAGTCAGGCAAGGTCGTTCTTCCCTGCTGATGATACTAATGATGTTGAAGATAGAGGCTAAATATTGTGTTTCTACAGCAATTTCTATCACAAGGTCTAAATGTTGACAACATTTTTGTGATTAGCATAGATAATCAACTAACATATGAGTGTATGCAAACATTAAAGAAGTAAGGAAAATGACAATTTTTTAAGTCAACGTAAAACCAATACTCTGGAAAAAAAATTTTTGTTTGAAATATGAATAACAGTAGTGATTTTTGCATGTAAATATTTTAAAGTGTATTTTTTTTATTGTGTGTCATTTATTGCTTTGTTATATTAAATAATAAATAATTTGAGCATTGAACCTGTAAAAAGTTAAATTCAATAAGAAAATCCTTTGTTCCCCCCCCCCCTTTTTTTTTTTCTTTCTTTTTTTTTCTTTTCATTTATACATTATTTGAGACATCTTTCTTTGAAGCTGTATATTGAGATTACATTACATGGTGCAAGTAGAAAACGTGAAATCCGTTGTTTATATGACAAAATTAGCACAAGATCTACGTGATGAGATTTCTGAAAATTTAGTTAACGATGTTGTGAACCGAAGCAGCAAGTTTAAATGAGATAAATCGTAGTAGCTTTTGCACAAAACAGCCTGTGTAGTTTATAAATTAAAAACAAACGAGAACAGTGATATGTATTCTAATACTTGGAAGTAAATAATCATTGAAATCTGAACTCCTTCAGATATAATGAAAATTAAGTCTGTGTTAAAACACTTGACATCACTTACATAAAATTAATATCCTTCAGATATATCGAAAATCTAAAGAATGAAACTACGAGGGTAGTCCATAAAATAAGGTTCCCAATTTTTTCACAGTGAAAAACATATTTTTTGATATTAAATAATACATTTTTGTTAAGCTTAGATCTTTTCCTATTTTTCAACATAATCGTCATTCTGATCAACGCATTTTTGCATGCAGTGTACCATCTTTTGTATGCCTGCATTGTAGAACTCTCCCGCTGCGTGACAAAGGGAGCTTAAAACAGTTTCTATCAGTTCCTCCCCGGTTCTGAAGTGTGTCCCATGCAGGTGTTTCTTTGTCAGGGAAGAGATGGTTGTCACTTGGGGCTTGGTCTGGGCTGCAAGGAGGATGTGTGACAGTATCACATCCAAATTTGTTGATGAGATTGGTTGTTACATGGGCAATATGCGGACGACTATTGTCTTGATGGAAATGCCCTATACCCTAAATGATTGGTCAAACTTTTGTGCATGTAGGTCTGGCTGGCATGAGGGATCATCTCGCAGGTTGCCTGAACCATCACCCTTCAATCTTTCAGCATTGCTTCCACTTTCACAATCGTTTCATCCGAAACTGATGGCTGTCCAGAACAACGGTCGTCCTGGATATCTGTATGTGTCTCTTTGACATCTATGCACACATGTTGTACGCTCATACATTGCTCTCCGTAGACTTCACACAGTTGGGAATGAATGTCCACCAGTGCAGTCTTTTTGCACACAAAAAATGCATCACAAAGCGTAATTCGCACCTGGCAGGAGAAGCGAGTGGAAACTCCATTTCTAACAGCTGCCAAGCCAAAACTAAGCATCGCAGACAGCTCGCAGAGCAGGGTACTGGGAGAGGGAGAACCAAGCTACACACCAGTGTTTCTGTATCTCCTGTAACAGCGCTCCTTGTGACTGCAGATTTTTGGTAACCTTATTTTACAGATAACCCTCATAGAACTTTTAATGTGTAACCTAAAGAAGCAAGCAAACATATTGTTCAAAGCAACATGGTTTTATGAATTCTTTCTTGTTACAGGGTCCACCGAACATGACTGTGGCATCTGCTGCTCCAGCAGTGACAAATGCAGCAGCAGCAGCGGTGGCAGCAGCTAGTCAGTATGCGGCAAACAATGGCACGGCGGCAGCTACAACGACAGCTGGAGCCGTGCCGAGCAGTCCAGTTGCCCCTGGTCAGCAGCAGCAGATGCAGCAGCAGTTTCCTAGCCTGATGAAAGCGCGTCTTGCTGCTGCAGCAGTGGCTGCTGCTGCTAGTAGTACGGATACAGTGCAGTCACAGGTATGTTAGCTTTGAATGGTTATTCTATGACATTTGCTTTATACATAATATTAGTAATGAACCAGTATTCTACATTAATTGTAGCATTACAAAATGTGAGTATGTAATTACAGATTCATTTATTCCAATTTGTCGGACAATTTATCATAAATAGTTCTGTGTTGCACTTGCAGCAGAACACTTTTGCTCTGTTTATCTACTTGATGATTTTCATTATTTTAAACCTAAATGTACAGTGACTTAATCAGCAAAACTGCTTTTCTACATTTAACTGATGAACTCTTAAACATAACAGGAACAAAATTATGTTTCATAATATAAAAACCCAAGACAGATAATTTGATTAGAACAATTAAAGGTGTAACTGGTAAGAAATTGTGAATAAGTAACTTATATAAACTATAAAATACAAGAAAATTAATCAGCAACTTACACTAAATATTCAATTTTTTGTTGGTTAGTTTTCTGTTAACCAGTCTATGAATATTTGGGGAGATAGTTCGTGCTGCCTTGATTCTAAGCACTGCATTAAGATTTTCGTCAAGAATGCATATACATGTATTGCTGTGCCAAACGTTGAACACTCAGTGCTATCCACCACTGTGACCTGACCAGTTGCTGCTCGGGTAGCAAGCTCTTGGTGCCATTTACAGTCCACTGCTCTAAAATAGTGTACCTACTGGTGCGTGGTCTATAGAGAACCATTTGAATTAAAAGGAAATTTATCGGTTATTATAAATTTTGTTTATTTTGTGGATGATATGTACATTCTTTTTCAAATTTTTGTCAAAACCTATTTCAAAGCTAAAATGAAGTACAATGTTATGTTACAGCCTCAGTCAGCAGCATCGCCGTTTGGTCTTCAGAACCAGTTCCCTCCCACCTCAACATCTACGACTGTTGCAGGTAACAGAGTTCCTCTCCCACCCCCGACATCAACTCCATCCTCTACCACTTCGACATCAGATGTCGTCCAAATCACTTCCTCGCACGCTTCCCAAGTTCCAACATCAGCTGCTGTCTCCACAACTGGAGGTCCTTCCCCATCGTCCAACACCGCGAATGGTAGTCTCCCCCAATCCACATCAGTAGCTGCATCCTCGGTCACCACATCATCTTTAGTTCCTCCAAACCTGCTGCAGCAGTCCACGATAGCAGCTGTTCCAGGCACAACTGTGGCAACCCAGCAGCAACAGCCATCCTTGCAGAGCAGTCTCGCTTCGGTCACAGCGAACTCGGTCACCAATTCCACGTCAACTGCAACTGCAACAATGAATCACCAGCAGCATTTGGCCAGTCTAGGAAAAGGCATGTCTAGTGCAGAGCGTGCGAGTCTTGTCAGAACGTCGTCATCAAGTATATCCAGCCAGATGGCAGCTATCACAGCAGCACTTAATCAGGTATGTTACTTTATCTGTCATTTGATTCATAGACCACACACATGACTAACTTCAACTATGTGATAAAGTTGTTTTTGGAGTGAATGGACTCAAATTAGAACATCCACATATGCTAAAATTCATACTTCTCATTTAGTTTAGTTTTAATGAAAGTTAAAAATACTCCTAAAATTAGGTAACTGATTCTTGAAAACATTGCCAATTTGGTTGCATTATTCTTTATTGAAAAAATTGCCTTTATTTGTTTGCACAGGATGATGACAGTCCACCGCCATCAACTAAAGGCAAATTGGATAACATAAAGTCTGAACCAGAGGACATTAAAATGGACATAAAACCTCAGATAAATGACAGTATAGAAATGAATCATCGTAGTGAGGGTGGCAAGTGCATGAGTGCTACAGATTCAATAAAAACTGAAATTAAGACTGAGCCTATGGAAGAAGGCAACACAACCTCAGATACTTCATCAGCTATAAAGGGTAAGTTAGTTACTATTACTTTTGGCAAAAGCACTGGTTTAGTGTTGCTGTTATGTTGTATACACTTAAGTAGCCTATACTCACTTAACACAACAGGGATAGTTGCTCTGTTGGCCAAAGAAAAGAACACTGAAGTTATATGTCCTGAGTGGTTCTTACAGATTGAACAACTCAAGAAATGAGTATACTCAATCAAAGGCTGGTTCATAACCACCAGCAATAGTTACTGTAACCAGAACGAAAACAATGAAATACATTTATTCAAATGGGAGTGTTCACAACCAACGGGAAGCTTTCCTGGGCTCCAGTAACAGGAAAGAAGACTTGGCAAAGTTTTTGCTTTCTGTTCCCATTACCAGACACAACATATTATATTCATATGATGCACATTAGAATGTTCGCTATAGAAATTATTGAAGGCAGCTGTGCCATGAAGCAGCCGCTAGAGCTCTCTCTAGTTGCAAGCCAGAAAAAATATCATTGGTCAGTTAGGAACAAATGAATTCCCAATGCAGAATATGAATCTCCACTTTCTATCAATATGCTGATGAATAGTGTATCTTGTCTCGTTGCCAGACTGTTGTGAACCAAAATATTGAGTGCTCCCTTGCTTCCTGTTGCCATTGTTATGGCTACCGCTGCTGGGTGGTTGTGAACCTGTCTTAATTGTTAAACTGTCTTGTGCCAACATTTAAACTTTGAAGCATAGCATCATTTTGTAAGATATTTTCAATGTTCCACATAATGTAACAAATGAGAACACAGTTGCTGCTAAACATACTTTATTTATCACTTAGCTCAGTCCAAATGCTATACTTCAAGACAGTGTTACGCACCCTCTGAACAAAACACAACTTGTTCATCAAAACAAAATCCCAACTAAACTGCGTGGTCATAACACACAACTAAACTGCACTTGGCTCTGTCCACTGCACTCAAATGAACTCTCACTGACACCTATCCACTGAAAAACTGTCTTTACTATTTGACTGATTGACAGACAATGATCAGTATTATTTATCTATGCCAACAAACTTACTGTTGGTGTTTTTAAACACACAAGCCATGTGTGGGCCATGTTTCTCAATGCCTACTGTATTCTTATATTCTCCTTGCACCTACAAGGAAATAAGCAATAAGATAATTTGTACAATTGTTTGTCTTAACTGACACAAAGAAGATATAGGAATAAGAGTTTGTAAGAATGGTTAGTACAAGATAGAGAAAGTCATGTGGGTGCAACACATCAGATTTTTTGTTAAGAAACTGATCATCTGGGAGTGTTTCTGATCCGAGATGCAATCTTAAGTAAATAAGTGAGGTCACATGATATATAAATTTAACATGATGCACACTTCATGAACTTTTTGGTGGAAATTATTACTCTGCCCAGTAGCATGTCCATTTCTCAAATGTTTTTCGGTGTCTCCCAGATTTTGGCATCTGTCCCTGTATTTATAGTAGCACAATTCTAGAACTCAGTGATTTCCTATTGCCTGAATTTTTCGTGCCATTACATCCTCTTATTTCCCACCTTAACAGATATACTAACTTCTACACATATTTGTAAACAGATTATGCAAAACGAAACACATTAACAACTGAATAGTTCCAACCAAAATCAACAAACTTCCAAAATATTGCAACTGCTGGTTATCATAAGTGTAGCCATTAGCGTTGGTTCTCATGAGTAGAAAATAACTAACTTTTTCATCTCTGTTAATAGTTTTCAGCCCTCCAAACTTTCAGCTCTTGACAGTTTGTTAACATTGAGTTAAATTACACAAGATAAATATCTGATGTGTTGCACTCACATGACTTTCTCTACTCTTGTACTAGCTATTCTTACAAACTCCTATTCCTCTATCTTTTTCGTGTTGGATGAGATAAACATTTACAGAAATTTGTTATTGCTTATTTCCTTGTAGGTGCAAGGGGAATATAAGAATACAGTAGACCTTGAGCGATAGTCAAATCTTTTAAAGCTTTCAGATCCCGCTCTCTTTGCATGCTTAACATATAAAAAAATGAACAATGTTCTGTTGATAGTTTTAAGTTTTCTGAAACTGACACATATAACAAGGAAATATTTCCGAAATCGTTCACTCTACAAAAAAATTTATACATAAATTGTGTTTTAATGAGATCTACATTTTTTGTATAGTAAGATTTTGTCTATCTCTTATGGTTTACGAGTTATTCAAAAGTCATCCAGAGTGAACAGGACTTCATAGGCTATAACCAGAAAATTCAAAATATACGTTTCATTTGTCATCAAAATATCTCAAACATATGGCATTTTAATCAAAATCGTTAGAACCATTTTCAAGAAAATCAATATCATGTAAAGGGTAGTTTAGGGGGGGAAGCATTTTCTTCAAAATCTTTGGTTTTTAACCGACTTTTTGTTCTTGAGCTATACTGTCCACAGACACACACACACCAGACCTTTTTCTAAAAATGCTTCTTTTGGATTCAGGGGGCCTCAAAACATATATTTCCGGTGAAATCTTGACATGGAATTTTTGGGTGGAATACAATACTTCCTCTACTTAGCAGTAGAGAAGGTAAAAATAGACATTTGCGTATAAACATATATTGGATTCTATAACTATTAATTCTTTAGTATAAAGTAGATAATTGGGCTGGTCAACGTGGATTACAGCCTCAACAGGCAAGAAAAGAACACTTGTGGCTGGGACGAAATTCTTGTATACTGGCAGTGCTGGCATAACCCTAGCAATTCACAGCATTGTTAACAAAAAGAATGCATGTAAGGCAGTTTATACAAACTTAGAAAGGAATCCAGAAACAGCAGGCTATTTTTGAAGCTATAGTTTTGCTCAGGAATGAAAATGATGCTGTGCATGCCTACACAGTCAGTACAGTAGAACCTCTGTTAACCAAAACAAAGGACGAGAGTTAGTTTCAGATAACCAAAATTTCAGATAAAAATATGTCCTTTTTAGGGTTTAAGAGTTTTTGAAGTTTTCGCTGAAGTAAATGAAGGCAGTAAATACACATACAACATTAAAAGTATTTAATAAATACAAGCTACTGTATTGACCAAAACAAAAGCTGCATACTGCATACAATGCCTTTAACTATACAGTGCAAATTTTGTAGCTGATAACTGGGAAATCTGTTCCATAAATCAGGTGGAGTGGTCTGTAACTCACTGTCCATAATACTGTTTCCCACTGAGAATACTTAGGCTGCAGTAATGACAGCCAGCCACTTTGACTGTGACCGTAAATGAATGACAGTTAACAGAAGGACCTGCCTGCCATTAATGAAAAAGGTAAAACATGTCTCAAGACACAGCTAATTAACCACTGCTTTTATTCCATTGAGGATTATCTCAAATATAAGTGTTAGCCATAAAGCTTTGACTGGAAATGTACGAGGTGCATCCAGAAAGTAAGTCCCAATTGCGTCCAGAGATGGCACCACCAGTTTGATAGGAATGCGTGTGCGCAGGAGAAGAGAGGAAGTATATGGTAACATTGTAGTAAATTTTCAGTTTTGTGATGGCAGTGGTTACTGTTCTGTGCTAGAAGAAAATGGCTGCTGCAATATTGTCTCCCGCCAAATGCGAGGTTCGTGCGGTCATCTGATTTTTGCATGCTCAAAAGCAATCTCCAGCAGAGATCCATCGTCAGTTGTGTCGCGTGTATGGTGGACAGGACATTATGTGTGACAGTATGGTAAGACGATGGTGCAGGCAATTCACGGAAGGAAGAACCAATATTCACTACGAAGACCGTAATGGCTGACTGCCCCTGGTGATGCCAGAAGTTTTGGAAAGTGTGCGCAAGCAATTGTGCAGAACCAACACTTCACAATTTCAGAACTCTCTTGTCAGTTTCCCCAGATGCCTTGCTTGCTTTTGCACGAAATTGCCTCCCGGTGACTTGGTTTTCAAAAAGTGTATGCAAGATGGGTGCCTAAACAACTCACAGATGAACACAAAACCAAACGTCTGGCCGCAGCATTGACATTCCAACAGTGATACGCATCGGAAGGTGACCAGTTTCTCGACAGTATTGTCACTGGGGATGAAACATTGGTGGCACATGCCACACCAGAGACAAAACAACAATCACTGCATTGGTGGCATAGTGGTTCACCTGTGAGGACCAAATTCAAGCAATCTCTGTCAAAAAGATCATGTGCACTGTCTTCTGGGATCGACATGGTGTCCTCTTGTGCGAATTTTTACCACGAGGGGAGACCATAAATGCTAATCAATATTGCCAGACGTTGTATAAACTCGGGCAGACAATCTAGAACAAGAGACGTGGAATGTTGACAAAAGGCATTGCGCTTGTGCATGACAATGCAAGACCCCATACAGCCAACACCACACAAAATGGGTTGAATATGTTTGGATGCAAAGTCTTTGAATGTCCGCCCTATAGCTCCGACCTCACTCCAAGTGACTTTCATCTTTTCTGGCAAGAAAACATTTTCACAGTGACGCTGAGGTGCAGAATGAAGTGACTTCATGGCTGCGGACATAGGCAGCAGAATCCTATAGGACTTACATTTACACAATTTTTATGCTTATACAAGCATAGCTTACATCTCAGAGCTATGGGGTAGTAAGGGGTAGTGATGCGCCTCCTATAGCCTCTCCTACCCAATTCTCATCCTCATCCTGCCCGTGGTGCACCCTGCTTTTAACAGATGAGGCTCTGGGGACCGAATCACAGCAGTATAACTGTTTCATCTAAAATGAAGGAAATGTCATTTACATATATATGTGTTGGCCTATCACAGCACAACAGCGTCCCTCAGAGGCACATGAGGGGAAGGTCGGTGGATCTAAATACCACCTATTTAGTCCTCCCGGCTAGGTCTGATGGACCCGTTGACAAACGATAGGTGTGGTCCTCCTTGCAAAATGGGGGTTTAAGTTGGGTGATGTAACTGCCACATTGTAAAACTGGTGCCCGTTAAGAAAACAGTTACATGAAAGCCAATTCCGGAGTTAAAGAAGACCACTTGAAGACCTGTGAAGCATTAAGATCAGAAGAAACTACAGTTCAAAAGTATTGGAAAGCACGAATGCTAATGGCTTCATTGCCAGATGCAAGGCACTAGAAAACAACATCTCAGAGAACAAAATGCACCATTTATACATTTATGATGGTTTTGTTTTCTCAAAAAATATTCAAAACCAAACTTTTGATTTGCACTGTACATTTCTCAGAAAGCTTCCCTCAGCGTGGAATTGAAAGTGACCTTGAAGCTATTTTCAAACAAAGTTGTGAAGTACCAAACTGTGCTTGCTTCAGTGATTTTTGCTCTGTGCCTCAGTTGTAATTAACCGTTAGTGAACATGGATGAAAGGAAAAGGAAGTGCATTACGATTGCTGAAAAATTATGCATTTTGAATGTAGTGAAGGAAAGTGGCAACATGAAACTCAAACTGCTAAGAAATTAGGGATTGCTCTGTCTACCTTAAATACAATTGTAGCTAAGGGAATGGAAACTGAAGAAAGTGCACATGTGTTAGATGTGTCTTCAATAAGCGGATCTGCATTCAGGGTTGGTGGATTTTAATGATACTATTTTTGCTTTATGGACTATCAAACCTTTTATGACACGCCATAACATTTCTGAGGAAATAATGAAAATACTCTTCATGCCATGGCCAACAAAAATACAAGCCAACATAAGGCTATTGTACTTTATAAAGTGACTCAACTTTCTTCGTACATATTTATTTTTATTTGGGTGCATTTCTCTTTTGTTTATATTGTTTCACAATGCTGATTATAGTTAAACGTCCCTTGGAAAACGTATAAACAAAGTTTTACTGTAGTATAATGTAAGTGCATCAAAGTATTTACCATTATTTTGCTTTTTGTGAAATAGCCATTATACTCTTTCTAATAAGTGTTTTTGTAATTTGCAGAAGAGCCAACCATCAAAGAGGAGTCGATGACGCCAATGTCAGCTTCCAGTGCAGGTGAATCAGGAAACAGTTCTACTGGTACAGATATAAAGCAACCTGTTCCAGAACCCATCCCAAGTACTGCAGGTGCTGATAAGAAGAAAAAATGCTGTAAGTAATGGCATGTGATATTTACAGCCCTTTTTTCCTGTAGCTGCTCATACACACTTTTTCTGTATATTTTTTCTATATTAACTATAATTTTAATGAAGTTTGCAGCATGGTCCAAAATAGGAAATACACTCACTAAGAATGCACAACCAGTCATTGAAACTGCTATTTCTTTAAACCTAATGCAACAGTGAAGGTGAAGTTGCAGATAAGTTGTTCTTAAAGAGTCATAACAAGGGGTTGGAAGTTGAAGACCCATAAATTACCTAAAAACATAAGTACTTAGAAGTTAGAGAAAAGAACATAAAGGAGTGGTTCAAATTAGTTTCAATTGCATGTTTAATATATTTATCTTTGTTAACAGAATATTTGTGCTAACGGAGGCAGTACAAAGGTCTTCATGAAATGGAAATGACTTATGAAATTCATTAGTACTTGTCCTAACAGAAGTTATGATTTTCATTTCTCATGCCCAATATGTTGCTAAACATGGAACTGCTTTTCTGTTCTAACTTTTGCCTTGCAACATATGCAGAAAAAAATTCTTCCATCAGTAAAAGGTGCTTCCACTCCAAATTCAGATACAAGTTGTCACAAAAAATAAATTTTATTGGGCTTTGTTTTAGGCATATTTATGATCAGGATTTCTTCCACAGACTGAGAAATTGCAGTCAAACATAAGGTGAATACAACCTACCCACTCTTACCATCTGGTCAGGGTCATTTGCTGGTTAAAAATAATAGGATACTTAGAAAAGGTTCAGTAGTTTCTTGTTGGTGCATATGGCACCTCTCAACTACCTGTTCTAGTCAGTCTCTTAGCAAAGTGTATTAGTTAAAAGAAGCTGGAATTGAAATTAGAGTCTACAGGAAAAAAATAGTTAAAAGTTGCAAAAAAAAAAAAAAAAAAAAAAAAAGCTGTTAAATTAAGCAAAAAAGGCTGAAAGGGACATCCAAGCCAAAAAAAAAATAAAAAAAAATACAGTGTTCTAGCCTGTAATGGCACATAATGAATAGGCCTTGTCTTCAGAACTAGAAAAAAAAAAAGGATTTTTCCTCATCCTTCTAGTTCTAGTCATAACTCTTGGACTTTCACCGTTGATAGCATAGTTTTTCTTTCTGTAAAATATGTATAGCAGACTTGGCAAGGTCACACATGTGTGCTAGCCTTTACTGAGCTAAAGAACTGTTATTTATCGTCATTCATTGAATTCATCCACTTAAATTTGTACTTACACATTGCACATAAATGTATATTTATTTTATAAATATGGACAAATATGAACTATGTTGCCCTGCAAATTGTCCATCAGTTCCATCTGTGGATCAGTAGATTTTAGTAGTACAGTTCCCCCTTTTCTTTTCTTTTCTTTCTTACTTTCTTTCTTTCTTGCCTTCTTTCTTTCATTCTTGTCCTCTTTCTTTCTTTCTTGCCTTCTTTCTTTCATTCTTGTCCTCTTTCTTTCTTTCTTTCTTTCTTGCCTTCTTTCTTTCTTTCTTTCTTGCCTTCTTTCTTTCGTTCTTTCTTTTTTCTTTCTCTCTCTCTCTTTGAATGCCAAAAAAAAAAAGGTTACTTGTAAGTAACATGCTGCAGAGAAGCACTAACAGAATTATTTCCCACCTACTAGTCAATTGCTACTTAAAACAAGCATTAAAACATTACTATGTTAAGAATTGAACTCCAAACTTACATAATATTTGATAATCTAATAAGAGTGATTTGAATGCAAATGTATGGAAAAACTGAATCATAGTTTCAAAACTCAATCACTTTTTTTTTTGGGGGGGGGGGGGGGGCTTTACTGGTTTCAGGAGCTACTTGTTCTCATCAGCCTAAGTGACCAACTGCTCCTTTTGGTATTGTCCATTGCGTGATGGATGTTTGTGGTGATGTCTATTAATAAATTTCCATAATGCGTTTGATTGTGGCAATTCAGAATTCATCAGTGCTTGCACTCCACTGATGTCACCTCAACCGTCACACCACCACCAGGAGACAGTTGGTTACTTCTGACAATGAGAGCAAGTAGTTCTTGAAACTGGTCAAGACAGTAATGTAGCTTATATGAATGTCTCCAGTCTGACTCAATTTTTCTGTGAATTTGTCGTAAAAGAAAAGAGCTAATTGTGAGTTTTGTTTCAGCCCCAAATGTTTGCTTCAAATAATGAAGATACAGTCGAAACTGGTTATAACTATGGCAAAGGGACAGACAGTTTACAATTGTTATAGCTAATAGTTGCACAAATCTTTTTTTAAGCAGTTCTGTAAAGTTCAGGGTCCTTAGAGGTAAAACTTCAAAAGGTAACAGAAATACAGTACACCTAGAGTATTTATAGTTCATTATTTGTGGAGAGGGACTGAAGAGGAATTTTTCTTATGTTTATGCAATACATACAGCAATAACATGCCAGCAAAATGTGCATCTAAGGCTCAGGAGTTCATGAAATCATTCTTCTTGCTGCCCAATATTTTGAAGTATCCACATCACTAGAAATTGGCAAAATAGGACCATAATTATTTTTAGGGTACCATGTCAGAATACTTGGGGAAGGTTCTGAGGTAGGCTGTAAGAGTTACAGAAGCTATAAGGGATTCACAATTTTTTACATGTTCCATGTCCATTGTTCTTTTTAGGAGCACAATAAACAATACATGCCAGCAAAATGTAAAAATATATAAGTGAGGAAAGTAATTGCAACAATGTAAATTGTTGTTGTTAGCTAATGCTGGATTTCTGACAATGCAGTCATTAATCCTCTTGCTCTCACATTTCATATTGAAGAGAGCAATAGCAGTAATGGTAACCGTTTTTTAGAGAGCACCATATTTTTATGTTTTGGCGGTCACATCGCTCTCTCACAACCCCCAGAATGTCTGGGGGACCACACCTGTCGTTGGTTTATGGGTCTCACCGACCTGATCGGGAGAATTATCAAAATAAATTCACCGACCATATCCTCTGATCACCAATCAGAGGACGTATTACATGACAGGTCAGCATGATAGGGGTTACGATTTTATAGAGAAATGGAGAGGCTGGAAAAATAAAGACTCCCTAGCCCTCACAATGTAAATTGTTGATTAATGTCAAACATGGTCTTGAGTAACCAATGAGAGAAATTTTTGAGCACGTTCAAAACTTACTTACTTACTGTGTAGTATAGTAGTCAATTTTAAATCTACAATCTACAGAGAACAAGAATTTGAAAACAAGCATTACATAACAATTCTCAAATATGTAACAAACAAAAATTAATGTTGGACGTTATAGCCAATATATTTGTCTGAACATGTAATAAAAAGTAAGTTGTTTTATACGACAGTTGCAATACATGATGCACTAAGTGATTTTTTAAATATTGCATTTACATAAGATTTAGATAGGACTATTGATTTTGCTGTTATCACCAATACATCATTAAAAGTGATGTCCCTATAACCAGTTTTGACTGTACTTACAGATTCACTTGATAAGCAAAAAAGTGTTTATACCAAGTGATAATATATTGTTGTAAAATGCAATGAAATATAAAATATGAAATTGAAACAAAAGATTTAATTATTGCAATGAATAGCTCCATTAAAAATTACTCCATTTATAACAAAGAACAAGAAGAGAATAGCAAATGGATGAATAAGGGGGTGTAGGGCGAGTGAACTGCCTAAGTAGATATCTTTATGGTATGATTAGCTATAATTTCACTACAATTTGCTTCAATTCTTAAGTGTGAGAGTGAGAGTATGAGGAATAGGATGGAAATAATATCTTGCATGTGCACGTGAAATGCAAGCCATATAAATTGGAAGTATTTGGAATTGAACAACTGTTTCAGTTGGTAGAGCAACTGCCTGCTGTGCAAGGAGCCCTGGGTTCGATTCCCGGCAGGGGGTTAGGAATGTGCATGTGAGCTAATGTACTAAAAGCCCTAAAGATACAAAACTCAATGTTAAATGGGTACTACCTGCCGATATAACCTCTGCAGTTAAAGGCGATGTATAAATGGAACAATTAAAAAAAGAAAAACTCTTTTTGAGGGTCATATGTATACTTGGAACTTAAATGTATATAATGAAAAATTTGTTTCCTTCTGGCATTTCTTCAGATTACATAAATGCTCAGCTTTAAAATATATCACTGTGATGAAAGCAACCAGCAGTTTCACCCATGATGTTTTTTAACACTTGTATTTTAGTATAAATTGTCTGTACACATGGTTCCATAGTTATAGTATTTATAAAAACACCTTTTCAAAGACATGTAAATGCAAAAATTAGAATTTTTATTATTCTAACTCTACCTTCTACATCAGAACTTACTAGAAGTTGAGCGCCCTTAATTTAAAAAAAATCAGAACTTACCAAGATGTTTGAGAGGTAGAACTGGAACTTAAAAATTCAATGCCACAACTGGGATTTGAACCACAGACCTGCGGAAGGTCTGTGGTTCAAATCCCAGTTGTGGCATTGAATGTTTAAGTTCCGGTTCTACCTCTCAAACTTTGCCCACACACAGCTTGTGTGTTTAAAAACACCAACAGTAAGTTTGTTGGCATAAATAAATAATAATTACCATCTGAAGATTATTTAATCCTGGGACATAAAGTACTTACAGTAGTAAGTCACCATTGGGATAATTTGTCTCTGATGTGAGACTGCCTTTGTGGTTTACCAGGAGAAATACAAACTGGTTTGAGAATTTAATGCCATTCTGGCAGTTTGTCACAATAGCTCAATGGTTAGAGCAGCCGCCTGGTAAGCGGAAGGTCTGTGGTTCAAATCCCAGTTGTGGCATTGAATTTTTAAGTTCCGGTTCTACCTCTCAAACTTTGCCCACACACGGCTTGTGTGTTTGAAAACACCAACAGTAAGTTTGTTGGCATAAATAAATAATAATTACCAAGATGTGTTTCTGGAGACTGTTGTCTCCATCATCACCCCAGATTCACTGTCACATTTCCTCCTGTAACTAGTAGACAGCATCTTGGCTGGACATGCAGGCCATTTTTTTTTTAGCTTAGCATTTTTCTTTTCTTATTCTTGCCCCTCTCCCTCTCTCTGTCTAATAAGATTCCAGCTCTGAGTGATATTTGAACAGATTATAGTCTTTGTTAATACTAATATCATTTAATTGAAGCATGCTCTTGTATTTATGTTTTTCTAAACTTATCTTTTTGACAGTGTTCAAACCAGATGAACTCAGGCAAGCTCTCATGCCAACTTTGGAGAGGTTATACTGTCAGGATCCAGAATCTCTGCCTTTCCGTCAGCCTGTAGATCCTCAAGCACTTGGAATTCCAGACTATTTTGACATTGTGAAGAAGGCAATGGATCTATCAACAATTAAGCGTAAGCTGGACACGGGACAATATACTGACCCATGGGAATATGTTGATGACGTATGGCTTATGTTTGATAATGCTTGGCTGTATAACAGAAAAACTTCGAGGGTCTACAGGTATTGTACTAAGGTAAGTGTTACCGTGTCATGTTGGAATTATTCCAATTGATCTGAAAACTTACATAAAAGTCTGATATCTGGAACTTTGAAGAAATTCTTCTTTAGGTAAAGATTGTCTAATAATACAAATTGCAAAATGCTGTTGATACCAAAAAATATAGCATATTACTGATACAAGGCCTAATTTTAACATTGTAAAGGTGTTTCTGTAAATGTCTGTCACATACTCTTGAGCATTAAGTTCAGTTAGTCTTTCACGCATTCCAAAGGCTGGTTTACAATGTGGCAGCTATCAACAATGGGAATAGATAGTGGATATTGCACATTGGGATGTCATTTGTTTCTTTTGAACCAATGAAAGAATTGTAACCTGCTCTCCAATTCTAACATAAAAAAACAGGTTAACCATGCCAAATTTTGATAATGCAAATTTTAGGAAAGGAATTTTCCTGGAGAAATGTCTCCAGGTGGATCAACACTGTCTCTGTTTAGAATTCGGCATACACTACGGAATGTTGAATAGCCAGGATTTCTCTTTAACACAATTTACTTAATACACTTGCACCAGTTTCTGCATGCTCAGCACTTAGTTTTTCAATAGCATCCTCTATTACAGCAATAGAATCTTGCATAAACAGTCCTGACGTTTCTAAATGTTTGGTGCTTTCTGAAAGCCAGCCAAAGTTGCTACTGATGTAGGCAACTGAGGAGACCACTTGGGAGTCATTAAAGGCAGCCTGGGATTCACAAATAAATACAGCACTTTCAGGATCAAAAGACTCTAAAACAGTCTTTATATCATCTAGATGCTCATTATAGAGATTAACTGCTTCTATCCATGTTCCTCACCTTGTTAATACTGGTTCCAGAGGTAGTGGTACCTCTGGTAATTGCTGCTTGTAAGAGAGTACTTGTATAGATTTCAAAAGAATATTTTTTGTTGTTGAAATCATCCTATTCATTTGCACAAACTTAGCTCTAATATCTTTGGTAACAAATTGCAGTTCATTAACCAAGCAGGTAAAATTGAGCATATTAGGATAAAACACCATCAGAGCATTATAATGAAAACTGAGTCGGATTGAAACACAAAGCATCACTTACATATAATTAAACTTGACCGGTTTCAAGAGCCCAACTTGCTCCCATCATCAGAATTAAACAATTGAAACTGGTCAAGTTTTATTATATGTAAGTGATGTTTTGTGTTTCATTACGACTTAGTTTTCATTATAATTTAAATTCACATCACTGTTGCTAGCTTATAAGAAGATACCATCAGAGCAATTGCAACTTAAAAGTGTGTATGCTGCAACGTCAGAATACATTACTAATACCTTCTCGTCTTGCACACCAGTTGGCCACAGAACTTTTAATCCATCATTGATAAACCTCGCAATACTTTGAGTGATTTGTAAAATCCAGCTCTTTACAGTAGCTTAAACATGATTTGGAGATGCTGTCAGGGTCCAATTTTCCCACCACAATGTACTCTCTTATGTTGTCCACTATCTCGTCATAGCACACTTGAAGATAATTCTTATACAGTACTATTGATGAGGAACATGTACATATACAAATAGGAAAGTGGTAAAATATGTAAAACTAAGTAAAATGAAATTCAGTTATATTAACCCTAAATGCTTTGTGAACATACCATTTTTCTTAGCATTTAAATAGCAAGGAAAAAATATGTAATTACACAGAAATCCCAGTTCGAAACATGTCTAGGTTAGAACAGTAAAGTAAACCAAATGTTTGTCTACTCATTTTGCCAATGTAAAACAATATGCAGAGAAATGCAATGATTTTTTCCCCCTAAACAGAACTTTCAGACATTTTTAAATCAGCATAAAATAAGGATAGTTTGCAAAGATTGAAGTGAACTATTGCTAAAAATAATAAGAGTTAAGTGCATAATTGGCAGATGTTTAGTCTACATTGCAATTATTTAAATTATCAGTTTGTCACATCTTTATGTGACGTCATTTTCTTTTACAACATGAACTAGAATCACTTCCAATATATTGTGGTTAAACTACAAGTAGTACCTAAATAAAAACAAATTAAGAACTAAAAGCTTCACTTATCTTAGTAATATTGCAATTTCTTTGGTGCTAACAAGTTTCGAGTTGACTCCAACTCATTCTCAAAGTAAAAACAAATTAGAAACTAAAAGCTTCACTTATCTTAGTAATATTGCAAGTTCATTGGTGCTAACAAATTTCGAGTTGACTCCAACTCATTCTCAAAGCTAGTATAGTACCAAAGAACTTGCAGTATTACTAAGATAAGTGAAGCTTTTAGTTTCCAATTTACTTTAGATTCTTGTTGTTTCACTGTTAATAGCTTCATTATTTTCTTATCTCCAAGTAGTATTTTGTGCTATAAGTACAAGGGGGTTAAGTATGTTGCACGACTATGTGTTAAATAGGGCTTCTGGGTCGGTGTGGGTGGCTCAGTTGGTTAGATGCTGGCCTACTGATCCCAAGATCACGGATTCAAATCTGGCACAGATCAATGGTTTTTAAGTGTACTTAAAAACGACAGCTCCATATCAATAGATTTACTGGCATGTAAAAAAAACTCCTGCAGGACAAAATTTTGGCACACCGGTAATGCTGATATGATCCTGGCATTGACAGCATCGTTAAACAACTACAACATAATAATCATAATAGTAGGGCTTCTGGTATACTTCTAAAAGAAAAAAGAATTCATTAGGAGTTATCTGCTAAAACTATATATATTGGGTGATTGAATTGCATTGGCACTGTTATGTTACATACTTTCTAGATAAGTACAGCAGTATTTTATTTAGCAATATAATTGTAATCTAAGGTGCTTGTTTTCATCAGCTGTCGGAGGTTTTTGAGCAAGAAATAGATCCTGTTATGCAGCAGCTGGGATACTGTTGTGGACGTAAATACACCTTTAATCCTCAAGTTCTCTGCTGCTATGGAAAACAACTGTGCACCATCCCACGAGATGCAAAGTACTACAGTTTCCAGAATAGGTGAGTTTAGCTTCTTTGATTTAATTCTCCTTAGTTCAGGAAAAATCGTTGAGGAATCAGTTATATCATTTTCCTATTGCACCTATACCGTTTTGTAACATGATAGCAATGCTTGTTGTGCTGTACCTTCATTGGCGAATAATTTGAAATCTAATAACTATTTTTAAACAGAAAATTGTAACCCAATAATACTGTTGTACATACTTGTACATTTATGGAGTCGATTTTGTAACACTGCTTCACTTACATTTCACTTAGTCCTGGTATTATGAGCAAGGTTTAAATCCCCAGTTAGATTAAACTATAGTTTTACTTTTTATTATAAATGTTAATCTTCAGTGTAACTTTAGTGAAACTTGTCTTTGTTTAACTACAGTCCAGTGCTATGTTGTAAGATGGGAGTCCTAATAGTACATATGGATATCAGAAAGGTATTTGAGGAATTACTGTGATGAAGTTATTGAGATAAAAGATCTCAGAGACTTAGAACTTTCTTAAATATACCCGATCTCTCTTAGATTTGGAATGACAATGCATTTTTAAACAGATTTAGACTTAAGAAATGGATAGTCTGGACTATTAGATCAAATTTGAAACCAGATACATAATGGTGAGAAGGTATAAACTTAAAGCCATATAATTGAAGTATTAGATTTCTATTAAAACAGCAGTATGTGCTTGAAAATTAAACATATAAGTATAATTTTTTAATTTAAAAGGTGAGTCAATTAATAACACTAAACAACACTTAACTTTTATAATTTTCCGGAACTTTCCTCCATTATCAACCGGACAATAATGGATAATGGAGGAAAGTTAACCTCTGAAACGCGTTCCGGAAAATTATAAAAGTAAGTGTTGTTTAGTGTTATTGACTCACCTTTTAAATTAAATTGATTATAACAACACTGTTTTCAAACTTCTATGAAAGGAAGATATATAAACATAAGCTTGGTATCATGTAATGCAATTAATCTATGCATCATGTAAACACGTTACAAGCTTGAGAGGTAGAACATGCGCTCTAACCATTAAGCTACTGTGACAACCTGCCAGAATGACATTCTCCAACCAGTATTTTCTGGCAGGTTAAGTAGTCTGTGGTTCAAATCCCAGCCGTGGCATTGAATTTTTCAGCTCTAGTTCTACCTCTCAAACATTGCCCACATAGGGCTTGTGTGTTTAAAAACACCAACAGTAAGTTGGTTGGCATAAATAAATGTTACAAGCTTCTATAAACATTGGCTGTTGCTTAGGCTTTTGTATGCCTGCAAGAATGTGTTCCATTTGGCCATGGTTAACTTGAAGTAGATTGAAAAACAAGTTATGTTGAGCAATTTGTGAAATACACATTAAAATAAATTGTAATAAGTAGAGTCAAGTGGGTGCATCAAATCTTTTTCTACTATGAACAAAATGTCAATCAAATTGGTGATAGTGCCTAAATTGCTACAGGTTTTGTTACTGAAAATGATACTATTTTACGTTGCGAATGTTGGCCTGTCGCATTAATTTAATGCTAAGCTGTTAAACTCAATTTTCACATGAATGGCACTATTTCAGAACATTAACTGTATTTTTAAGCTGGCAGGTCTACCAGAAGAAGAAAAAGATTAGTGATCTTTTCTCAGCCTTCAGGTATGCCAACACCATTGCACTGTAGTTCATTTAACCCAAAGTTATAAAATGGCATCTGCAGTTAGACTTTTAAATTGGTTTAACTAAACCTTCAGTCAAACTACATTTATAATACTGGTCCTTAATGAGTTACAGGTTTCAGAATCTGTTGCTTCCATTTTCAACATCAAGGTTCCATCATTGCTTGTTGTTGACTGCAACCTGTTCTGGTGATTGAACAATGAACATCATTATTAAGATATCATCTGGCAAAAGAAAACTTCTGAAACAAAAAATAAGATTCCTCATATAGTCCTGCTATTAAATCCTTTGTATGGATTCCTTGATAGGTACTCTCGTTGATTTTGAAATTATTCAAATGGATTTGTGCTTTTGCATTAAAATGTTTTCCTATGGAGTTCATTGTGTCCTTTTATGCATTTTATAATGTCGGATTGAGTCTAGGTTATAGTTTTAACTCCAAAGGTGAAATGCTACTGCTGACTTATCTTTTTGTTTTAAATTTATGTTCCTGAAGTGTTCTTTAGTTCTGGATTTTAAAGTACTTTTGGTTTTTCCTATGTAAAAGTTATCAACCTATACAGTTGATTTGGTATATCCCAGATGTATTGTATGGTGAAATCTGATCTTTGATTTTTGAATTTATCATGTTTATTACGAGTATCTGTTATGAAGTCAGGATGATTTTGTTCTCTAATGAACTTTTTGAAGTTTCTAAATGCTTTTGAGTGATAGATGAACCTCCCGAATGAGCATCCGTACCATGGAAAAAGATAATATATCAAAAGCTGAAGATGGAAGCAAGCTTTTGAAACATGTTATGCTAGAGTAAGTGAAGCAAATGTGACTAAATGCGACTCCAAATATTTAAGTAACTAACATTAATTTGCTGTTAAAATAAATAAAGGGAATGTAAATGCTTGCATTTGAGGGTACAGTTTGATAGAAATGTATACGATTCTTAACATATGATTATAAAATGCATAAATTTTAATTAATACTAAACCAGAATGTTAAATAACATGCACTTTCTTTACTATGAGTAAATACATTTGGAGAAGAATAGATCTGATGTGCAGATGCTATGAAAAGTTGCACCCTTTTGTACAAATAAGAATGCAATTCATCCTCGTATTTTGTTGTATTTGTAATCAAGCAATATTTTGTTCAATTAGTTAATATTTCAAGTGTGAAGACAATGCATTTGGCTCCTGTCATTAGATTTGTACTGAGGATATGAGGTGTTACTAATAGCATCTCATTGTAAAATGTTGAACTACCCATCAAAGCATTCCAATTGCTCCTCAGATCAGTGAAGGGATTGTATTCATTTATACATTTCTAAATTACTTCACAATTAATCTACAAAAAGGTGATAAAGGATCATCTACAGTACTGTCCAGGTTTATTTTTTCTAAATCTAGAATATATGAAAACTGTTAGCAACAGAGTTCATGGTTTTCATGCTAAATGCTCAATATTAGCTGTAGCAGCACACGAGTAGTTACAAAATGTTTTGTAATGTGGAAGTACAGATTCTGTAAAACATTTGAATGATCTTAAGAATTCTTAGTTTGAAGTTTCACTCCATTGTATTTACTCCAAGTAGACACTAGGCTTGCCATATATTAAATGCGCAAGATGTTTTGAATGTTAGCTTTACTGGGAAGTTTAAATAGAGGGGGAAATTAGTTGCTTGAAATTTACAAACCAAAGGACTAGGAAACCAAAGCTCAAGAAAATATGCATGTTTGTACATGCATATCTCATTTGTGTTTAGGAAAAATTAAGTATAATATTTCATTCTTTATGGGTATATATATATATATTTTTTTTTTTTTTTTTTTACAACACTTAGTAAATGCTTATTCTGGTGCTTTTTTCAGTTTATTGTGCTTGACTTTTTTAATAAATTATTAGTGATACAAATATTACGTATAGAAATATGAACATAGAAATGCTCTGTGCATGTAAATGTGCATTGTTAAGGTATTTCCAGAATCAAACAAGGGAATATTTTTGCTTGTCTTTATTGTCTCTGAACCTGGCTTCCTTTGCTGTAAATAATTTCCCAGCTTTTACCTTTCCCATACCTTTGCACAACAAATGACAAAGCAGCTTTTGTAAAGCTTTAGAAAGAAATGAGCCAACCCTCAAAGCGTGAGTATATCTAAAGCTCGTCTCAATCTTAGAAGACAGTACGCGTTAAATGGAGTGCAACATTGCAACATGTACTATATGGATGCCTTCTTTCATCTTCGAACCCCAAATTGTGTAAGAACCAACTCAGAGTGCCCCTTGAGAAATTTGGTAGGGTGTCATCACCGTGATGATACGATGACAATTATATTCAACGTGGGTGGTACATTTCAAACACTGAAGAATTAACAATTCGCTGCACTCTGCTTTGCACTATTCCATCATATTGCAGTAACCCAGCGTTTTGTGTTGTCCCACACTTTTTACTTTCTTTTTCATGGCATTCTTAGAGGTCCTTTCATTTAGTTCCTTTTTAATCCTATACACTACTGCTTCTGAACACCCAATAGCCTTGCATGTTACTTTTACTGTCTTATTAATACTTATTTGACTTGAAAAAATAATCTTAACAGATTTATAATTATTTGGTGTTCCTTACTTCTTAATTTACCAATATATCCTCTCTTCTTAGCTTCCCCCTCCATAACCACAAATATTTATGGAAAATGTTATATAACGTAATAACACTTCACAGCTTCTATACAGTATAAACACACACTCTTCTTTATGAACTGATGTTAACTTTTACTGTTGCCTTGTGTCTAACACTTGATGCCTTTTATCTGAATAGGTGAATACCTTTTGTTTGCCGTACACAATGAAAGAAAGAGGTTACAGGTTTCTGGTTTATCTTAAAAACTGTCTCTAACTCTCCTCATTTGCTCTCGCTTGGTCCCCTATATAAACTCAATAATAACAATTTCCCACTGTGTTACTTTGGCAGTGCACAAATATAAAATTTTCCAAAAATATTTAATTTTAAAAATTGTAACACTTAACAGAGTAACATAGAGAATTCAAAGTAGGCAGGTGGCAGCACCATAGTTTACTCTAGCTAAGAAAAAAATATAAACGTAGTCTAGCAGTTTATTAGTTAGTGTGTGATGAGTATAGAAACAGCAAATATCGGAGTTTAACCGGAAAAAAAAAAGTTTTCTGTAGAAATTTGGGCCTATAGAAGTGTATAATGGTCCTAAAAAGGATATAACCTATTAGAGAAAAAAATTCTGCATAGAATGTGTTCAAACTTGAAATTAATAACAACTGAATATTTACACCATGCTATTAGGAACTTGGCAACAGTGCAAGAGTAGAGAAGGACAAAGCTAACGGCAACTTGTATGTGCTAGATAGAGACAGATATACCCCGTTTAACTACATACTGTCATCTAAGGGTGAGACAACCTATAGTACCACCTCTACTCCTTTTTATTTTCTCTACTAATCTGTAGTAAGTCAAGGAAGTACTGTATTGCACCCAAACATTCCACACCAAGATTTCACCAGAAATACAGGTATTGAGACTCCCATAGTCCAAACAAAACATTTCTACAAAATAGTTTGCATATGTGTGACCGAACAGCATGTCACAAAAGTAAAATGTCATTTAAATACCAAGCTGGGTATCAAGTTCAAAGTTCTTCCAAGGATTCAATGCAATGACGATATTGAAGAAAATCCTCCCACCCCCATCTCCAACTACTCTTTATATAAAAAGCCTTTTCATTATTTTGTTATGTTCTTAAAGATGGAAATAGTTGCAATTTATTCCTGCATGACACTACTCGCCGATTGGTTCAAATTAGTCACATGACCTCCAAACTTGACATAACATGAAGGAAAAGGCATTGGCAAACTCTACATTAAGTCACGTTAAGTTGACCCTAAATAGCTCCACTTTGTGTGTTAGACTGTGAAGTATTCTTCATGTCTGAGGTCATTTTGAGTCACTTTTTTACACTCATCTTCACTTAAATTGTTTTGAAAACTGGAAACATTTTCAAGATCGTTCGGTTCCATCATCAGTTGTTGGGTGACTCAAACATTGCCCACACATGGCTTGTGTTGTTTAAAAACACCCACAGTAAGTTTGTTGGCATAAATAAATAATAAGACAAATTCTTCTTGCTTTGACCAATCACTTGCTAACATTTCATGAAATAAGTACAGGAAATGATGAATATAAAAAGGGAATGTAGTATATTGGAACAATATGATTTGAATAATGCATTCTCATGCTAGCTTTTCATGATCCAAGAAAATCAATGTAGAGGCATACAAAAATGAGTATGCAGTATTAGTTGAGATGATAGACTTATAATAATAACGGTATGTCAGCACTACAATTCTCTCTCTTCAAAGGAAAAAATTGGGTCACTTTTGATGCTTGAGTAAAGGGGTTGAAAAAGTGTAATATCATTTGCTAGGTGAGAGCAGTAATACTTTGAGTAAATTTCTTAGTACACAACATACAGAAGCACTAAAACTACATCCATTCATTATCCATTCAAGGATATAAAAGCATCATCAGCAGTTAATTTGAAATGTAGGTACAGTAAACAAACCACAATTTAACCTGAATGCAGAGAAGCTGGCACCTTCATCCAGTAACCATAAAATTATGTGAACAATTAACATGCATGTGCGCTAACAATATTGTCCTTCTGGATGACTGGCTCATGGATGAGTATGGAACTAAACTTTCTCGGAAACTAATTTTCTTCAGGTTCACAATAATAGGCTGTTGTAATCTAGGTTGAGCATCAAAATATAAATTTCAACTTGTCATCATTTGAGTAGCAAGGCTTACATCTCAAAAGTCGGCCTTATGTCCACTTGGATGTTACCCAAGTAAGAACATTTTGCTCACTTCATTTGGAGTAGTGCATCTACCTTATAGTTGAAATAGAATGGTTGGGGCGAGTTGGCTCAGTCTGGATAAGGTTTTGATTCATAGAAACTAAATGATAGTTAACGCCCATCTCTGGATGCATATGCATTTGAACATTCATTTCAACTACTCATTCACTTTTTCTGCAGAGTAGCTATAAGAGACATTAAACCCTTGAACAACAGTGTCAAAGTTACTCCAGGATTACCATAACCACTTTAAAACATCGGACACTGAGAACCATAGCAGTTAAAGAGTGTCAATAACAAATTAGTAAAACTGCAAGAAATTTTCATCCTTAGGTGTGTTACATATGAGGTGTGGCAATGAAAAAAAGTGAATTCATGTTCTTTAACACTTTATTGAAAAAAATTAGTCAATGGTAATCTTATCCCCTTTAGTGTAGTCTTCTCCCAAATATCGACATAATCTATGCAAATTTTCCACTGTTGGGAGTAGGCTGCAGTCATCTTGTGTTGTGCAGTTCAACAGTTGCATCACTTTGGCTTTCACTTATTCACAAGTTCGAATCTGGTTCCTTTGAGCATGGACTTTACTTTCAAGAAGAGAAAGAATTCACATAGTGCTAGGTTTAGCAAATACAGTGGATGTTTCATCACTGGAATGTTGTTTTTCATCAAGAACTCCTGGTGGAGGAACCAGGGGCATTCTTCCACAAGTCCGTTCTCCTTCACTCACCTCTTACAGCGGGTCTTCCGAATATGTATATAATAAACCTGATTGGCAGTTGGACCTGCAGGCACCCAATCTACGTAAATAACTGCCCTTTCCCCAGATATATATATATTAAAAAAAAGGATCCTGCTTTGAATTTTAATTTGTTCATGCAAATACATGGAATGTCACTTAGTCTCCGGATCATATTGGTAAATCCAAGCTTTTTGTTACACGTAATTACATTTTATTAAAAATCAGCAGTATTTTCAATGGTTCTAAGAAAATCTACTCAGTAACTCTATTGGTGTGTTTATATTCAGCACACCTCATGCGCATCCATCGGAAATTCATCGCATCATTCTTTAACTATTGCTGAGATCCACCAACTTCAGCACTTAACCATCAGTTCCATCATCCCCAAGAGACTTATGGATAGTCCCATAACCTACTATCTATTCACTCTAAGGTTGATCCACGCGAAATTGAACCCAGGTGGCCAGTGCACAGTTATAATGTATCCTTCCGCCATTCGCGCCAGAAATAGTCACAACACAACCACGTGGTGAGTGCATGCGGTACGTAATAGAAACGAAATGATCCCTTATTCCGTCAATTTAAAGAGTGACTAACATGTAACACGAATTGCGTTTCTAACAAACTCGTCACATTCTTGCATGGCGTATTTCACACGCTTTTGTTTTTTCCCGGGTGTAACCACTTTTCCCGTTTCAGCTTTTTCTTTACGAGCACTGTTTATACTGGTACTCGAAACACCGGTGAACTCAGAAGTTAATTTCACTACTTCTTTGATGGGAACAGTTGGATATTTCTCACACAACTTATAATACACGTTCAACACTTGTTTTTTCACCACTAGTCAATGGTTTTCCCACCTTATGCTTTGCATAAGTCGACGAAGACGCAAGAGCAAATTCACTGCGACTGTCCGCCATGATTCTAAATAGAAACTGTTGTTATAAACAATACTCGGATATCAGGTTATTACACGAGTTGCATGTTGGGACTTGTAGCTGTTTATCAGTATACATCAGTGTTAATTAACCTCTCAGGTATTTGCGTAGAATGTTATATCATTTAACGATAAATTCATTCTAAAACTCAAGATTACTAGAATGGGACTACTTCCCTGCATGCATTGCTACCGTGTTGTACCACGGAGCACTGATCACGTGGGTTTGTTTTGATGCGGACAAACCTAAGACTGAACTTGGTTTAACTAAATTGTAAATAACTAGTCAGCTGATTGAAAATTAAAGCTGCAGCTTGCATGATTTGAATAGCTAAATTAACACATAAATTACATGGAAGCAGGAGATAAACAGTATGTAGTGTCACCATAATAAAGATTTCATTTGTAGGATATTGGCTTTATTACATGAATCATCGAACCATTCTTCAATTCAGCAGAAAATACATCCATTGCAGTTCCATTGGTGGAATGCATTGCTCATTGTTCCGTTGAATCAAAAAACTTGCCCTCTGTTCCTTTTGCATACATATTAGGATTTTTAAACACATACCTTTTTCATGCCCAGATCATTGTGTAAAGCCAAAGACTTTCCTTACAGATGTTTGGTAGGTTGAACAATTTTTGAATGCTCAGATAGTGGTCTCTTCAAATAATTTTTGCAACTTTCTCCATTTTCCCTTCAGTTTTTGTAGTGGAAAGCTAGCCCAGTTTTGGACGAAGTTTGGGAGGAATTTGATATTAACACATTTTGATGGAGCTGAGACACACAAGCCACTTCTAACAGGTCACAGCCAAACTAATGCTGCATGTGAGTAAAGCTTCTGGCAGTAGAGAAGAGTTCACAGGTCAATGCCCTGTCTCCCTATTTGTCCTCAGAGTGGTGCAAAATGAATGAAAACATTGGATCTAGTTTCTTTGTATATTACCACACCTCAGCTAATTAATTCATGCATATTCTATTAATATGTTACTGTTCCACGGGGGTGGAATGACGTAAGCATGATGCCAACCATGAATCATGAAACTAACAGAAGTCCTAAGCTAATACCTTCCACCTTTGTGTATATCCATATCCAAGTATTGACTGGTGCTTGACTGCTTTTTTGTTATTTTTTGTGGTTTCCATCTTTCCCTTCCTGTCTCATTTTTCTTTATATGTTGTTTTTTTGCACTTAACCCTGTGCTTGCCTGGTGCACATACCTGCCTGCTTACAATCCTTGGCTTGTTGGTGATTGGAATCATCGATGATAAATTGCAGCCTAAAGACATTAGGCCTTCTCTCCGACAGATACACCTTCTGTCAGAAATGCTTCAATGACATCCCGGGAGACACGGTGACACTTGGAGATGACCCTACGCAGCCACAAACGTAAGTATATATATTTGATTAGAATAAGTGTAATGAAATTTTTATGGTCAGAAAAAATAAATTAGACAGTATAAAAAAGAATTAAGTTCAGCTTTCCAATTCCTAATTCAAACAATAAGAAATTGAAACTAGTAACATTTCAGTAATGGTACAGTAGAATCCTGATAACTCAACATTGTGTATAACTCAATGACTTCTTTTAATTTTATTTTATGTTTTATTTTTATTTTATTTTCTATTTAATTATTTTTTCATTAAACTTGACTGTAATACTTTCTATAATCTGCCACTCGGTATAAGCAGTATAGGTACATTTTAATCTACCACATTCTCCCCCCACAGTAATAAAAGGGCTGATCTGTATTGACCTTCAATATCCAGCTAGAACATAAGCATTCTGCAGACCATTGTTACGAAATCAAAAGCTTGCCACTAATAATGTGGTTACATTGCATGAACACTTATTTGGAAGGTTTGAAAGTTTATTGCTTTACCCAGTACGTATGTGGTAAGCTAAACTTCCAGTAACATTTGAGAGGCAGAATCGGAACTGAAAAACTCGATTCCACTGCTGGGATTTGAACCACAGACCCTCCACTTACCAGGCGGCTGCTCTAATCATTAAATTCTCAAACACTGCCCACACACGGCTTGCATGTTTAAAAAACACCAACAGTAAGATTGTTGATATAAATAAATAATTTCAGTAACATATTGCTGGTTGCAGTACTGTTCTTAGATTTCAGGCTTATTGTTAGTGTTATGTTTGTGACACTGAAAATGTGGAATGAGAAGACAAGTTAACATGACAATGAAAATTAAATTGGAAACGTTAAAGACATGCCGTGAAACTAGACATTTCGGCAACTGGGCACCCCCTCAGTCCACATCAGGTCCAGTTATTGGGATTCTACTGTAGTCAATTTCTTTGAAGCATTAAATAAATTGCAAACAAACATAAAAAAAGCTAACTCATTTTCTTTGTACAAGAAAAGAAAGCTTATAATTTCTTAATATTTACCCTATTATGCACATTTGTTCTAATGTAACAAACTGATAATTTTATAATTCGAAAGAAACTGAAAAATAATTCATGTGCAATATAATATGCAATTCTCAACATCTATGTGATGAAATCAGATTTACTGAACTATTATGGGTGCATTAATCAAAAGGAACGATGTGTTACAAACTTAGAAAAGATATTGTACAAGTAATTAGCATTTCTTGTGAGGATCAGCAGATTTAAATGGGACTTGATATTAAATTATTTTAACATGGGGAACATCGTCAACTGCACATTCTTCACCACAGTTTATGGTGTTAACAATATCTAAAAGGGATTCTTTAACTCATAGAAGGACTAAAATCCATTACCAGTCAGGAATCGAACTGTGACCCATAGAGCAGAAATTATGAGGCAACCAACTTACATCTTGTGAGCATATAAATATGTAGTTAGCATAGTGCCTCTTTCCTAAATCCTCAAAAATTATAACAGGCAGAATAGGGGCATTAAGAAGCTAACTTCATTTGTTAAATCAACAACTGCAGTGAAAAATTGACTTTTATTAAGAGTGTAACAATAGATAACATTAGGTATTGTGGTAAACTTAATTAAAGATAAGATTAAAATGTAATCTGAAAACAGATAACTTGAAAAATCAGCAGTGTGAAAAATAATGCAGAGTACATATTGTGTTTTCACAGGTTTGTTAAATCAACAAGGTAGGACTGAAAATGTTGGCATACGAATTGTGATTGAGTATTACATTTGAGTGTTAAACTACAATAAAAAGAAATAAAACACATCAAAAACGAACTATTTAAGAGGAATCATTTAGCAGAAAAAATTGACATTCATCCAGTGCTACACTCAAGATATAAGAAAGAGTCATCTAGCTCTCTGACTGAAGTTTTGCTGAACCAGTATTTAAACAGTTATAAAAGTGCACCTCAGCACCATTACCAGCAATCGATATACATACATAGAAATCGCTACATATGCTGCCACTAGGCTAGATCTGCAGTATCATGCATTTAAAGAAAAAGACTTCGAAGTTAAAAGTGAATGTCATAAAGCAATAGTCCTAAGATACACACAAATAATTATTCTGTATTACTGTAATATTAAAATACAGAATACTGTGGAGTGATTGTTGTATCATCTGCTGAGAAACAAGATTATTTGAGGTTAGAAAATTTTGCACTGCAAAGCGACAGCATACGCTGCTCCCCTTGCATGAAAAAAGGGCCTATAAAAGTTTCTCCTGTTATTTTTCATGCTGTCAATATATGAAACCAGTATGGTTTAGAAAGTAAAATCCATGGCGGAAGATATTGTGACATATTCTTGGATTATTTAGATCACATTAGTCTCAGTGAAAAAAAAAAAAATAGGAATGCAATAATGTGCATAGAATGGGAAAGGTTAGATCCATATGATATACAGAAAGAGAGTTTAAGGAACTTTTTGGTATTGGGAAGGAAACTTTTACGCTCTTTTTGAGCATACTTGCATCAAAACTCAGTCATGAATTCAGCTTACCACACAAATTGCACTTGTTATAAATTTTCACTAAAAAGTCAGAGTATTCAATAGCGTGAAACTGAAACTAATTAATTTAGTGCATCTGTTTTTGATAACCTGTCTAATTTTGATTTTGTTTTACAGTCACTTTATGCTGTATATTATGTTTTGTAGTAGCATCAGATCAACAAACTAGATACATTTATTTTAGTATGTTGTATTGCAGCAGTCCCTCCAGTGGTCTGGAATGTGCTAGCTTCGTTCCTAGCCACAGAATATTCTCTGGTTAGGTTCCACCCATTTGGCGTGGAGCTTTTAAGTTCTGTTATTCTTCCAGTGCTCCGTTAACTGGATGCCTTGTAGAAGATAAGGGTAGTACAAAATATCTTGAAGTCAAGATGCTAGGGTCACTGAGCACTCTCCACATCCACTGCTGCCACCACCACTATAGAGCATTACTAGTCATTATAATTGTATGAGGAAAAGTAAAATGGCTGTCACAATCTTGTAACATGTTTAGAAAAAAAGTGTTTTCCTACAAGTAAAGAAAGTGAGGTAACTATTAGTAAAATTGTTAGTTATTTAAAGTGAAAAATTATTAATATCCTGTCAGTTATGTACTGACAAAATGTAATAAAACAAATTCTGAAAAACATGTTAAAAAAGATTAGTCCTTTTGGGAGTTAAGGAATCCCTTTTATGTGTTGGTAATACAATAAACAGTGACAAAGTACGGGTAGTTTGTAAGACCTTTCCTATGTTAACTTAAATAGTGGTCTTTTACAATTAATTAAGGGGTATTAAACTATCAAAAACAGCAGGTATGAGGTGTGATGAAAAAGTAATGGGAATTTTTAAATTTCGTGGACTTTATACATCCAATTTTCAAAACTTTTTTTTTATCTTGTTGGTGCACATATTCCTGATGTATGTTTGTGTTTTCAGCTGTTTTGAATATTTAGTTTATTGTTGACAGTGAGTGTTTGGCAAATTTTTGCTTTCGAAAAAGATGGATCAAAGAATTTGCATTCGATTTTGCTTTAAAAATGGAATAAAGTGTAGCACCACATTTTAAATGTTAACTGTGGCTCTTGGGGAATCTACTATGAGTAAGACAAGAGTTTACGAGTGGTATAGATGCTTCAAAGAGGATCGAAGATATTGAAGATTATGACTGCCCTGGATGCCCTAGCACATCAGTTACTGATGAGAATGTGGAAGAAGTGAGGAAAATGATTCTGGAAAATTGACGAATAACCATCCGAGAAGTTGCTGATGATGTCAGCTTATCCTTTGGCAAATGCCAAACAATTTTTTCAGATGTTTTGGGCATGAAACGTGTTTGCAAAGTTTGTTTCAAAATTGTTGATTTTTGACCAAAAATAATGTTGCTAGGACACCACTGAGGAATTGCTAAATGAAGTCGACAACGACCCAGAACTTATAAAGAAGGTTATAACAGGCGACAAAACATGTGTATATGGGTATGACATCAAAACCAAGGCCCAATCATTTCAATGGAAATTGCTTGAAGAGCCAAGACCGAAAAAAAATTTGGCAAGTTCCATCACATGTAAAGGTTCTTCTGTTTTCTTTGAGTACAATGGGATAGTACATCTTGAGTGCCTACCTCATGGTCGTACGGTCAATAAGGAGTACTACCTGGAAGATATGCCATGTTTGCATGAAGCAGTCCAGAATTGTGGCAAAGCCACTTGTGGAAATTGCATCACAATAATGCTCCCAATTACACCTCAATGCTTGTTCATGATTTTCTGGCAAAAAAACAAGACTGTTATGCTACCTCAGCCAGCTTATTCACTGCACATGGTCTCCTGTGACTTACTTCTATTCACGAGGCTGAAGAGAACCATGAAAGGACATCCATCTTGGCACCAATGAGGAGATAAAAACATTGAATGAGCTGAACACCATAATGAAAAGTGAGTTCCAGAAGTGCTTCCAAGATTGGAAAAAGTGCTGGCACAAGTGTATTATATCTGAGGGGGATTACTTTCAAGGGGACAAAGTTGATGTTGAATAAATATACTCTGTAAGAAAAATAAAAATTCCTGTTACTTTTCGATCTTACCTCATATATGTGAAAAAAGTTAATAGTTTTTCTTTTTTATGTAATTATCAGTAGGAGTTTATTTTCTATAAATGTCAAAACTAATTTACTCTTGTGTTTTATTATCTTTAAATCTAGATAAGTAAGGCAACCATTATTTTCAATTTCCAGTGTGAGTTTTATAGCTTTATCTTGTAAATTTAGGAGTTTTAATGCACGATTTATGTTTATTAGGAACAGTGGCAAGAACATCATTGTCAGCAGCTTGCTTTTTCTCCTTTCATAAGAATTCAATTATTAAAAGTAACCCCAATAATAGATATAGAAAGTAATACCGAAAGTAACATTAGTTTGTATAATTCCTGCAGATAATGTGCAATTAGGTGAATATTGAGTTTTACATGTTGACCTGAATTACAGGGCAATAAAAAAGGACCAGTTTAAGGAAATGAAGAATGACCACCTTGAACTGGAGCCATTTGTTGAATGTCAGGACTGTGGACGCAAACTTCACCAAATTTGTGTACTTCACATGGAGCAAATTTGGCCTCAGGGGTAAGTATTGTTTATTTTCTGCCATTTATCTTTGAGTTCAACACTGTGATAAGTAAATGCATAACTTGAAAGCATATCCTTTATTTCTGGTATATAACTGTTATATGCAAGAAAACTTGAAATTCAGAATTTGTATATGAGCAACTTCAAATAAATGTTGGAAAAACACATTGTTGCTTTTTGGTAATGATAAATCTGCAGTTATCAATTGGGAACCCACCATTGAATGCCCTCAATTGGATCTTGTATTGAAATTATCTTTATGAAAATTTACGAAAATCTTAATTGCTTAAAGTTTCATTTATTTTATATTTAACTATATCTTTCATTAAGCTCTCATGTTTATTCATTCATTTAAAACAGTTGCAGGAGGTACTGCATTTTAAAAGTGTTCTCCAAAAAAGCTTCATATAATTTCAAGAGGAATAAAGGGCAAAGCATCTTTTTTCCTTGAACGAAATTAAACTGACTTCGGAGAAATGTTTATATAATTGAATGTTTTACTGCTACATCCCACTCAGATATTAGCAGTTAGGTTGAAATTAATAGGATGTACCCATTCTTTTACAAACTTATATTAAAAATTATCCTTTTGGTAATTGTGTGGACGGAATTAATGGGTAATAACTAAAGTGTCAAACACAGGTTGCGTTAAGGAGCAAATGAAGTTTAGAAATTATAATGAATATTGTTTTCCATTTCTTTGCAGATTTGCATGTGATAATTGTTTAAAAAAGAAAGGACAGAAGAGAAAAGAGAACAAATTTAATGCCAAAAGGTTACCTGTAACAAAATTAGGAACTTACATAGAAACTAGAGTCAATAACTTCTTGAAGAAAAAGGAGGCAGGTGCTGGAGAGGTGGCAATCCGGGTTGTAGCCAGTTCGGACAAAATTGTGGAAGTCAAACCTGGGATGAGAAATAGGTAAGCAGCTTGTTGACTGTCTAAAATCATGCTCAATGGCAAATACAAATATATTGCACATTTTAGTTTAAAGTTCTGCATTGTTATAATGAAAATTGTACTATTTCAGGTTTGTGGATAATGGAGATTTGCCAGAACAGTTTCCATATCGAGCTAAAGCCTTGTTTGCATTTGAGGAGGTGGATGGTACTGATGTTTGCTTTTTTGGCATGCATGTGCAAGAATATGGGTCAGAGTGCCCCACTCCTAATACTCGCAGGGTCTATATAGCTTACTTGGACTCTGTGCATTTTTTCCGCCCAAGACAGTTTCGTACCGCAGTTTATCATGAGATTCTCTTGGGATATCTTGACTATGTCAAACAACTTGGGTAAGTATGAAGAAGTTACTCAAATAGAGTAAGAATGAATTAAAAGATATTGTTTGTATTAGCAGTAACCATAACATTTTCAGTCTTTCTTAGATCAGCAGATAACCATTTTTCGTACTGAGGGTGGTGTGCACCAATCTAGAATAAGTTCTACTTTCATAGTCGGCTATTAAAGTAAGCACTCTGCAACATCCATGCGAGTGCTACTTCTGAAGTATTTTATGGGGTGCAATATTGACTGCATGCTCATTCCTATTTTGTGCCCATTCTGAAAATTGGTGAGCTTTTCCAAAATTGGAAAAAGTGTTTCTCCACCAACCTGCAAGTATCTGAAGTACAAATAGGAAGATTCTGACATTATTTTAAGGGAATTCTAAGCTGCTCCTTGGCACCTTTCTTATTAGTTGAAGCATTAAACTCATCCATGACTTTCCAGGCATCTCTCTTTTTATCATCTTCTTTCTTGGAAGTGTTGAAATCCAGTTGCTGTAATCCATTAAATTCAAAGGTAAATTGATTAACATTACACAACACTTCCTTGAGAATTTCCCGGAACATGTTTCGGAGGCTCACTTTCCTCCATCATCAACTGGACATACACTGGTTCTCTGTGGTGTAGTTAGCAATGTTTTTTCTGAGGTCTTCTTTGGCAGTGGTTCAAGGAACTTGATAAACATATCTTTCTGAGGGATGTCAAAATTGAATACTGTTTCTATTTTTCACAATGAAGATTTGTTCTCTTGTGGAGAGCTCTTGTTTTCCTGTTGTGTGTTTGAGAAGTTTCAGTTCTGGATTTATGTTGAGTTTTTTTTTTTTTTTGTCCAAAAGTGGGTCACAACTGCTGATTTGTCTTTATGTTTCTGAAGTGTTCCTTGGATCTTGTTTCCAAATTTATTTTGGTTTTTCCTATATAAACTTGATATATACCAGATTTTTTTATCAGGTAAGATCTTCGATGTTTGAACTTAGTAGATTTTTTATTAAGTAATGCTTGACTGGTGCTAACTGAATGTTATGTTCTTTGAAAACTTTTTTAAATTTATCAAAAGCTCATGGATGGGACATGAATTTTTTTTGTCATTTTTGTTTCTGTTGCTGCAAGTGCTCTATTTTCTTTTAATAACTTTGTGTTCGCTAGTGTCACTGTTATACCCACTAATGATTAGTGTTTCCCACACACAGCTTGTCTGTTTAAAAATCCACAGTAAGTTGATTGGCATAAAAAAATTCTTATTTGTTTTAATGATTTCAGAATAAGTGTAGGGTTCCCTAATAAAGTTGTTACTTTTCCTTTGACATAAAGAAGATATTTACGGTTGAATGTATTGCACATTTTTCATATTATTATTAGAAAAGCAATAATATTGGCACAAACCTCAACTGTTACTAATTATTACCTTAAAATAGGCTTAAGATGGCATAATTACAATTGGCTGTGAGAGGAACTTAATCTTACAAAATCATGACTGTGGTGAGAATAGGATATTAACTACATCAAAAAATTACAAGTTACTCACAATACCTTTATTACAGTGCTCTTTATAATCAATTACTAAGGCGAGAGGGCAGCTACCTGCAACCTTTTCTTGCTTAATCCTGTTTTCACAAGTTGAGGTTCCTTTATCTTTTCTAATCAAAACTTCTCTAGCATGGCAACTGATTATTTAACTCAATAGACTCTGAAATGAGCCGAGATCTGTATAAAACAGACTGACAGAGCTTACACAGGACAGCAGGTGGTAATATTGTTTATAGATAAATGCTAATGAAATTGAATTACAAAGATATACAGAAATTTAAGTCCTGAAGGCTTTGAATTTTTATATAATCCTATGCATCATAGTATGCTTATATTGTTTAAGCTTTTAGTTAATATTACTCCTATGCAGTGTCAATTGGTGTTTACATAATCCACATACATGCAAGTCAGAATGTTTGACTATAATATTTTCATTAAAAGAAGTAATTTTTAATCTTCCTTTTAGGTACACAATGGCACACATTTGGGCATGCCCTCCTTCAGAAGGAGATGATTATATCTTCCATTGTCATCCTGCAGAACAGAAAATTCCAAAACCAAAACGATTACAGGAATGGTACAAAAAGATGCTTGACAAAGGGATTATAGAAAGGATAGTACTGGACTACAAGGTAATGCTCAAACTTGTTATGATTTTGATGACTGTCACAATTTTAACTGTTACTAAAGTATTAAGTGCCTTATTAGATAAATGCCAAATGAAAAACTGATTAGTAATTTACGGTTGGCTTTCATTGTAAATGAGTTAGACACACACAGTGTATGACAAGCCAACTCCTAAAAAAGGTGGCTTTGTAAAGCATGCCATTAAATATTTAGTTTTTCTAGGTTCAAAGCCTAACATGGTGAGAGTAAAAAGTATTACATTCCTTGAATATGTAATTTTGTGATGCAGGATATCTTGAAGCAAGCAGTGGAAGACAAACTTAGTTCTGCTGCTGAATTGCCCTACTTTGAGGGTGATTTCTGGCCTAATGTCCTTGAGGAAAGTATTAAGGAGTTAGATCAAGAAGAGGAGGAAAAGAGAAAACAGGCTGAGGCTGCAGAGGCTGCAGCAGCAGCTGCTAATGCTGTAAGTAACACTTTGCATACTCCATTTCCTGGTATATAAAACTGGCATGTAGTAGTTTCTTCTTCTTATTATTTTTTGTAATATTATTTTACACCCCAAGAAAACAATAAAGAAGGTTAGGATTTTTATTCACTAAAATAATATGGGCAGATATTTTGCCTAGTACTTGCAATAATATACATAAAGTGCATGCTGAATTCAGAAGGATCCACATGTGAGAGTTCTTTTATGAGCATTTGAGATGTTATTTTATTCTTGATAATTAACACAAAGAACTTGCCATGTATAATCATAATTTGGTTAGCAAAAATGTCCAAATTCAATATGTTCTCAGGCTCCAAGCAAGGTGTAGTGATGAAGAGCCATCGATGTTTCGGGAGTGTGCATCTCTCCCATCATCAGGATAATGAATTGACTATTAATTTTTTTTTTTTTTTTTTTTTTTTTTTTTTTTAAATAAGGGGAGACAGAAAGAGAGTTGGAAGGGAGATAGAGTTGGCTTATTACGCCGGGATATAGCTTTATTGGGGAGGAGTGTAACGTTGTCACGAGGTCCCGCTTAGCACCCTCGGTAGTGCGGGTATGCTGGCCGACCGGAGTCAACTTTAATTTGTGGTTACCGGGTGGCAGCCATGACCAGGCCCTGACTGACACACACGGGTAGTTCTTCGTATGGAGGGGAGTTGGTCGTGAATCGGCGGAGACTGCGATGTGGGTTCCAGTGAACGGCGATGACTGTGGTGGCACTTGTTATTCAGGTGGTGGAAAGAATGCGCTCTCGTCAAGTCCGGAGGCAGTGCAGAGTCTTCCTCTGCACCGGTAACTGCACGGGGAGTTGTAGTGGTGGATGAGTCCATATCTCTTGAAGAGTGCAATTTGTTCTGGTGTCGGAATCTTGCGTCCTTCTGGTAGTGCGTTTGGCGTTGTGGGTTGTGACCAAGGTTGGTTGTGTTGCGTTGCAGGAGCTGGCGATGTAGTCCAGGGTTGGCGATGTTGCACTGCAGGTTGAGACGTGGTAGTTCGGGGTTGACTGTGATGATCTCGGTCATGTGCTGTTGGTAGTAGAGAGACTTGTGTGCTGGCTTCATGGGTCAGGGTTGGAGTTCGGTCCTCGATTCGGTGAAGTTTGCGCAGAATGGAGTCTAGGGTGGTTGTTTTGTCCAGTGCAGCGGTTGTGTTGCGAAGTTCTGTTAGTAGTTCTGCTGCGGAGTTGAAGCCGGTGGTGTTGTGGAGAAGTTGTTGGTGGATTGTTGTGAGTCCGTTGCGGTAGGTCCGGCGGAGACAGTTCGTCTTCTTGTTGATTTTCTGGACGTCGGTGCTGAGAGATGTGAGGCGGCCTGTTGTGGAGTTGCGTAGTTGACGTCCTTCGTCTATGATGGTTTGGAGTTGAGTCGTGATGGTGGCTGTGGAGTTGGCTATGGTGGAAACTGCGGCGGTGAGTTGAAGTGTGGCTTCTTCCAGTCTTTTCAGCCTTTGATGGAGGTTTTGTAGGTCTTGCTGGATGTCTTCGGTGTCATTCCGGGGCAGTGGTGCAGTGATGGTGGCGGTGGCGCATGATGGAGCGGACTGTTGTGACGATGAGCGTCGTTGTGTAAAAGGAGCTGGTCTGCGGCGAGGTTGTGAGTCTGCGATGGCTGGTGTAGATTGCAGAGTGTTGGCCTTTGGATAGAGAGGGCACTGCGCCTGACCCGTAAAGTGGCCGAAGCCATTACAGGTGGCGCAGTATCGACGTCTGCGGCGTAGGTCGTGCCTGGTGCAGTCCTGTGTGAGGCAGAGAGCCCCACAGTAGTGGCACCTAGGAGCAGCGTTGCAAATGGTGTTGTCGTGGCCAAAGCGGCGGCAGGGCACATGTCTGGAAGTTCGTGCTGGTTCGACGAGTAAGTGCCGTCCGAGTAGGATCAGACCCGATCTCTGGGCGGCTTCACTGTCCGTGATGTCGGCGAAGACGATTCTGACTAGTGGTGTGGGTCCCCGAGAGGTGATGATGCGAATGGCTCTCATTGCTGAGGGCCACTTCTGACGTGCTGCATGTAGTATGTGTCTCTCGGGGATATCCCGTGGTACACCACGCATAATGACACTGACCCCTTGAGTGGGGCCACTGTGTTTCTACTCGGTACATACTAGTGGACAGTACATATACTGGTCCTTTCACTCTTACTAGTCATTCATTATCCTGATGATGGGAGAGATGCACGCTCCCAAAATGTTGATGGCTCTTCATCAGGGTTGCCAACATTTAAAAGTAAAATTATCGTACCAGCCGCTCAAAATTATAGATCTGGATTCAAAATTATCGTACATCATAAACCAAATGCTGCAACAATAAAAATATCAGTATAACACTTATGAAAATGTAGTAGTAATTATGTTTATTATATTCACTTACAAGATTGATGACCTCAATCAGTATTACAACTTTAGCACTTATGTTTCTCGTACTATTCATCTGAAAATTCATCTTTAACTGTTGCAGCATTATACAAATTTGTTGTTGGGGTAAACCCTAACATCTTCTCGGTGACTTGCAGATTTTCGGATATACCACACTCTGTCATAAGCTGAGACGACAGAATAAGTTTATTTACTGTATCTAGCGCCAATCTGTTTCTGACTTTGGTTTTTATTAAAACCCAGTTTAGGAAAAGCTTTCGAAAGAAGCTTCTGTGGGACAACAGATTATACAAACGAAATCACTGATAATACAAAGGCTGCTGGTTCTTTGAAATCAATATTTCCACCAAGGTGACACATGTGTTTCAGCACTCCAGAAACTGTCAGGTTCAGGCATGTTCTTTATTTCACACGAAATATCACGTATTCCGAGTTTTCTCCATTGATCATCAATTTTCTGAACAGTGACTTCTTCATTGAGATTGGACACACTGGCAACAAGAGGATAAAGGGAAGAAGTATTAGTATGATATAAAATGGTTGCCTTAGAGGGGTGGAGGCAGGCCATGAGGACAAAAGGTGTCGCTATTTATAATTTGTTTCATTTCGCTGGTGTGACAAACCAGTGAAAATTATATTTTGCCGGCATCGAACTATCATACATTCAAATTATCGTACGGGTTGACAACCCTGCTCTTCATACTACACCTGGCTCGAAGCCTGAGAATATCTTGAATATGTTCGTTGCCAGGAAAGCTTCAAATCATAAGAATGTCCAAAGTTATTTATTGTAAATATACATCAAGATGTATGGGACATATCTAATTAAGAACAAGGCTGATACTATGTATAATGTTTGTAATATTGTCTTCATGGTTACAATTCACATGGTGATGGGTAACAAGTATTTCTGGTTATATTTCTCTGGTATATGAAGTGATGATGTTAAATCTAGCTTTGTATTTCTTTTTTAATGATATAACCTTAATATTCTATAAGACTTAGATTATAGTACTGAAAATTAACCAAGTATTTAAATATGACAACAAATAAATTAACCAGTGGCGAAGATAGTCATAACTGACAGGGGAGTCTGAGACTTACCTTGGTTTTTATTTTTTTATTTTATTTCATTTCCTTTTTTTTTTTTTAAGAATACTCCATAATATTGTACAATGGACCCCAGGTCAGTACATCTTACCTACCAAGCAAACAGATCTGCTGTGGTTTTCTCACCACTATAACTTGATGTACTGTAATCCCTCATGGAGCTTTCTATGACCGTTACTGAGTACCACAGATGAAGTTACTTCAAAAGAGGTTACAGAGATTTTTTAGGCACAACCACTCAGATTCCGCAGTTTTTTAATTCTTCTATTTAATTATATATGAATGGAAAATGCAAAACTTTTTCTTTTTGCAGTGGCAAACCATAGATTCCAAAACTAAACACTTAAAATGTTGTACAATTGTGCCAACAAATTACATCTTTTTGATATTTTGGCTGATAATTCAAATGGCTTGTGAAATCTGAGTGATAAACGTAAAAGAAAATTGCTGATCCTCTTTTAATCATCCCAAATGACCTAGCTGTCGACAGGCCCTTAAATTACATCTTTTAATCATGAAGTTGAATGTGTCAGTAAAGGATAGCGACTGCTATATAACACACCTATATTTTTAATTTCAGATCTTTTCAATGCAAGAAGAAAGTGAAGCAGGGCCCGATGGAAAAAAGAAAGGACAGAAGAAAGCAAAAAAGTCAAACAAATCAAAAGCTAATCAACGGAAGAATAGCAAGAAATCGAATACTCCTCAAACAGGCAATGATCTCTCTGCCAAAATTTTTGCCACAATGGAAAAGCACAAGGAGGTTTTCTTTGTGATCAGGTTACATTCAGCACAGTCTGCAGCCAGTTTAGCAGTGAGTATACTCCTCTACTTTGTTCACTCCTTATTTTTGAAGTTCTACTCATTGTGGGTAGAATAATATTCTGCTTATACATAGAAAATAGGTGCTATGGCTTTGTCCAGTTTTCCAAATTGTCACTTCACTCAGTTTTCACTGCCACTAATCTAGTTCAATTTTCATTGAGAGTTAGTTAGTCCACTCTTGTCTTTTCACTAACATCAACTATAGTGTGTAAGGTTTAAGTTGAAACATGAAAAGTAGAGAGATAGCACTATATTCTACATGGCAGTTGGTAATCCTTAACTGCCTAATCTCAAATCCTTTACTATTGAAACTTCTTCTTCAGGTTTCCCTTGTGTCTCGTGGCGTCAGGCTGCTATTGAAACTTACTATTTAAATTCTGGTTACAAAGGTATTTCCCAACACCTGCTTGTATCAATATGAAAACCAGCGAAGCAAGGATGGCTAAACATATCAGGATATTTTCCACATTTCTGTAGAAACTCTTCCATATTTCAAAAGTGTAACTGATTTTGATTTTGAGAGCCTAGACAGTGAAGGGTGACTAGCAGTGTTTTTAAGCAGTTGGACCATCATTAACGCAACTGCCCCTCCTAGAACCATCAGGTAGAAGCACAAGGTCATGTTTCAACTTATACCTCGCACACTACAGTTCCACTATTCATAACATAATATGGCAAAAGTAGCTGCTTCTTCCAGAGCCAAACACAATCTCATGCAATAACAGTATGCACTGCACTTCAGTACAAACATCACCAATTTGCTCAAAGAACAGCATTTCTAGTCATACCCACTATTTCCTCACTTGCTCTGTTCTTTTTAAATTAACGTCCTCCAACGTAATGTTATATCGGAAGGTGAGTGAATGAAATGGGTGAAATAATGCTCAAATGAGCCCGAGGTCCAAAGAGTACTTACTCTGTGAGACTCGTTTCACTGTACTCACTGACTTCTTTGCCAGACTGATTCACTCTCGAACACTAGACTGACTTATGCCAACTTTGTCACTTACCACACTCATTCACGTACCCATCAACATGCTCTCAAACACTGCAAGATTGACATGCTTTGCAAGAGCACTAGCCTAAATAGCCTTAGAACTTTCCAGAACATTTGGGATATTGAAACATCCATAAGGTTCTAGTTCTTTGCCAATAGCACTTTTGTTGTCTTACCCTGGGCAAACCTGCACCTTATCTTGTTTGCTGTCTGGCACCGATCTTCCAATAATCTTGTGCAATAGCTGCTTGATCATAATACCTAGAAGAGTATGTAAAAGTTTGTAGAATAATTGTAATAATGAATAATAAGAAAAGGTGAAATGTTAATCTTCTTTTAATTGAGCAGTTACATATAGCCATTACCACATTGGATCACAGTACAGTTCTTTTTTTTTTTTGGGGGGGGGGGGGGGGGGTTGGGGTTAAATTGCATAGTTGCAGTTTTCAGCATTTGATCTTAATGCTTATTGCCCAGCAAGAAACAGGCTAACATTTGTCACATGAAAAGAGTTGCTGAGTGTCTATGGCACACTAAAACTTCAAAATATTCCATATGATTAATATTGAAAAGCTGATTGAAAACTTTTTAACAGATATTCTATGGTGCCATTATTATATAATATTAAAATAGGAGACTAATGTATACCTATATAGTGTTCTATTAGATGAAAACTGATACAGTAAATTGAAATACAAATACAATACAAATGCATGAATTTCTTACTACAGATTAACTAACAAATTTAATTTTCGAACTGAAGATTCCATGTTACGTACTCTACAGTAAAACACACATGTAGGTTACATATTTTCTTCTAAGCCATCCAGGGAATGAAAGGCTGATTGTTGTTCATTTAGATATTGAAATTTTTTATATGGTGCTCTCTAAAAAGCGGTTACTATTACTGCTATTGCTCTCTTCAATATTATCAGTGAAAAATATTGGAGAGCAAGAGGTTTAATGACTTCATTGTCAGAAATCCAGCATTAGCTAACAACAACAGATATTGAAATTTCTTCCAGAGCACCATTATATACACACACTAAATTGATTTTTTTAAGAATGTTCTTTAATATTTGCTACCGACGAGTTAATAGATTCATTAAGCAAATAGGCTAATTCACCAATGCTAAACATTTTACCACTTTTTTGTACTCTATTGTTAGCAGCAGCCCTTTATATTCATATCTCCCAGGAAAGTAATTTCTGTGAATACTTTCTAACTTACAGTAGCTCGTTAAAGAACTGAGGCATTCCTGACCACAAGGGCAAACTGGACAGATTTTGTTTATTTAAACATTTGCCTTGACGGGTAACAGTGAACAGTTTAGTACATGAATTTAGTTGAGTTCGCCTTAATATTTTAAGAAAAATGTCCAAAGACAAATCGGAGGGGGTTTGGTTTGAACCATAGGTAGAAAATTAAAATGGTATTTTACTTGAAATGTGCATTTGTTGAGCTCATCCTTCTGGTCTGGAATGCCTCAAATCTTTCTTTATTGGAAAACATACTGAAACATATTGTCCATTTTCCTTTATATTTGTATTTTCTGCTTTTTTTAAAATTAACATTTTGAAATCTTTATAAAATGTTATCTTTGTTTTGCAGCCAATTCAAGATCCAGATCCTTTTATTAACTGTGATTTGATGGATGGTCGTGATGCATTCCTTACTATGGCACGCGAGCGTCACTATGAATTCTCATCCTTGCGTCGAGCGAAATTTTCATCAATGTCCATGCTTTATGAACTTCATAACCAGGGCCAGGACAGGTTCGTCTATACCTGCAATAACTGCAAGGGTCACGTTGAGACTCGCTATCACTGCACTGTTTGTGATGTAAGTATTACCTAAAAGTGTTAATATGGAGTATCTCGTTTTTTGATAATATGCAGATTATAGAGCCTTCATTAATTATTTACAGGACTTCGACCTCTGTGTGCAATGTTACGAGAAAGATGGCCATCCACATAAAATGGAGAAGCTTGGCCTGGATTTGGATGATGGCTCCTCACCATCAGATCAGAAACAAGCAAATCCACAGGTATTTAAAGTTAATTTTTCTGGGGCTCTTTTTACCTTTGTCTACGATTTGTGCTTGTTTTTTCTTTTGTATCATTCTTTCATTTATCCTATGCCTATAGTGTTTAGTATTCCTGTCATTAACATTGTTTAAACTGAATATATTTCCTGTGTTTTATATTAAGGTTATTAAACATTTTTCTTGCTACACCTTTCATAGGAACTATGGACATATATAAAAATTTTTTGATTATTAATAGTAATTCAAAATTTCACAGTTCGAACTTTAAGAAGACTGAACTCAGTTATAACTATGTTCAACAAGTATGGCAAAAGTGCTTCAGCGGCATTTATCATGTAGTTTTACTCCATTCCATGAATTAGGCTTATTGTCCATTTCAGCTTCATAGATCCCTCCAGAGTTTTCAGGATCAACATTCTTAGTTCTTTCTGTTGGCTTAAAGTTAAACAGCTGCCTTGGAATATCCATTTTCTTACATTTTAATTAAATTATTTACAACTTAGTACTTATCTTATTGTTCATACAATCTTTGTATAATTAAAATATAAATTCCAGGATAGATCAAATATAAGTCTGTTTAAAAAATATAAAAAATTATTCTAACAGAAGAAAGATTACAGCATTTAGTCCCCTGACTATCAAATCTAATTTAATTAATTTTATATACTATTCTTCTAAGCTTGAAATATTAGGTTGTGTTTCTAAAGAAGTTTAGTATGCTAATAGTTCAAGTTTTATTGACAGTAATAAAATTTTCTTCAATTTATCATTCTAATTTGACGATTTTATTTAAAAATTATTTTCAAAAAAGATAGTGAAATACAAACCTTATATTTTCAATAAAAATTAGGCTTCAGAGTATGGATTGTATGAGAGCAATACTACAAAGATACGGATAGTGCCAAGATTTTATTTGATTGAATTAGACTGTTCAATCCCTTCATGATGTAGTGCACATGGACTGATTTCAGATATGAGCAGCAAGTTCTTTGATTAAAATATGGATTTTTAGTCGATTAATCAACACTAAACAACACTCACTTTTAAATTTTCTCGGTACATGTTTCGGAGGAAAGTTAACCTCTGAAACATGTACTGACTCAAAATCCATATTTTAATGATTCCAACAACACTGTCATCAACTTCCAGTATTTATTAAGTTCTTTTATGTTTATCGCTTTTTAAAGCTGTAATTGGAAGAAAATCTTGTTTAGTTTAGAACAATTATCGTTAACTGTCAAATGGTTAATTTTTGTGTATCATATTCACTGCTAACACAGTGATGGATGTTTTACTGACAATACAATTTTATTCATGAATTATCCAACATGGTTATAAAAAACAGGGTTGGAAGAGCATGTTTAATTTACCTGTGCATTAAGTTACATATGCTTAATCTGTTGTGTAGGAAGCAAGAAAGCTATCCATCCAGAGATGTATTCAGTCATTGGTGCATGCATGCCAGTGCCGAGATGCAAATTGTCGTCTACCAAGCTGTCAGAAGATGAAGAGGGTAGTTCAGCATACCAAAATATGCAAAAGAAAAACGAATGGAGGTTGTCCAATCTGCAAGCAGCTTATTGCTCTTTGTTGCTATCATGCAAAGCACTGTCAGGTTTGTAATGCATATATTTTCTTTGGTATGTATATAATGGCTTCATTACCAATCACCAAACATTAGGAACCAACTAACCATATTATAAAAACATGCATTAAATAATGTAAGGTTTGCATGTTTCTTCTACATCTGGTACCTGTTTAATGAAGAGTACTATAAGAATCAAATAAGAACTGCATGTAATTGAGATGAAATTAGGTGTGTTTAAAGAATGGAATATCTATTAGGGATCATCAAAAGCTGTGTATCTTGATTGATTTATTTTTGTTTAATCTAAACTTTAAAAAGCATGCTGCCATTATGCTGAACAGAAGTAAAGTAATAGAACATGAAAAAAGACTGCTCTAGCAAAATTTGTTTCTACAATAATTTGTAGCATTTTGAGTTTATTTTTATATTTTATTTTCACCTCACCTCTATTGCTGTGGTCATTTTACTTTTATCCAGCGAAGAATATTGGCATTCCTGATAAGTGCGATATTTTTCTGAGTCCATCAAGTGGTAGCAAATATATTAGTAATCCCAGCAGTATTCATTGTTATGTAAGTATGTTAATTTAAATTTTTATGTGCATAGGAAACAAAATGTCCTGTGCCGTTCTGCCTCAACATCAAGCACAAAATGAAACAGCAACAACTGCAGCAGAGGTTACAACAAGCTCAATTGCTCAGGCGACGTATGGCAGTGATGAATACAAGGTCTATGCCATCGGGTGCGTTGCCGGGTAATTCTGGAGCTGGAGGTCCTGTAATGGCTGGAGCAGCTATGGGGCAACCAGGAGTGATGGGTGGCCAACCTGGAGCTGGCAGCATGGTTAGTCTCCCATCTCATCAGCCAGCAGGAAGCAAGCCTGGTACCCAGACTCCACCGGCTAATGTTCTGCAAGTTGTTAAGCAGGTAATACTAGACTGTGTACAAGCTGGTGGAACATTTCTGATCAAAAGAATTAGCGAGAAACAAATGCAAAGCACAGCCTTAAGTATTATGCTCATTTGATTATGGAGTATTCTTAATTTTGTTTTTGTGTCTTAAAAGATTTAGAGCCTCCATAGTATATTACAAGAGTCATTTAAAAATGTACTAGAGTGATCTACAGCTTATAGCACCGTTTCCAAAGCAGTTTTGTTTTCAAAACCAACAATCTTTCATGGAAATATTTGTAAAGTAACATATTGTTCCTAGAATCATAGTAGGCATAACCATTTGTTAAATTGCAGACATGTTTATAAAAGAAATATGGCAAAAATTGGACGATTATTAAGTACTTCAGAAGGAAGGGTACGAGTGCAACAGAAAATCATATTTATATACTGTTATTAACTGTCACAACTTTAGTACTTTAGTACTTAGAGGATATGATGTAGGTACAGACTGCTTCCTATTAATTTCAAGAATTTCAATACCATCTAGGTGGAAAAAAATTAAAAGACACATAAATGAACCAAAACAAACTTTTAAAGTTCACCTTCTTCAAGAAGAAAGTATATTACAGCTTTATCAGAAGCGTCTTGATCAATATGTTGATGAAAACCCAATAAATAATAATATAAATTTAGAATGGGAAGAAATTAAACGTATAACTATAAAGGTTGCATCAGAAGTATTGGGCAAGAGGACTAAAAGGTATAAAAATAGAGGACTTAAAGTTTGGAATGAAGAAATTGCGAACATAATAAATGAAAAAAAAAGAGCATATCTGCAGTTCCTAAATAATCAAACACCAGAGAACCGAACAGAATATAAGAGGTTAAATGCTATAGCCAAACGTAAAATAAGGGAAATAAAGCGACAAAGTTGGGATAAATATGTGAACAACTTACAGCATGACCTCCATGGACGACAAGAAAAAGTATATAAAGTCCTAAAACAGTTAAATGAGAATGAAAAAGATAAACTGCAACATAACCCAATTAAGACTGAAGAATGGAACAAATATAAGAAATTATGGACTGATTCAGACGAAGATAAATTAGTAACAACATATGTTAATGAACATGTAGATTTAATAAGTATGGATGAACTAAAAGAAACTTTAAAAAATTTCAAAAACAAAAAAAATCCAGGAACTGATGGTTTGAATATGGAACTATTTAAATATGCCTCGGTTAAATTCCAGACTAGACTTTTGAATTTCATCAATATATGTTGGAAAAATGGGCATTTACCAGAGGAATGGAATATTGCATTGATATGTCCGATTTTTAAAAAGGGAGTCCGAACTGAATGTGATAATTATAGAGGAATCAATCTTTTGAACTCAGGTTACAAGACCTATGCAAAAATCATAACACAAAGAATTGCTCCAATCTCAGAAACTAAATTGCATGATTCCAAAATGGACTTAGAAAAGGGCGTTCCTGCAATGATTATATCTTCATAATAACACAGATTGTGGAGAAACGACGAGAATATAATCTACCAACTCTAATAGCTTTTAAAGACTATGTAAAAGCTTTTGATAAAGTAAAAAGAAATCTGCTATGGGAAATAATGATTAAAAATGGATTTCCTCAACATTTAGTAAGAACAGTACAAAGTATGTATATAAATACAAAATTTAAATTGGGGAAATCCATAGAAAAAGATAACCTAGTGGAGATTAATTTAGGACTAAGACAGGGGTGTCCATTGTCACCTACCCTATTTAATATATATATTGACGCAGTTGTACGATGGCAAACTATGCTCAGAACACATTTTAAAATAAAGGGGAGAAATGTTGACACATTGCTGTTCGCTGATGACCAGATTTTAATTGCGGAGACGGAAGATAACTTACAAAGAGCCATACATAAATTAAATAATATTACAAGAGAGTATAATCTTCAAATTTCATATGAAAAAACAAAAATAATGACTTTTATAGGAACAAACCATTTAAAGCAAAAATTTGCATAAATGATAAACCCATCCAACAACAAAGTGATATTAATTATCTAGGCTATATTGTGTCATATACCAGTAATAGAGATATACAAAACAAAATAAACAAATTCCAAACAATATGTGGCACAATAAAAAGAGCTTTTACAAATTGTAATCGTCAAACTTTGTTAAAACTGTATAAAATAATGGCGGTCCCAACCCTGCTTTATGGGTGTGAAAACTGGGTCTTGACTATCTCACAACAGAAGAAAGTGGAGGCTGCTGAGATGAAATTTCTGAGACAGGTGGCAGGTTTCATAGACAAGAAAAGAAACGAGGATATTAGAAGAGAATTGGAAATTCAGAGTATAAATGAAACAATCATTGCATACAGGCAAAAATGGCAAGATCATGTGCAGAGAATGACCGAAGACCGTACACCACAAATAGTGCACAAGTATAAACCTGTAGGTAGAAGAAATGTTGGCAGGCCATGAATGAGATGGTCCGATCAATTTCCTTGAAGTCGGAACGGGCCACAAGGCTTATACCGTGATGATGATGATGATGATGATGATGATGAACTTTAGTACTTGAATAAATATCATATATGTATAACAAATGCTTTTAGAGAATCCTACACCATCATTTACAACCATTTCCAAGGGGACTACACAGTTAAAACTTGGCCCTAAAAGCTTGGGAGATGAAGTCCACAGTGGGAGACTGAAATCTGTCGTCGTCATCATCATCATCATCAAGAACAATTTTGTCTTAGGTCATATGGCCTGTAACGATAAAACTAGTGAAAATGTTCTTGGTCTTTCCACCGCTGTTTTGGTCTTCCTTGGTCCCTGTGACCAGTTGGAGCATACTGGAATGCCAATTTTGGGAGTCTTGTTCTTTCCATTCTCATTGGTATTTTTATGTCTACTCAGTCAAACTTCGTACTCCAAGAATCTAAAGTAAAAACAAATTAGAAACTAAGAGCTTCACTTATCGTAGTAATATTCCAAGTTGTTTGGTGCTAACAAGTTTCAAGTTGACTTCATTATTTCCTTATTCGTACTCCAAGGTTTTCTCTGACGTCCATATTCCTTTGATGTCCAATCTAGTAACTCCTAACAGTGATTGCAAGAAACGCATTTGGGCTACTTCAAGTTTCTGTGAGTTTCTGTTATTTAAAATCCAAATTTCACTTCCGTGAAAGAGCAACTTTTGATGTGAGATTATGTAGTCTTAGTTTTGTATTGGTCATTGGGATCTGTCATAGCAACAGAAATCACAAATGAAGTACATGCATAGCAGAATCATTGAATGAATGTCCAAAATTACTATAGCTGTGGTCATCTGATATTACAAGAGAATTGGTTGTGAAAAAATGGTGTGCAAAATGCGTGCCATGGTTGCTGACTATATCAAAACCGAATCATAATACGACTATGAGGAAAGTTAGGTTCATTTTCAGATGGATCTTGATGATCTTATGCATCACTTTGTAACAAATGATTGTATAAGGGTGTACCACTTCACTAGAAGCAAAACTGTAGTCTAAGCAATGGAAGCATTAAGATTCTGCATCTTTAAATAAGGGAGAAGTGTGAAATCGGCTGGAAAGTTGTTGGTGCCAGTTTCTGGGATGCCAAGCGTGTGTTGCTAAATAATTATCTTCTCCCTGGAAAAATCTGTCTCCAGCAAGCCTCACCTTTTGGAATGTCAGTGAGACAGAATATTGACCAATAGAAAATCATTCATGTAAATATTTTTTTAAGAGTGTATAGATTTCTAGTTCTTGTTTGGGTGTATCAGGGACTTATTTTTCAATATTCAAGATAGCCAATGTTTTCTTGTCACTTTGTGTTCAACCAATGAGGACTATTGCGCGGATGAATACAAAAGAATGGCGGTGTTGCGTCATACAGACGCCAGGGACTGTTTTCATTAGCGTCTGTGTGCTCAAGATGAAAGGATGTGTTTTTTTTGGTAGTGCGTGAACATGTAACTTTCACCCAAACCTTTATACAGTGTAGATTCTACCAAACTGTGAAGATTGTTGATTAATTAATATGGTGCTAAAAGTGTAAATTAACGAATAAATATGTTGTGATAAAGGAACGTTGATTTATGCATTCCATTCTGTGACCTCGACCCTGTAGATAACCGCGTCTGCTATCACACATTTCATCTTTCAGTAAAAACATTATTCCGGTATGCTATGTACTGAATTATTATAAAAACGGCACCATCAGGAAGGTTGTGCTAATTTGTTTTCTTACCCCAAAAAAATCTTATTTTGACGGAGTTGATATGTGCCAGGCAGGCTTCATACTTCAGCATTAAAGTTGGTGGATGTTAGTTAAAAAGGAGATAGAGGTGCTCTCGGCTAATGTAAATTCTAGGAATGTCCTCAAGATTCAAGGAGATATTCTGGATATTTGTGACATAGAAAGCTGAACTATTATGCTACACTTTAGGACCATTTAGAACTAAAATGTGGGGAAAGGCAGATTTGGCAAAGAAAAAAAGACATCTTCCATCAAGATGATGCTCGTTCTCAAATATCTGTTGCTACAGTAACAAAAATTGAGGTGGGATTTCATTGGCTACCATATCCACCTTATTCTTCTTACTTAGCTTGGTAGAAAGACATTTTTGTCTTATGAAAAACAAGCTTCAGCTGAAGTATCTTGCCTGGTATGAGAAATCTGACTTTTGTGACATAAAGGTCATGGCACGTAGCTGGACCAATTTGCATTGATGTTGAGGGGAAATAGTTGAAAAATATGAACAATGTAAAAAATGACCTGTGGCATCATTTTGTTCTTCATTCCAAGAACTTTTCAAATGACCCTCTTGACAAATTGAAATATTTACACAACGCTTAACATGTAGAGGTGCTATGTCTGGTTGAATATGTTTTTTGAACATTTTGTTATTCTTTTTTAATTATATTTTCTAACAGGTGCAGGAAGAGGCAGCTCGTCAGCAAGCTCCACACACTGTGGGTTATGGTAAGGTTCCAGCATTAAGTGTTCTGGGAGGACAACCGCAGGTGATGCCGCCTCCACCAATGCAGCGGCCACCAATGGGTACTCTGGGCACTACCAATGCTCCTCACCTCTTGCCTCAGTTGGAACAATGGAGGTGCGTGTGTGACGATTTTTATGCTTTGAATGTTATAGGTTTGCTGCTACTCGCCTACACAACCAGAACAAAAGTACACAAAGCAAAACTCAAATCACTTCTCACAGGGATATTAAAACTAGTATAAATTCTGTTAATGATTAAAATTAAAAATGTGGATATTCTGTTTTTTAGTTGTGGCTGAATATATTCATGCAGGTTTTGATTTCATTACAAATGAATATAACCAATGAAAAAGTTTTGGTTACATACATAATTTTATTTTTTAAAAAAAGGGATATTATTTCTGTCAAACTAATATCACAAACTCTAATAGTCCTGTGGCAGGTTTTTATTAATGGGCATGACAGCAGGACGTTAATGGGATAGCAGATAGAAGAATAACAATGATTAATGTATTCTCAGTAAATATTCAGATTTCCATCGAAATTATCTTTATTATAATGAAGGTGATTGCAACATTATAATTACTTCACTCTTTACAAATGTAACTGTGGTAAGTTTCCAAAGCTATTCAGTTTAGTGTAGTTAGATACTCTTCATGATCCTTGGGTATGCTAAGCTCAATATAGCATCTCTTGTAAATATTATTTAACGTTTTAGGTATGATCGCGTGTGGCAAATACTGTTCCGTGATGCTTCACCAAATATCTCTTGCCAATGCAATCCACTATTACAGATTACTGATACATCGCTTGTTATATTTGATCACTCAAACATGTGTTATATGCTGTTTTAATTAATAGTCCTATAGTGTGTCTTACTTATTCATCATAATTACATGGCTAACAACTATTGCTTCTCCGTTATCTTCTGTTATCGATCGTAACTTTTCCAGCTGTTGTGACAGGTCATGCCATGTTTGTTCATGGAAAGGGTGAACAATTTGGAATCACTTTGCAGTTGTCATGAATAATTTTCCTTACACTACCATAATTGAGACCAGTTTAATTCATGATCATTTGGATGGTTACTGTCTGTCTTACAGATTAAATACTTCACTTTCTTCAATGTAGCCACATTGTCTGTTAATGATGGTCTTCCAGGTCTTAGCTCGTCTGTGATGAATATGTGACCAGTTTGGAAAATCATTATCCAGCTCACAATAGTGTCGTAAGAGAATCATTTCCAGAAATGGCCATCATCTCATCATGAATTTCCCAAACACTATTGCCCTTCAAAAGCAGGAACTTTATAAGCTGAGCCTCAATTTTTTCCGTCTTACCCTTTAGTCACTTCTGGCATTACTTGTAAAAAAAACTAAAAGTCACAATGAATTGACTTCCTCAGTATCATGCACTTAGGGACCAATGATAACATTACAAAATTACATCAATATACCATAGCATTTTCCAGCTGCTAATTAAAACTTTACAACACACCCTCATACATGCTTAAGCTTTCATAGCTGGGGTTGATCCACTAGTATGTAGTTTCTGGGTTTGTAGGCCATGGTCGAGTCAATGAATTATCATCTGACATTTTGCCCTTTAACTTTGTTGGACAACTTCAGAGAAGTTCCTCCTGGCTGGTTTACAATCACGGTATAACTAGTTGTAAACCAGTCGGCAGTCATTTCTCTGAAAATGCCCAATGGAGTTAGGGCGAAACGTCAGATGATAATTCATTAAGTGGACTACAGTCTACAAGCCCAAAAGCTACATTCTATTGGGTTTATGTTCCAGATTTGATTTGCATAGCACAATTATTGGTATACAAGAAATACCTCTCCGAGGTAACAAAAGCAAATGCATGGCTGGAGTATGAGTGAATAATATCATAAGATTATACTTGCTACAGTACTTGCCACAAAATGTTCCAGTGGTGCAAGTTACAACAGATCCCATTTATAGAAACTCAGAAAATTCCTGCATAGATTGTCCTCAGGTTGTTGGTTAGCTACAGTGAAATTGGAGTATAAAACTAAAATTCTTGAAATGCTCTTCATCCAAAGTGCACATAGTATACTGTGTATAATAAGGCTTAGTATTTTGAGAAATTTACTACCAGTTTGTAGTAGAAATTACAAAAGAATTCTCCTTATATAATTGAACTCCATGTTACGGCTCCAAATGTAGCGTTGCATACGTGAGCTGTGATTTCTTTGTTTCAGGGTCGTATGTAGCGGGAAATGATAAAATTATACAAAATGTCATGCGAAAGGGTTCTTTTGAAATAAAGTCCAGATTCCACCAAAGATTAATTTTATTTAGTTTAGGATGAATTATTTACCAAAGCAGTTCTTTTTTAACAGGTTTCTCAAACTAATGTCTGAAACTATTAAAGTTACCTCCATTCTCATCTTGTACACTTTGCTAGCTACACAATCCCAGCATTGTGCAAATTAAGAGCTGCTACTACTGGCTCCTTTAATTTCTCATGTGTTGGCACTCTGTGTTACATAGTCCCTAAGCCCACGATTGGCAACATCGAAAAACGTGCCTTAAAATAATGCAAGAATTGGGAAAAAGGAAGGAAGGGCATTATGGGCAGGTTTTGTTGTCCACTGTATAAGAGTTTTCTTCTAAGTTTACAAGAAAGATGTGTTGTAATACAAAACATAATAACAAAAAAGCTTTTTGCAACTTCAGTCAGCTTACCTGGGCAATCTATGCATGAAAGCTATAACATTCTAGTCTTCCTGAGACATGGTGGCAGCCCTAATTTATTTTTAAAGAAATAAGCCTTTTTTCAAAACATTGTGTGTTTGTTGTTGTTAGAATAAGAACTAATCTCTGTTATGTTTGGCAGTAGGTACGTTCCCAATGCCACACTACAGCAACAGAACACAGGGCTGCGTCAGCCCTCACCACAGTCAATGCAACAAGTGGCACAAGTACAGCAGCAACAGCAACAACAACAGCAGGCACAGCAACCCCATTTGGCTCCTCAGCAAGGTATGGGGCATATACCACCAATATTGAGGCCACCACAGGGAGGTGCAGGCATGAATGTTGCAGGTGCTGTGGGGTCAGCTCAACAAAAATTAGCACTTCAGCAATTGTTGCAAACGTTGAAGTCACCTAACTCGCCTGAGCAGCAGCAGCAAATCTTGCACATCCTGAAGAGTAATCCACAGCTGATGGCTGCATTCATAAAGCAGAGGCAAGTGTACCAACAGGCGCAGCAGGCTCAACAGGGGCAGGCTGGTGCAAATCAACATCAGCAACCACTTCAGCATATGATGACTGCTCAGCAGCAACAGCAGCTTCAACAACAGCAGCAGCAGCAACAGCAACAACAGGGGCGAATGCAAATGGCCATGCTGAATCAACAGCAGCAGGGACAGCAAATGACTCCCCAGCAGCAGTGGTATAAACAGCAGCAGCAGTTGCTAGCTCTGCAACGGCAGCAGCAGCAACAGCAACAGCAGCAACCAGGTCCCTTCCAGCAACCCCCAGCACCACCTTACGGCCAGCAACAGCAGCGGTTACCAGCGGGTAGGCAGCAGCAACAGCAGCAGCACTTAGTGGGCTATCCCAGTGTAGGTGTGTTCTCAGGTGAACCCACGCAATATGTTGTAGGTGGCCAGCAGCCTGGCACAGTGGTTGCACAGCAAGTGCTACAGCAGCAACAGCCAGGACTGAAACCAACTCCTCCTCCTGTCCCCTCGCCGCAGGGGGCTGGTGCGGGTGCCATGATGATGGGCCCTCCACCAGGAACAGTGCAGCAGCAACAGCAGCTTATGCAAACAGTGAGATCGCCCCCTCCCATTAGATCGCCACAGCCCAACCCGTCCCCAAGACCAGTGCCCTCTCCCCGCAATCAGCCCGTACCTTCACCGCGAGGGGGTGCGGGACCCGTTCCGTCCCCCCACCATCACCCCCCACCGCCTCATGTGACCCCTACACACTCGCCCGCCCATCATCCATCAGAACTTGGAGGTAGCAGTGAAATGATGCTGTCTCAGCTTTCAAGTGGTGGGACTGGACCTGGGGGGCAACAACATGGGGCGGGGGCGGGAATTCCCCATCATCCTTCACCTGCCGGAGCGCCGGCAGGTTCTGGTGGCCAAGGACCAACACCAGGAGGAAGTGACCCCAATGATGTGACTCCAATGACACCTCAGGACAAGCTTACGAAATTTGTGGAACAGTTGTAGTAGTGGAAGTGTGCGTACTTAATGAGTTGAGCACGTCGTTGAAAAGTATTAATTACATTCAGAGAAGGAAGGAGGGAATGTATTTGTACAAATTATGTATGTGTAGAAAAAAAAACACTGTGTTCAAGAAAATGTGGAAAATGAGATCATTTGTTAATCTCTTTCCCTCCTGCCTCTCTTTTTGTGTGTCATTGTCGAAATATCTCGGAATAAAGTGAAGAGAAAATATTATTAGTGGTACGATGTAGATAATTGTATTTGATTGGACTGTACACTGCCGATTCCCTATTCTTTTCTTCTACTGGGACTTGTATGTCTCTATCCTGTACACATATGCTTATCACTGCTGTACATAACCATTCAGCAAGAGGGAGGGCGGGACGGGAAGCAAGTGACATTTGTGAAAGAACATTCTACAGCAACAAAAATCTAAGTATTCGGCTTAGCAAGGCTGTGTTTTCATTTTGTTTGTGTATGTGTGTGTGTTGATGTATGTAATATATGTGTGCCTGTGTGTGTGTATGAGCAGACATGTGCAGAATAGTAATGAAACGTAATATTTAATAAATTAAAAACAAAATTAAGCAAAAAATGTTAAAGCGAGTAATAATACAAGTGGTGCATCCTTGCCGTGCTCTTTGTTATTTTATTTTGTGACATACATTATCTGAACGAGACTAAGCGCAATGAACGTTCGTTTATTCAAAGACATCAGCAGTTTTGAAACTGAATATGTAAGAATATTCATTAAGCAAGATCATCTTAAGAGTCATGGTTACAATTGAAGATGATGCAGCATTAAACTAAACCTTTCTTATGAACCTCCACATGTGCTGTATAAAGTATGTCTTGTTTACAAAGTATTGTAATCTGACAGAGGAAAGGAACAATTTGTATAGTTAGGTCATAAAAAATACTTAGCTTTGGAAGTTCAAAGTTGTATTGTAGTTTAATAGAACTTTTGTCCCATCCCCCATGCCCTTGTCCAAGATATTAAATAGACAATTCGTTTATTATATTTTTTTCTCTTTCTTTTTGAAAGCCTTTGTTCAGACCATACTCAATTATTGTGAATATTATTATATATAATTAGCTTCAGTGATTTTTTTTTAATTGCTACAGTGGCACTGATATGTCAAAGTACATTTTTAATGAAATCGTTCTCCTCCCTTAAAAGATTCTATCCTGTATACTGAACTATTTAATAAGAGTGTGTGATGAGTAAGCAGACACAACAGTCAAAGAGTTTGGCTATGTACTGTAATTGTGGTGATGTAGAAATAATTATCTGTGAATGAACTGCAGGACAGCTGCTTCAAACTGAAAACATATAAAAAAAAAAAAAAAAAAGGAATAAATATAAATATTTGAACATAATTTTTCTTATCGTTAAAAGTGTAACATATTTCTTTTATTTTCATCTTGGTTCATTTAATTGGAATACCCATTAATTGGGTAAAAATGAAGGATCTCAACATTTTTCTTAGAATGCTAAATGGTGACATCTCCATTTTTATATATTTTGGCCTTAAATGCAGGATAATGTACATTATTACACTTGATTCTCATCTACCATATTTGAATAATTTGATTCTTCTTTCCTATTTATTGCAACATGTAAGCTTGTAAACTTATTAAATGTTGCCATTTAAGAAAAACCCAATAACCGAATTGCTCATTGAAGAAATTGAAGGTATTAAATCATGTTTTGTTATTGAATTGGATGCAGTGGGAATATGAACCATTATCAATTTTGGAGGTCTTTATGTAAAATGCACATGTAATTGCAATTTCATGGTATGCTCTACCTCTCTTTTACTTTCGTTATAAATTGAGAACTGTTCTGCTTGCAGCTAAATCAGCATTTTGAAAAATTTACGTCCTGAGTTACTTGGTTTATTTGACAGTAAAACTAAAAAAGGTGCCAGAAATTTGACCTTTCCCTCCCCTTACATTTTATATACATATTTAATATTTACATTCCACCTTTTTATTTTCTGCACCTTTTTTTGGTTTTCTGTTGAAATTATGTCCACTTTTTTTTAAATTATTATCATCATCATCATTATTATTATTATTTAATCTTTTTAATACCCAGAGTCTTTGACCTGCCTGTGCAATACCTACAGCAAAGGTATATTTCTTTTATTTATTACAAAATCGTTAAACATTAGTGTTTAGTGTTTTTAGTATTAATAGCATAAAACTATTACTAAAGCATTATTTGAAGCGCTCAATGTACAGATGTAAAGTGTTGACCAAACTAAAGAGAAAAAAGTTAAAAACAAAAAAAAAAATTGTCGGCATCCGAAAGTTCAGTTTGTACATAACACTAAAATGTACGTATCTGCTACAAAGATCAATACGAGAATAATAGCACACATTTTTTAAAGGAGGACAATGGGAGCATACTGATGAATTAGAATTGGCCACTTGACTTCAGATGAAAATATGCTATTAATTTAAATGATTCTGTTGTTGAAGTGGCCAAGTCTACCATTGTAAAAAAGGAAAAAAAAAAAATTGAAGTTGCAAATAATTTACATATAATGATTGCTGTCTTCTGTAGGTTTAAGGTCAAAGAGCATTTGATGATTTTATAATAAATCTTAAAAGAAATAATTTGTTTCCTTTCGTTAATTGTTAAGAGGCAAGATGGTAAGCTATGAATTTTGCCCTTCCTTGAGAATTTTTCTCCTTATGGCTTTGCTACCCTAATAGACTTAATGTTTAAGTGTGAATTAGGAAAGATTTAGTTCCAGAAATACATTTTTGTGAGGAACTCTGGTAAATACTGAGATGCACCAATAAACTTGTGCTAAATGTTTCATTTGAGATGGAAAGTACTTGTTAACATAGTACATTTTTATTACTGAAGATAAAAGATAATGAACATTAACAGAATGCAGTTTATAACAATTTAAAACATCTCTTATGAATTATATTTAACTCCTAAATTTCATATTTAAGAACCTGTTAGGTTTTGTTTAAGCAGTATGTTGCTCTAGATGTGGGGTATTCCTAAAGTTTCTCTGATTTATTCAGCAGCAAACTAGAACTTTTATTTCTATTTCAAATATAAAGTAACCCTTCAGGTTTCCCACATATCTGAAAATCCTGTGAATTCAATTTGGGCAGACAAAACAATAATATGCTAAAGGTAAAGTAACAAAATGCAAATTGCTCGTAAGTCTCTGAAGAAATGTATATACCTCTAGATTGAGATAAAACCATGAAATTAAGTACCTTTGTAATGTACATAAAAAAGACAAAAGTGGAAACAATCAAAACCACTGAAAACTTAAAAGAAAGAAATCCCATCAATTTATAAGCAATGAGCTACAAATTGGAATTAGAAGAAATATTGTCCTTGTAGATTTTCCTAACAGAATAGCAAAAGTTTCAGAGGAGAAAGCTAAATACTGATGCTCTGTCCTTTACTGCCTCTGGTTCCTAAGTTGGGCAGAGGGCAATTGATTTTTGGATGTAAAAATCCTTAGCGTGGTTCCTTTAGACGGGAAGTGAGCCTAGTGGTCCTGTGTCGTAGATCAGTGTTCCGCAACCGTTTTCACTCGCAGCACAGCCCAGACAGACCTATACTCAACATGGCATACCAAAATCTTGTCCCGTCAAAATTATGTGAATCTTAATATAATTATGAAATTTATTCTCATTGTTATTAGTATTATTAAATAAGAATACACATGCATTTATTAACAATTTATTAATTTTAATTCACTGTAGAAAATACACATTTCTAATATAAATTTTAAAGTGAATAATTACTATTCATATTTTCAATGTAAATTTTGAGCCTGCTTAACTGCACATGGATAATTGTTTCTTGACAAAATCGTTGATAAAGCAAACCTCATTTCTTCTTTGTTGGATTTGAGTCTGTCTCACTTTGATGTTTTAATTTCAGTCAATGTTGAGAAGTCCAGTTCACACATATATGTAGTTTAAAATGGTAATAACACATTAACTGCCATTATGGAGATAGTTGGGCATTCACTTTTTGACAACCAAAATGTTTCCAAAGGCACTTTGAAAATATTTAATTTCAATGTTCTGTCTGCTTTTAAATCTGCTAGTTCCTCTTTTAAGCCTACAATAAATATTTAGAGACTAAAAGCTTCACTTATCGTAGTATGTGCTGTAAGTTCTTGAAATAATTACACAAACATGTTTCATGATGACTCCATAATATCACCAATGCTCATGTTATATAGTTGGTATTTCAAGAACTTACAGCAAATACTAAGATAAGTGAAGCTTTTAGTCTAAATATTTACTATATTTAAGATTTGTGTTGCTTCACTGCTAAGTTACAGTTTTTCATTGTACTCGAAAGATATTCAGAATCCACGAGTGGATCATATACCCAGTCAAAATCTTCAAAACTCTTAATGGCTTCACGGCCGCAATAACACACTATAACTATTTGTTTGAGAGTTAATGGCTATATCCAGTGAAAACATTAAAAAAAGATACAGTAGAGCCTCAATTATCTGAGGTAAGGAGGAGTGACAGTGCCTCTGATAATCAAAGATAACACAGCCTCTTGTCAAAAATCGAGAGGGAAACATATGGTTAACTGGTGAAATGAATGAAAACATAATCAAAGATTTGAGAAAAAAAAACAAGGCATCTGCTGTGTTATCAGATGAAAAAATGATGCGCATAAAAATAAAATAATACAAAATAAAAAAAATGAGACCTACAGTACATACATGTACATGTTGCAGTTAAAAAAGAAAGTTATTTCTTCAAGAACTTCATAAGTGCTTTATGTTTAACATAATTTGCTCACTTCTTTACCACTCTTTCATACAATTGTCATAGCAGTAGGTGGTCTGTTGAAGTTGTTTTTGTTCTAGTGCTCGATGGTCTTTTTTATCACCTTACTTTCTTCAACCTCTACTATCATCTCGTCATCACTTCCAATTGTTCATCTGCATTGATCCACTCGGCTACATCATTTTCAGTGATCGTTTCATCTCATAGTTCTGAGTTAGCTGTACAAGGCTGAGGACATCATGCGCTATGGCCAAGGTTTCTTAATTTTCCTTGATGTTTAATAACTTTGCTTGGCACACGTCGTAAAACAGTTAACCTGGGACTCAGTCGGGGCTCAGAAAACTGCAGCTCTACTGTATTCCTTATGCCTTTTAAACATGATTAATTTATCATATTACTGCTATGAAATTATAAAATATTGAGAAATAGCTTTGCTTAAAACAAGAATTATAAAAGAATAGTAATACATATAATAGTATCAGCAGATACAAAACTTTTGTGTAAAAGGAAAGTTACAAAAAAGTGAAGTTTAAATACTGATAATTGGAAAAAGCAAATAAATACACCAGACTAGAAATCTTAATACTATTTTCCCGGTTTAGAACATTAGGAGTTTTGAATGTAAACTTATTGTATGATTGGTACGAGTTGTTAATAGGCTTGCAGAAAGTCTTACAAAGCTTTCTTTGCGGTGAATGCAAAGCTTGCCGCCTGTAACCGGTATACAATAACTTAAGATAAGCAAACTATAACAACAATATTGAGTAAATAAATTACATTTAGTTTCTATGGAATATAACATGCATGTATTAAAGCTTCAATGAGCATCATCTTACTCACCTTTTGGCATCACACTGGTTGCGGAACATTGTCTAGATTTACAGCAGAGAACCTCAAGCCTGATACAGAGGTCTCAGAGCAAAATTAAGCTGTGCTTTATGGCTAATATAGAATGGGATGCTGCAAACCACAGCAGTTAGTCCTTTTCAACGAACTGCAAGTCTCCTCAAAGAAAACTTGAATTCTTTTTTGGATTCTGTTAAGGATAAAGAGTTGATATAATTTTAACTTCATCACATTCAAGAATGCTTAGTACATTGAACTGTTGGAAGCTTTTTCAGATGTAGATGTTAGGCTTTTCAGCTTATAATTCCTTTTTTACTGAAAAATTAGGATGACAGGAGCATGTCAAGAAATGGTGCACAGAGACCGACAGAAGTATTCAAATATAACATGTAACATTGCACATACTATAATATTTATTTAGCAGCGTTGAATTGTTACACATGTAAACATAAACCTTTTGTGTCTCTGAAACAATATTTAAAATATCACTGCATGTATTTTTATTACACAACCTGTACTGTATTTATTCTATTGTCCCTCTTATTGGAGGACATAAGCATTCGAACGTGCCCAATCAAACAGAGAGAAAGGTGGTTGGGTGTACTCTACACGCCCCTACCACATGGCAGTTGTGTTTATGCTATGACTCGAGACAGTGTACTCACAGTTATTCAGCCGACTGTGAACTCCTGGGTAATATGGTATGTAAAGGTAAGGAGACAATGGTGGCAGAGAGGAATATCGTGATAAATATGTACAAACAAAACAAATCTCTCTGAAATTGCCAAAACCATTGACAGAAGCAAAACTATAGTGTTCTGCATAATGCTTCAGACAGACAAATACTGTTGTAAATAAACCTAGAAATGGCGCTCCTAAATTCACCACCAGACAGGAGGCAAATAATAAAAATGGTGAAGCAGAATCCGAGAGTCCTGCATCTGAGATTAGAGGATGCCTTGAGCAATATTCTGGCACTGTGGTTCACACCAGAACAGTTGAACGGGTTTTAAATAGTACTGGGTACAACTTATTTTTTTTTATTTATACACTTGCAAAATTACAATCTGTTCAATAGTTGAACAATATGTAACAATGATTACATATTACTTTTACAAACTATGGCCCATTGGCCATAAATTTGCTTATAATTTGGGTGCAAATCTGTACTGCAATTCCAAGACTTGGTTTCTCTGTAGTCGGCTTGTTGTACTGCTGCTGTTGTCAAGTAGATTTATTGTCAGTATATTGGGATGACTGTAGAGACGCTTTCGGTAGGACAGGCTGTATGCTGCGATTTCCTGTTTGATTGTTGGGAGTTTAAAATCATTGTAGATGTACTTATTACCGATGTACCAGGGGATCTTACCAATGGCTCGCAGAGTTTTGGTTTGAAAACGTTTTAGTATTTCGATGACGGGTACAATGCCCACATTCCTACGAAGAAACCATATGTTAATAAGGTGAATAAGAAAAACCGTATAGAATTTGCTAAAGAGTAAGTGGTGAAACCAACAGAATTCTGGGATAAGGTTCTCTAATTGGGAGAGAGCAAATTCTGCTTGTACAAGAGTGATGGACGTCTTAAAGTGTGGAGACTGCCAAATACAGAATGGGAACCCAAGAACATGGTAGCTACAGTAAAATGTGGTGGCAGTAGTGTGATGGTATAGGGCTGTATAGCTTCATCTGGCTTAGGGGAACTGGTGTTCATAGATGGGATCATGAACAAATTTGCATACAAGAGGATTCTTGAGAATCTTATTTTGAGGGCAGAGAAGCTGGGATTAGGGCATGATTATTACTTCCAGCAGGACAATGATCTGAAGCATAGTGCTGAAATTGTAAGGCTTTGGATCGTGTACTACACTCCTCACACTTTGAAGACACTGCCCTAATCTCCAGATTTAAATCCTATAGAGAACATCTGGAAGAAACTCGAAGAGCGTGTGAGGAAGCATCACATCAGAAGCAAGGACCATCGGAAAGAACTTCTTCAAACAGAGTGGAGAAATATGGACTCTGCAGTCACTAAACAACACATACAGACAATGCCCAAATGATCATCAGCAGTAATTCAAAGAAAGGGGATGATAACTAATACTAGCTGTTCTCTATTAAAATACTTATGTCCAGATGTAAAGAAACTTTTATTTCTCCTTGTAGTGTAAATTAGTTTATAGTTTATATGTTTAATGGAAGACTGCAGTTTATTTTGTACCAGTTGTATTTACGTATGCTTACTCTGTGTAGCTTTAAAATAATATAAGTAATAAATATGTTTACGTTCGAATACTTCTGTCGGCCCCTGTATTTACACTGTTGTAAAATATGAGGTTAGTTTTAAAAACACACACACATTTTCAGTACCAAGTATATGTATCTGCAGGACAAGTATGCAGTTAGTATTTATGTAAGTCTTGAAGATAAGCAAACATTGCTTAGGAATTTAAAAAAAAAAAATTAACTATAGTCAAATTTCAAGCACATTGTTTTGTGGAGGTTAGATTATAACCTGCAAACAATTTTTATTGATGTCACTCAGGCAGGTGACTATGTACCTCTTCCAAAATTGTGGTAGCTTGGCACTTCAATTAATTAATTACTTACTTCAGTTAACGTTGCTATCAATTCCAGGATTATGTCAGTGCCACCAGTGTGCCGGAATTTTGCCCCACAGGAGTTCTTTTATTGTCAGTAAATATACTGACATAGGGTTGTTGCTTTTAAACATACTTAGAAACCATCTGGGCCAAAACCACAACCTTTGGATCAGTAGATCAGCATATAACCCAGTGAGCAACCAAAGCCAACTTGGCACTTCAAGAATAATCTTGAAAGACAAATTCAGATAGGTTATATAATAACATGACTGTAAGCATCAAGATTGCTAGAGATATATGTCAATAAAGAATATGAGCAAGGTGGTTGTATAGCATCTACACTATTTAGCTAAGTGATGTACTAAAGATCTGGACAGAGATGCTGCATTATGGGTGTTACTGTTGAAGATCAAAAGCTTTATCTCTACTCCTAATCAATTTTGATAGATGAAATGATCATTATATGCTAGGTCAGGATCTATCAAAGCTTAAAGTTGCACCTGTGCTATCCAACATGCAGAGGTTCCTCACACCGTGCATTGGTGACTTGTAATATGGTCAGCTCATATGCTGCAGAGTGAGGAAGCAGAGAATCAAAGCAGCCTGTGTTGATAAATAGCTCGTTTATTAGCAAAATAGTTATGTACAATACAAATAATACCTAATTATGGAGCTACCTGCTCTAAAGAATGCTGAACATTCATTTAAATCAATCATGACGATAGAGCCACACTTATGTGAGTGAGAAAGTCATATGTTGAAAGACACTAGAACAAAATACACCCAGAAACATACAGAAATCATAGGGGATGCTAAAGGTGAAGTTTCGACCAGGGCTATCAAGATCATTATAACAAAAGACCAGATTTGGTATTAAAAACTGAATTAACCAGTTTAACATTACCCACTGCATATAAACCTTATGTAGTGAGGGAGAAATAATGCTAGACGTGTGGAAGAGGGAGATATAGATAGATAGATAATCTGCATTTATTAATCCTGATACCTAATTCTTACATCAGGATAGTTAATTATTATATTGGTTACATCACATTTTAAAATTTTTTTAACATTCCTTTAACAATATTTATGTTGCAGAAAATGAAAACTAAATACTAAATACTAACATAACACTTAATCTAAACAAGTAAGTTAATAATGTTCATATGATTGTTATATAGTTTGTCTTCTTCCTCTTAGAGAAACTACATAGTGTTTCCTTCAACTATTGGGGTGTCGACTCTTTGTTAAAGATTAGTTCTAGTTGTTTTAGGTGTATTCAGCCTTAAGGATCTTCTTGGAGTATTTGATGCAGCAATAGGTTGGATGTGTAATGGTCTTGATCTTCTGTATTCCATGATCGCTTGTTTCGATATTTTATTAGTTAGAATTTGTAGGCTCTTCAATAAGTTTTTATTTAATAGTATTTCTTGCAAAGTATAGCCTTGTATTGCTAGTCGTTCGTTTTCTACTAATTCTGAAAATTTTACACACTCCAATATATTGTGTTCCGGCATATCTATAGTTTCACAGGTCTCACACATGTTCGTAGGAGATTTATTTATTTTGTAAAAATAGGTGTTGTATGGGCCATGTCCCGTTAAGAAATGAATTAGTCCTTCTGTTGGATTCAGATGTTTCATTTTTAATCTTTTATTTATTTTAGGGAATATATTGTAGACTCTTCTCCCTTCTTTGATGTTATCCCATTCGTTTTGCCAATCTCTTAAAAGAGCTCTTTTTATGTCTACTTTGGTTTGACAATTTATTCCTATTATATCCTTTACTTTTTCAGATTTTTCTTTTCTCAACCAGTATATGGCTCCCTTTTTACGAATTTGTAAATCTATTGGCCATATTGCCGTAATTACTAATAACGCCATAGTTGGGGTGGTATTGGTTGCACCTGTGAATCTTAGTAGTATTTTTCTTTGTGTTCTTCTTAACAAACGTTTTATATTCTCATTTTTGGCACAGTGTACCCATACACCTGCTGCGTAGCTCATGATGGCGGACATTATAGCGTTATTATATGCTCTAATGTGAAGAAGTGGTAGATGAAATCTATTTTGTCCGATGTTGCTGATTTGCATCATTATTTTTTCGGCTGTAGTACGTACAGTTTCCACATGATGTTTGAAATTATTTTTTTCATCTATATGGAAACCTAAATATTTTGTAACATGTGATCTCTGTATATTAATGCCATTTATTTTTATAATTGGGTTTCGTTTTAATTTTCCTTTGATTAGCATATACATAGATTTATTTGAAGCTATTTTTAGTTTGTTTAGCTTACACCATTCCTGTATTTTCATGGCAACAAAGTTTCCTTTGCGCTCAAGCTCTGCTCTATTGTCAGCTTCAACAATGACCATTAAATCGTCCGCATATGCGATGACATCTTTTATTTCGTCATCTTCTTCCAATTGGTTAATAAGAGGTTCTATTCCTATATCCCAAAAGATAGGACCAAGTATAGATCCTTGAGGGCAGCCTTTGGATAAATCTCTTGATATCCTATGGGTAATTCCGTCTATATACGCTGATCTGTTCGTACAGTAGTCCTTGAGTGTGCCATATAGACATTTTGGGATGTTGATATCTTTTAATCTCTTAAAAAGGCTTGGCCACCAGAGATTGTCAAAGGCGCCTTGTACGTCAAAAAATATAGCAGTGACATATTTATGAGAAGAATTTTTATTTTCAAGTGCTTTGATTATGGCATCTTCCGTCGACTTTCCAGCTCTAAAACCATATTGTCTATTAGTTGCTCCAAAAATATTGCGATGTTCTTGCAATCGTTTATTAAGTAATTTTTCTTGCAACTTCCCTAAGACATTTAAGAGGCATATCGGTCGATAAGATTTTGGTTGGCATGGATCCTTATTGTTGCCTTTCCCTATTATGACTACTTTTGATTGTTTCCAACAGTAGGGTACTCGTTGTTGTATAAGGCATTCATTAAATAAGTCTCTTAATAATGCAGCAATTTTTGGCTGTAGATGATGTATAACTTCTACTGGAATACCATCTGGTCCTGGGGATTTACGTTCTTTTAATTTATAAATGCAATCCCTTACTTCTTCTACAGTAAACGGGATCACTATTCCTGAGTTTGGTAACACATTTTCAAAATCCATGCGCATTTGAGTTTGATGTTCAGTTTCATTCTCTTTAATATCAGGTGGTAGAAGGGCTCTAAGTAGAGTGTATGTAGTATCCGTCCAATTTTTAGTTAAAGATCCATTTTCTTTCCTTAAAGTTGATATAGTTTCAGGTGTTCTTATTTTATTAGTAACAAGTTTAAACGGGATTCCCCAGATGTTTAAGGATAATTGTGTATCTACAAAGAGGTCCCAAGACTTTCTTCTACATTCTTCTAGTTTAGATTTAAAAAGTTGTTTAGATTCCTGATACATTATTAGATATCTTTCTCTTTCATGTTGTACTACAGCATGTTGATAAGATCTTCTATGTTTCCTCATTTTGCTTCTAAGTTTTTGTAATTGTTCATTCCATAGAGGAAAATGAGCTTTATGCTTTGTCTTTTTAGGGAGATAGCAAAGCAAGAGAGACAAGCATAAGGAAAGATCTCGTGGAGTTGGCACCAAGGTCAACTTTTCATAGTTGCATTTTGCACCTTTGCCATGTGATGCACTGGTGCGTGTGCCCTGAGAGGCCCTGTGATAGGGAAACTAAATAAAGTGTATATCAAAAGGGTCTAAATTGATTTTGAAAAACCAGCATTGGAATTCAGGGGGTATGACAGAGATTCTCCAGACAGATGCAATAGCTTCCATCATCTATATGAGTAAAATTAGCATCAAAAGGAGGTGTTAGACTTTGAAATGAAAACACTGCCTCTGTTCAGGTGGTTAGCATGCTAGCTTTCAAATCCAGAGGTCCCAGGTTAGATTCCCTAGAATTTGAAAGTATAAGTGGTGCATGAATTTAATGTATATCAGGAAAATCACAATGTGAACAAACCCACAAGATACACAGTAGAAATGAGTGAACATCATTGCCAATGAGCAATGTTTCTAAGGCAAAGCAGTAGATATGAATAGATGTTAAAGTTGGCACTTCAGAAAAAACAAAAAAGGGGAAGACAAAAGGACGAATGAATCAATATGGTATATTCTGGAGAACAAAAGTAATAAAACTAGAACATACAAATCAATTGTTAATGAATATAAATAAAAAATTAATCCAAAATTAAAGCTATGAAGAATGATTATTGGTGGTGTTGCTGCTGGTGACTTATGGATAAGGTCAAAAATAGGAATGTATAAAATTGAAATAGAGGTAGATTTTGACTTGGATACAATAGGGGCAAAAAATCTAAATATCCAATGAAAAAAGGCTAAAAAAAAGACCTAGTAATGAACTGAAAGCAGCAGAAAGCATTCTTGGAGAACGAGTTGAAGAAGCAATGCAGATAAGAAACTTCTAAGGAAGATTGCTTTGCTCAAAAAAAGGTGAGTTTGCATGTGGGGAATCATATCAAGATGTGTAAGGCAGCACCAGTTGTAAAGAATTCTTCATACTCCCAATAAAAAGATCTGATATATAACACTCCAAAAGCTTTTTCTGTTACAAGTTTATATGTATCTCTTATGTATATAGTGAAGGAAGAGGGAAAGAAAAATGCAACTCTTCAAAATACCCTACTAGATGCCACATTTCAACATGAAAATTTTCCAACACTATTAATTCTACAATAAGAGCTATTTGATAGGGATTTTATATTTGTCTCTTTTACAGATTCCCGGTTAATGCAATCATAGAAAATCAAATCTGAACAAATAGAACTACAAGCTATTCACAGAAAATGCAAAATACAAATTTTATTTTTAGTGTAAATATCTTAAATTTAATATTTCAATCAAAATTAAGTCATGCTTGAGAAAATACCTAGTTTCCATGCAAAGGATATTTGGGGTAGAAAGAATTTGGTATAAATAATGTTTCTTCCTAAAAGGAATGTGAAGTTTGGTATTAAACTTTTTATATCAGTTGCTGCTCATGTGGTCTTTTTCTAAAAGTGCTTTTGTCAGGTTTGAGGAGGGGGTCGAGGAACTTCAAGATATGTACTTCTAGTCAAATTACAAAACTTCCATTAACTACCATAGGTAAGCACCAGAGAAAGTTCAAAGAAATTGCAAGAGGAGAGAGATGTTGCATGTATAAGGCAACAAGTAGATGAATCACTGCACTAGAAAAGTCAACTCTTTGGTTATTCAAACAGTTGTTGCTGGAAAATCTGTAGGAAAAAGGGATTGGATTAACAAAATTAGTAGAGAACTAAACAAAGCATTTTCTACTAAATGAAACTGCCTTGGAGCAACTTTTGTATTTAATACAATTTGGCATAACTAAAACATTTTTATTGTTCCATTTATATCCCACCTTTAACTCTGATTCCAAAGATTGCAGATTCAAATCTGGCTCAGATCGATGGTTTTTAAGTATGCTTAAAAACGACAGCTCCATGTTAGTAGATTTACTAGCATGTAAAAGAACTCCTGCAGGACAAAATTCCAGCACACTGGCGATGCTGGTAATTGACAGTGCCATTAAACAACAAAATAATTTTAATTTAATTTTAACTCCGATGGTCATATTGACAGTTTCTCCTGTGGAATGTATTGCCTAACAGCAATAGTGTTACTAATTTAAGATATGTTTTGAGTCCTTAGGTATTTTATGTGTCAAAGTCATACACACATCCACACTTTCATTCATACTTCCATATTCTGGGGAAGATTGGGAATAATCTTGGCTAGAGAAACTCCCCCCAGCCGAGAATCAAATTCAGAACCCATTGCACAGTAAGCAGGTGCTCTACCCAGTAACTACAGGGCCAGCCTAGTAATATATTGTTATTTATTCAACCTATTTTTGTTGGTCTAGGATAATTGGGCAAATTAAATTCAAATTTTTTGTGGGTACACCACTGATAATTCTCTAGAACTAGGACTCTGTTACCAATAGTGCAGTGGAAAGTATCTGTTTCTAACAAAGTGCCTGTAATCCATAAGCTCATTGTATATTTAGCTGGAAAAGTAGAGCACAGCAAGCTTACCAGATAACCATTGAGAATTTGAGGAGAAACCTGATATGTTGCACTCATATGACTTTCTCTACTCTTGCACTAACTATTCTTACAAACTCTTACTCCACTATCTTCTTTATGTTAACTGAGATAAACATTTGCAGAAATTACCTTGTTAATTTTCTCGTAGGTGCAAGTGATATATGCAAATATATTTATTTATGCCAACAAACTTACTGTTGGTGTTTTTTTTAAAACATACAAGCCATGTGTGGGTAAAGTTTGAGAGGTGGAACTTAAAAATTCAATGCCACAACTGGGATTTGAACCACAGACCTTCCGCTTACCGGCATTGAATTTTTAAGTTCCAGTTCTACCTCTCAAACTTTGCGCACACACGGCTTGTGTGTTTAAAAAAAAACACCAACAGTAAGTTTGTTGGCATAAATAATAATTACCATCTAAAGGTTATTTAATCCTGGGACATAAAGTACTTGCAATAGTAAGTCACCATTGGGGTAATTTGTCTCTGATGTAAGACTGCCTTTGTGGTTTACCAGGAGAAATACGAACTGGTTTGAGAATTTAATGCCATTCTGGCAGTTTGTCACAATAGCTCAGTGGTAGAGCAGCCGCCCAGTAAGCGGAAGGTCTGTGGTTCAAATCCCAGTTGTGGCATTGAATTTTTAAGTTCCAGTTCTACCTCTCATGCAAATATATATTGCTTGAGCAATAACAGACCTTTTAAAGCGTGTCGCTATATGAAGGCGTTGCACTTCTATTGTCTTTACACAGTCAAGAGATAAAAATGTGAATGACGTTTCATTTGAGAAAAAGAATAAGTGTTGCAAAACTCACACAAATAACAAGAAATATCTCCACAATGATTCACTCCACAAAAATGTGCATTTGACATAAATTGCATTTTTAACAAGATCTACTATTTTGTACAGTAAGATTTGATCTATCTCTTATGGTTTACCAGTTATGCAAAAGTCATCAAGAGTAAACAGGACTACATGAGCTATAGGCAGAAAATTGAAAATATACATTTCATTTACTCTAAAAATATCTTAAACGTGCAGCATTTTAATCAAAATCATTAGTCATTTTTCAGAAAAGAAAAATTTTTCACGTAAAGGGCAGGGTGAAGAAATTTTCTTCAAATCGTGTTGCATCTTTAAACTTAAATACCTAAGTTTGGTTTTTAACCAACTTTTCGTTTTCTAGTTATGCTGTTCAAAGACTCTCTTCCTCCCACACACACACACACACACACACACGATTTTCTAAAAATGCTTTTTTGGATTCAGGGGCACTCAAAACATATTTCCGTGAAATCTCAAAATTGAAATTTTGAGTCAAACAATACTTCCCATTTACTGTATGTAGTACTGTAAAAAAGCTGAGTTCTCAGTTTACCAATCTGTCACAGCAACTTCTTCACACATTTCAGAAACCAAATGTCCCAATCCTGGAAGCTTCATATATGTAAATACTCGTACTTGCTAGACCACATCATTATTTGCTGTCAAAACCATTCCATTGATGAACTTTCCAAGTGCAGCAAAAAATAGAAAACAGGATTATGTGTGGATTGTAAATGTTATCTAGTTCACCATAGGAAATCAGTAGTGGTTGAAATGTTTACTTTTAGCTTCTACATTTTTGTTCAGTGGGAAACAATATATAAGAGTAAGCTGAAAAATTTTTGTATAATTTCAAAATGTACTAGAACAGTATACTTTTGCTGATAATGATATAGCTCTTGAACATGAAACATATTTTGAAGCACATGTGTAACAGAATTCTAAAGAAGCAAATCACAGGAATGCATAACTGATATCCTATTTTCAAAAGTATTCAATCATCTTGAAATTTAAATCATTATCACATTATGAGAAGTTTGCTAACTTGTAGGATACATTTTTTTCCTGTTAGTGGGAGATTTAAGGCCTATCTGCCATTGTTAAATTTGCTAACTTCATTACCTATTATCCCATAAAATAGGTACATAAGCTTTCAGATAGAAAGTTTAGTGGGATGTAGACATATACCTCCACATTTATATAATAATTTGGGTTATTAAGAAAGATAAGTTTTTCTTAATTAGGTACACATTTTTTAAAATAAAATTTATCAGTAATAAATTTTTAAAAATATAATTAACCAATTTATTAACACCAAAGTAGACCACTAACACAACTAAAGTGTTTTAATCATAATAAAATTTATTCAACTATCTTCAATAGTTTCAAGAAAACAGATTATTTATATTGGAAAATATCAATTAATTTTTCATTAATTTTTCATCTGATGTGTTGAACTCACATGACTTTCTCTACTCGTGTACCAACTATTCTTACAAACTCTTATTCCTCTATCTTCTTTGTGTTAATTGAAATAAATGTTTGCAGAAATTATCTTATTGCTAATTTTCTTATAAGTGCTAGGGGAATATGAAATACAGTAGGCTCTTGGCGATAGTCAAATCTTTTAAAGCTGGTTGCTATATGAAGGCTTTGAAATTCCGTTATCTGCGCATGGCCAAGAAATAAAAATGTGAATAATGACCTTTCATTTGAGAAAAGTGAAAGTCTTGTAAAACTCATGCAAATAACAAGGAATATCTCAGAAATTATTCATTCCACAAAAAAATGCATTTGGACATAATTTGTACAGTACAATTTGATCTCTCTCTTACACAGTTATCCAAAAGTCATCAAGAGCAAACAGCACTATGTAGGCTACAGTGAGAAAATTCAAAGTATACATTTCATGTACCATAAAAACATCTTTAAGACATATGACATTTTAATCAAAATCATTAGAGCTATTTTTGAGAAAATCAAAATTTTCCATGTAATGGGTAGTTTAGGATGGAGTAAATTTTCTTCAAAGTCTTCATGTCGCACCCTTGAAAGACATTAAACTTAAACACCAACTTTGATTTCTAACCGACTTCATTTTTGAGTTGTGCTGTTCACAGATAGACACACTTGGAACTTTTTCTAAAACAGCTTTTTTTTTTATTCACAGGGCCTCAAAACATATTTCCAGTGAAATCTTGACTTCAAAATTTTAGATTGATTACGATACTTCCTGTACTTACTCTATATAGTAGAGAAAGTAAAAATTAAGGTATACAGTGATGGTATTAACTGTTTGAGTTATCCTTTGTCATTGGTTTGAATCTTGAAATACTCTATACATGTACATTATGTAAATACATTTTGTTCAAGAAAACAATAGTTTTCAAAAACTGTGTACGCTGGCCTAAGTCCTGGAAGGTAAACAAGTAGTCATTTAGAATGAGTGTTAGTGATATCCATTCATTTAAATATGCATGATTGATGTCCCCTGAATGTGGAAAGATTATTTTCACACTATAAAGTGCTATTTAAAGACAATTAACATGCACCTATGTACGTTGGACGATTTGGAGAATTTTGTTCACTGCAATTAGGATCTGCCATCTGCTATGAGTGCATGGGCGTCGCGAAGGGGGGGGGGGCAAGGGGGGGCCGCGGCCCCTCCCTGGAAGTTGGTCAACTTAATGTGCAATCAATTACTGACTATTAAACTACTATTTTAAAAGATCAATTTCTGTTTAACACAAATTAACATGGTTATATGCAATGAATATTATAAATTTTGACAATAAAATAGTGAATTGATATTATCCCCCCCCCCTGGAAAAATGTCTGCTGACGCTCATGGCCCCTTTAAAGATTGGCAGTTAACAAGAAGTGGACAGAATAATGAAATGTTATAAGTGTGTAGAGGAATGAGTAGGAAACACCATGTGAATGTAGATACTACAAAGATTTTTGAGTGTACATTTTTACTTTCTCTACTACATAGAGTAAGTAGGGGAAGTATACATAGTATCTTCTTCTTTACCTGATTACCCTCCCCTTATGTAGAGCTTACACTCCTTAGGACTTATAAGCCTGTGCCTAAGGTCAGATGCCTGTCAGGGAGCAGAGGAACCCATTAACCAGGCAGAATGCAGACCTGGAAGGCCAGCCAGGCACCAATTATGAGACTGAGGAAGAGGATGATATGAAATGCAGGTAAAATGGATAGGCATAGAAAGGTGATGATGAAGCAGTTGGTGGAATGAGTGATAGGGGAAACTGGAGAACCCAGAGAAAACCCACCCAGACACCACTTCGTCCACCACAAATACCACCTGCAGGTCCCTGGGATTGAACCTGGGCCACCTAGGTAGTAGGCAAACGGTCTTACCACTTGACCATGGTACCGTCGAATAATAGTATTCTATGCGGCCCAAAATTTAAATGTTGATATTTCACTGGAAATATGTGTTTGAGGACCCAGAATCCAAAAAAAGAGTTTTTAGACAAAGGTCTCTGTGTGTGCGCGTGCGTGTGTGTGAGTGAGCGCATTTAAACACTTTAACAATGTGCTGTATATACCTTCAGCAGCCCACAAAACTATATCCACAAAAACATTTGTAGGCTCATTAATTTCAGGGAGCTTTGTTCTTAAATAAATTATCAAAGATATTAGTTGGCTAATCGTACTTTCGTCAATCATTAATGATATTTTGCATCTGGAGTCAATTATTTTATTTAGAATAGTCTTTCTCATCTCTACCACAATACGATTAACCATGTTTGTGCAAGCATTTCCGGAGTGTAAAATGAGGCCCATGTTTACTCCATTTAGTTCTTGAAGTTCAATCTCAGGCTGAAAATCATTAAAAGACTGGCTCCTTTTAGCAACTTTGTACGCCATACGGAACACATTTGCAGTCACTTCTTTTTCGTTTTTGAGGGTTCTCGTGCAGGCATTTCCTAAAGTGTTTTCTTTGGAGTTATGTAAAATCTTAGCTGCAGCTCCTTATGTTTGTATATTTTCTTTTGCAGAGAAATCATCTCATTTTTCTTCGCATTGCCATAAGATGACACAGAAATTGTACCCCACGCCCATGAACGTCGGCAGACTTATTTCCAGGGGGGGGGGGGCAAATGTTAGAATTTTGCAATCAGATAATATTAATTCATTATTTTGTTGTCAAAAGTTATAGTATTTGTTGCGGATAACCATATAAAATTGCGCTAAATAGAAATTGTTCTTTACATAAAAATTAAAATAATAGTTTAATAGTCAGCACATTAAGTTCATTAATTTCAAAGGGGGGGGGGGGCCACGGCCCTCCTTTGCCCCCCCTTCGCGACGCCCATGCCCACGCCTGTGCAATATTCATCCCTTGTTTGTCTCTGGTCCTAGTTCCTCAACTTCTCCACATATTCTGCAACCAAGTTTCTTGTTTTAATCAATAACCAGTCTTGTTTTGCACAAAATGCATTTTTTTTTATCTAATGACCAACAATCAGGGATCTCATCTAATTTTTCATCATACACGCGTTCACTTGAGGTCTCATTGGTGTCTTACACGGTTTCACTGCTTTCGTTTCCGGCTGCACTATTATCCACCATTATCGAACTTCCAGCATTATAATTTGAGACGCATTAATCGTTGTTCTGTTTAATTTTCTTGGATGCTGGAGACCACGTAAAATAGTTAATTATTTTTCGATCCATCGTGTTTTCTAACTTGAAAAACCACGTGCATACTGTACAATACACTACAAGCGTTGATATGCCGCTAAGCGTAAACCAGACACAACGTCGTATACGAGTATAATCTGTGTATATGAGTCTTCTGGAGAAGGCCACCTCTCCTTTATAATGAATGTCGACCTTTCACCACCATTATGAAGAAGACGCGGCCTTCCCTGGAAGACTCAGATACAATGGACACCGACCTCCGAAACCTACGAAATATACATACATAATCTGTGATACAGACATAATCTGTGATACAGACACAACCACAGATTATACACTTATTACCAAATCTACCACTGCGAGGAATTGAAATATACCTACGAACACGAAACAGATCGGCTCAGATCCCAAGAGTACTTGTTTCGATTCTTTCCTCCGTACGCACGAATTAACCAATAGTGAACAAGAAGATCGCTGAGAAGATAGATAACAAAGAGGTTGTTGTTGTTATGCGTTTATTTTTTACGCTTGCAAAGAGGTTCTAACACAATAACCTCTGTAAACGGAAACCAACCCAACAAATATTAATAAAACCAATTAGTAGCTATAAAATCGATTTTTCTACTTTTTAATCGGGAAAATAAGTGGTTCTTAAATTTTGTTTTCAGAAAATGTTTAGGGGAACGTGTCCCCGGCGTTCCCCGAGAAAAAGAGCGCTGGCTATAATACCTAGGTGGGATATTGGACCTTATATGTTCTTCAGTGTTCTTGAAGCACTTCTTCGAGCACTTTAGCTTCTTTAATTTCAGAAACATGTATCTCCTTGTGCTTTGTGTACTTCTTTCCTTCTTTATGATTGTTTGTTCCACTGTTAGGATGGCTCGTCACACGCTTTCTCTCTCTTTGTTGAAATATTGCCTCTCCTGCAATTAAATAGAGAAATGTGCTTCATACTGTAATAACTTAAATTATATGGTAAGCCTGCAATATAAATGTTAGCAATATAAACGTTGGACTTGTACTGGAAGAATAAGCTGATTTCCGTTCGCATCGTAGTCTATCTCGTTAGCCACGATTGCAGACTGTGGTTGTGGCGTTATGGCATTATTAGTCACAGAACATATAACTACTATTAGAAGGTTCGATTCTCTTTTATCTTGCTGCATCTTCTATTTTCTTAGCTGGTGTCGCTGGTGTTCTGTGGTTCCTAAATCATATATTTTGTTTAAAATGAAATGTCAGAGGCACTTATTTTACTTTGCACGTATTTTCTACCCCATATCATCCTCACTTCAAATCCTTCTTCGCAAACATGTAAGTAATAATTTGTCAGCTGCAATTAGGTGTTTCATATCGTTATCGAAACCAGTGGTGTGGTGTTGAGGTTACCCTACGTACACATATACGCATAAATAAAAGTTTATAATTCATCGGACTAAATCAATGACATCATTATTAACTCAGCAAGGCTCATGTCTCAAAGAGGAAGTGTGGAATTGAACACTGGATTGCATGAGTTTCCGACTTCTTAAACAGGTTGGGGACGGCGTTTTATTATAGTTGACTACACGTTGTGTTGACATTTTGCACAGGGTTTACGCTATTTGCATCACATCTGTTTTACTAACCTTATTAAAACGTTGATGCACTCAGTGCAATGTAGGTTATAATTTGACCCTTTTCTTGGTACCTGGTTGCCTTGGCAGAGACTCGCTCGTTGCATGAAGGTCCCTATTTTCCTCACGATGACAGGAGGAGCAGTAGGACCGTGTAAAAGAACGAATTCACTTATAATTGTTATCAGTTGATACACACGTTATAGCGGTCAGTCTAGAGGACTCAGTTGGTTAGGTACTAGCCCATTCATTCCATGTTCGCAGGTTCAAACCTGGCCCATACCCATGGTTTCTGTAAGCTCCATTCATAGATTTGCTGGCATGTGAAAGAACTGTGGTATGCAATTTCGAACACATCAGCGGCGCACATGTGACCCCGACAGTTGACAGCGTCGTTAACAAACAAAATATTTAAATATTTACACACTGAACCTAAAGCCAATGTGTTAAATATAGAAAACATAGAACCCCATGGTTTTACTGCGACTCACTACAGCCTAGTGGCTGGAATATGTAGTAAGGGGTGTAAGGAATAGTTGTTGAGGAAACACAATAGTTCATATAACTGGCAGTGTAATAATATTAAACGGTTCGGGAAAATAAGGGACTAACACTCTTTTATACAACAAAAATGAGATAATGAAGAATACTAGTGATTTCGATAAACTATTCGTGCATGGATTATCGATTTCATGTGATACCACGTTTTTTGTTTTAAATCTTACAAGCATTTTCATATCTATTAACAATTCACAATCACAGTTTTTTCTGGAAAGTGTGCATGGGGTTAAGGCTCTGTGGAGTTATAAATTTGAATTGGATTAGGAGAAATTATTTTATACTGTTTAGTCCGTTTTAAAGACACAGTGTACTAAGCATTTTTAGTTTCTTTTCATTTAAAGGTTAGCAAATACCGTGCTTTCTCTTCCCCCTGTGTTCGGGCGTTCTGAGGTATCTGATTCAGCAAGAAACACCCGGTCCTGGAATGCCTGGATACACTTAATTTCGGTACTAGAGGCAGAACCCCATAAGGAGCAGGTGTATTTCCAGATTGGTTCGAATAACCATAGTGTAATTTTTTAAATAACGCCCTCCAACGTAGTGTCATATCGGACGGTGAATGAAACGGGTGAAATGATGCTCAAATGAGCCCGAGGTCCACAGAGAATTAAGTTACCCGGCAGTAGTCTCCTCAGGAGAAGGGAAATCCTCGGGAAAAAACCTTACTCAGATAACCTACCCTAAGCGAGATTCGAACTCGCGACCTCTTGAACGTGATGCAGACATGCTAACCATCATGCTACCGCCTCGGCAACCATAGTGTAGATGAGTCTCTTATTGGAAATGGAAGGGTTTGAGTCTTGATATAGCAACGATGTCGAGGTCTGCTTCTTAGTTTTGTAGAATATGATCAATGTGTTTCATGGGCGTCGGCAGACTTTTTTTTCAGGAGAGGTCCGCAATTTCGAAGTTTGCAATCAAACAATATTAATTCAATATGTTTAAATATACACACCTGAAGTTATTAACAGTGAAGTAAATTGATCCACAAATCGGTAGCGTGATGGTTAGCGTGTCCGTCTCACGTTCAAGAGGTCGCGAGTTCGAATCTCACTTAGGGTAAGTTATGCGGGTAAGGTTTTTTTCCGAGGTTTTCCCTGAAAAGACGGATGTTGGGTAACTTAAAGCTCCATGAACCTCGGACTCATTTGAGCATCATTTCACCCATTTCATTTCATTCATTCGTCCAATATGACACAACGTTGGAGGACGTTACTTTAAAAAAAAGCAATTAGAGACTCACCCTTCACTATAATAAATTGAGTGACACTCAATATTTTCCAGAACGATCGTTTTGACACCAATTACGTGTCATCATCAGGCGAACTCACCTTATACAAATTCAATATTTTGTTGTCAAAATGTATACTGCGTGTTGCGAATGACCGTGTTCATTTGTTCTAAATAGAAATTTTTGTTTACATTAAAGTTGAAACAATTGTCTAATGTGCAGTAATTGACTGTACATTAAATTCATTATTTTCAAGAGGGGCCGCGGCCCCCCTCGACCTCTCTTCACGATGCCAGAGATGTGTTTCTACCCTATTAAACTGTGTCAAGGATAAGACCAAGGTATCGCACTTGGTGTGCTTGTGGTATGGCTGTATTGTTTACGAATAAGGGATGAGTGTGTTCTTTTCCGAGATCGGTGAAAGTGGCGCATAGGATTTTCTTGGAATCATTAGTTTTCCATTGTTCATTCCATGATTCTATTTGATGTATGTGATATTGTATATGTGCTGTAACTTCTTCGCTCGTGTCTCCTCTACACACAATTACTATATTGTCTGCAAATTGGCAATACATCGATTCTCAGGTTTGGGCAAGTCATGTGTATACTTGTATTGACTATATATAGAATGTGTCCCAGGTTGCTTCCTGAGGAACTTCTGCATTAATAGGTTTGACATGGGACTGTACATCTTCGTAAACTACAGAATAAGTGCGTTTGTGGAGATGTGATTGAATGATTCGGCAATATGCATTCGAGAGATGATGCTTAATTTTTTTTATAAAAGACCATTGTGCCATACTTAACCAAATGCCTTCTCGGTGTCAAGGAATACGCCTAAGCAGATTTGTTTGTTTTCATAAGTGTCCATTATTTCGTCGATAATTCTGTGAAGCTGTTGTGGGCAGGAGTGGAGTTTTCTAAACCCAAATTGTGTAATGTAGTGGTCCAAGAAGTGCGAAAAGTCTGAGCAATAACAAGCGCTCAAATATTTTGGAAAACAGTGGTAGAAGGCTAATTGGTCTGTAGTTTAGTGGATTACTGATTTTTGTTGGGCTTCAGTATCATCATAATAGTAGCATGCTTTCATGCTGTTGAAAAGTGTGTTAAACGTAGCATTGTACTGTAGATTTGTGTCAGCAACATTATGAATAAGCGTGGTAAATTTTTAAGCAAAGGACGATGTGATCAAATCCGGGAGCTTTATTACATCTATTAATGGTATTTTCGTATTATCTGGAGTAAGCAGTGTGCATACTGGTGGTAGTTGTAGTGACTGCACCAGGGTATTACATACTTCCTTATTCACGTTAGGATCTTCTGTGATGTTGGGTTTAAACTTCTACAGTAGAATTTCAGAAAATTCTTTTAACTTTTCTTGTAAGGCTGTGAGTCATTGAGGTCTAGAATTTGCGATGAATGAAATGGCCATGGCTTTGTACACCAATAAATATGTGACATAGATGGGAGGCGCAGTGAGATTATATTTGGCGGTCATACAATGACCGCCAAAGAAAATCTCGCTGCACTCGCACCTATGTACACATCATTTATCGTTGTACGGGGCCTTGGCCATTTCTTTGGTCGCTAAGCAACGCTCCCTTGCACCGTGGCTTAAAGGAGCTATAATCTTCGCAAAAGTTAAACGCATATGGAGGCGGGTCGTAATGCAGACTGCAGCGAATCCTAAGCTTGCCCCTCCTACCAGCGCTGCCGAATGTGGTACACTCATCTGATGCGCTCTTATGTACATAACCTCTGCCGGTAGACGCACTACGATTGACAACAGCCCTGCGATTGAGCATTGGCCAGCGTTCTCATGCCTTTAACTTTTGCGAGCAGTATAATGGAATGGCTATGGCTTCGTACAGCGATAAATAGTGATCTAGATTGTAGCTGCAGAGAAGTTTTCTTGGCGTTCTCTCTACCGTGGTCTGCTTTTTGGTGCACGGGGGCCATCACAAAACATTTTGTTTCATGGTGGGGGAAATACAAATTGGAAAAAAGAATCGAATCACAGATTGTTACAACAATAATCAGATATCCTGTAGCTATTTTGAGAAACAATCTTTATGGGAAGCACATTGTTTAATTACCTTATCTAAATTGATATTTTCATAATTGTTATGTTTTATACGGTTGTTCCTGTTTTTCACTATTCTTTTCTTTGTTATTATTTCTGTATGAGATTAATTATTATTTGTAGTATTCTGTGTCGCTAGGCAAACCCTAAATAGGGTCAGATGATCAAATTAAAGAAGGTCTGCTACCACTACAGTTGAATGGTCAGTGTTCTTTTATCTCAGCCCAGGAGACCCGGGTTCAATTCCTGGCCGGGTTTGGAATTTTTGTTGAACCACAGGCTTTTGAAATATGAGTTTGGGAGTAAATGTGTAATGTTACAAATAATGAAAATCAACGTAAAAAAAACCTGCGTTTCAGCGAGTAATAATACCATTAGTTGTTTCTCAAGTCAAAGCCCCGATATGTTAAAGGGGGCTACATGGGTGTCGGCAGACTGTTTCTTTTTCTTTTTTTTCAGGGGAGGGCCGCATGTTGGAACTTTGCAAACAACATTAATTCATTATTCTGTTGTCAAAATTTATAGTATTTTATTGCGGATAGTCGTATAAATTTATGCTAAATAAAAATTTGTTCTTTACATCAAAATTGAAACAGTGGTCTAATATTTAGTAATTGACTGCACATTAAATTCATTAATTTCCAAGGGGGCGCGGCCCCCACTTGCCCCCCTCCCATGGGGGCAATACAAATGAAGGGGGGGGGGGGGGAAAGAAGGAATGTCCACCGTGGTCCCACTTCATGATCACGTTAGTGATATTAAGATGTTTATCAGAGAGTAAAATGAAATAATATTTAAGTAGTACATATATCTAGTGACAACGAGTAAAGAACGCTAAGAAAGAACAAAGGATTAAAAGCACGCCACTTTTCTCTCTGGATTTCTTAACAGAAATGAAAGGTAAAAAAGTAAACCCGATACCACCGATACCCTTACCTACATAAACATAGGTGCCATAAATGTCATGTTCCAAAATAGCTTCATGTTTCTGTGAAATGAATACATAGGCTCATAAATGCGGAATTTGCTTTCCGTGAAACATAATTATAGTATACATAATCATGACAACTGCATTCAATAAATACATATGTAGGTACCTATCCAAAATTGTGGAATTATTCCAAACTGCACAAAATCGCGCATTATTTTGTCTATGGAGTAAGGGCCGAGAGACAATATATGAATGTAACTGTAATATTATTTTGTTTTATTAAAATATGATGCAAGGAAATTCACAAATATTGACAAACTCCATATAGCCATACTAGGATTTAAACGGGTTGTTGGCACTATAGCGATAAACAAGTTTAATGAACCCGAAATCTGCAAAACCAGCCTTGGTTTATTGTTATTGTTTTACTTGTGCGATGATTTCAGGTACCTGGGTTCAGCATGCCACATAGAAAGCACGAGGTTATTATTTGGTGAGTATAATTGAAGGGATATTTTATTTGAGGTTATGTTGTATTACTTAAGCTTATATATTAATTAAACTTATATATTGATTAGGTAGAAAACTTCAGTTACTTCTGACATTAAGCCTAATAAACAATGCTGTTAAACGGCAAAACAGCAATGACGTGTAATATGTACTTTCAGCCTACTCGTATTTGGAACAGTAGCGGTTGTGTACTTCATTACACAAATTCTAAGATCAGTAGTGGACTTGAAGAGTGATACCGCAGTCTTATCCAGCTTTGAAGGAAGCTGGCTGTTTCGTCTCTCCCTCAATATACTTGGCTATGCAACTATATTCGTGCCTGGATTTCTTATCTACAAATATGTGAAAAAAAGCAACTATTTGGAAAGGACAGGTAAAAGTTAGTTCTAAGGTACTAAGTGCTCATAAGTTTGTTTTTGCTATCCTACTTTTGAAGTACTATATTTATTGTAAGATTTAAATGTTGAAATTTCTCTGAATTAAATCATTTGCTTTATTGAAATCCAGCATTAATTCATATGCATCAAATTGGAATGCAAGCATAGTTTTCATATAGTTGCGATGAACTATAGAAGCTATACTCAGTGCTGTAGTACATTCAACTTAGCATAAGAAAAAGTTATACAGTATTGAATTGAAAAAGCAGTGCGGCTTGTAGGCTGCACTGTTTGTTGCATGAAGCATGTCAAGAAATGGAAAAAATATATTCTGCTATGAAAGCTGTTAGAAGCAATTGAAATTGATAAGGGATGAATGAAGTACCATATCAGAGGTACAATCACTATCTTTTGTTTGTGCAGAAAGGCTCAATCTTACTCCAGTATGGTAGAACTTACAAGCTTAGCCTTTTAAGGTTCAGTCACATAAAATGAACCTCTATTAAACATTCTATAATTCTTCCCTTGGTGTGGTTCAGGTGCAGGCTGTGAAATTTTCACTGAAAAAGTATTTATTCGAGGGGTAGAATTGGAACTGGAAAAAGAAAAAAAAAGTATTTATTGCATAATAAAGTATAGATATTATGTGTGTGTGTGTAGATCAGAATGATCATCTTAACTTCCTATCAGAAACTTCTGAATGTTATTAATTAAATAAAATATATACTGTGATAGAATGCTATATTTCATTTGGATTGTGTAGAACTTTCTGATCATAAATTTTTAAATTTTCATAGTAGGTATTCCATCTTTGCGTTCCACATTTACATATCATTGTTTTATGTTGCATAGTTTCCTTTATATTCCATTTTCGTATATTCTTAAGGAAATATGGATTCTAGTGCAGTTATATGGATACAATATCAGAGTACCAATCACATCATTAGAAACTTGTGAACCAGCATGTAATCTATGGGATTATCAAATTTATGGGCTAGGAAAGTAAAGGGCATTTCCTTTTTTTCATTTAGTGGCAGTGTACTTTAATGACTAGGGTTTGGATTTTCGGGTACATACATATTCTGTATGCTTCCTAATACAAGCTTGAACCTTAATTTAACATTCTGGATATTTACACCCGAGCAAATATTTTAAGTTTTATTATTCATAAAAACCCATATTTTCAGATATTTTTATGTAAATAAATATATTTGGATATTGACATAAATTAAACAAAAACCACATAAAGGAAACCTTTTTTAAAATAATTTTCACATATTTACGTATAGTCACATAAAAGCAACAGCAGAATTATTTTAACAAGCCACCATCCAACTTCTTTAATTCTCAATTATGTTGGCCAGATGTCACAATTTGTTATTCATTATTGGAGCTGTTATGTCCGCTATAGTATCCCTTCAATTTAAAGAAAATATAAACATTGTGCTTTCTCAAGCTACTTAAGACTGCTAGGTAAGAACAGACAATTCCTCCATTGCCATGTGTTTGATTAAGCATCTGTTATCGCTTCACAGCCGCTAGTCTAGGCACTGATACTACTTATACTGCCCATTAAACTATATAGTCAATTAGTCATTTGTGAATCTGCAGTGTTTATACATACAACCATTTAGTTTTGTTCTGGAGTTGGGGAGGAATATATCGGCAGTTTTGAATTCACAGTGGAGTGAAAAATAGTGCAATTTACTGCATGCAACAATATGCTGCAGAATTTGAGGAATTTCAGTTGTGAAGGTAAAATCCTGTGTTGTCATGTCAGCGTCGGTCTGGGTGGCTCAGTTGGTTAGACGCTGGCTTACTGATACCAAGGTCGCGGGTTCAAACCCGGCCCAGGCCGATGGTTTTTAAGTGTGCTTAAAAACGACAGCTCCATGTCAGTAGATTTACTGGCATGTAAAAGAACTCCTGCGGGACAAAATTCCGGCACACCGGCCATGCTGATGTGATCCTGGCAATTGACAGCGTCGTTAACAAAATAATTTTAATTTTGTCATGTCAGCCATATGGTAAAGCTGTAACGGCACATCAGTGTTCGCAAGTAACACAACATTTAAGTGGTAAGGCAGCTATTCCATGTTTACAAAAAAAAAAAAAAAATCTGTTATTACTGATCCAAGTATCTCAGCAGAACCTTCCAGATTTTCAGTGTATTGTGAGAATTTATGCAGAGCATTAATTTCATCAGATTTACCCATTTTGAAAGTGAACCAACTCAGTTTCTCAGTTTAAAACATTCCTGATGAAATATACAAATATTGACACACTTGATGAATGAACTTTGTAACATTATCTTCTCAAGTACTATGAAGAAGCTGAAGTATATATATGCAAAATCGCGCTAATGAAAAATATGGGTGAGCATAGATTAAACTCCATGTTCTACTGGAAGGAAAATTAGAAATTGTGTAGGTGTATTGAAGAATGACTGGAATTTCAAAGTCATCTTTTTTACTGATCTGTCGAGACATGTCTGCTGCAAATCTTGTGACTGTTACCAGAAACAATGAAACAGTGGTGCAGATATTGTGGCCAGATGGTGAATGATATGACAGTGTCTTGCTATTTTTGACTGATGCTGCATCATATATGCAAAAAGCAGTGTAGAATTTGCAGTTAGTTATCCTGGAATGATTCACTTCACATGTGTTGTTCATGGATTGCATAGATATGTGAGGAAATTAGAGTTATGTTTCCTGACATTGACAAATTGATTAGAAACTAATATGCCATATGTTTAAGATATTTTTATGGTAAATGAAATGTATGTTTTGAATTTTATCACTAAAGCCTATGTAGTTCTATTTACTCTGGATGACCTTTACATAGCTAGTAAACTGTAAGAGATAGACCAAATCTTACTGTACAAAAAATGTAGATCTTGCTAAAACACACAATTTATGTCCAAATAAGTTTTTTTGTAGAGTGAACCATTTCGGAGATATTCCTTTATGTGAGTTTTGGAATACTCCAGCTTTCATCAAATAGAAGATTATTCCTTTTTTTATATCTTAGCTGTGTAAAGAGAATGGAATCTCAAAGCTTTAAAAGATTTGACTATCACCCAAAGCCTACTGTATTCTCATATTCCCCTTGCACTTACAAGGAAACAAGCAATAAGATAGTTTCTGCAAATGTTTCCTTCAACTAACATGAAGATATAGAAATAAATAGGAGTAAAGTCATGTGAGTGCAACACATCAGATTTTTGATTCTGAGTTGACACCACATTTCTTTATTCTCTAATCTTAATGGGACTAGTTAGCTTTGGTTAACTCTTGATTAATAGTACGGGCATATTGTTTTAAACAGGTCCAGGATGTTTCCCCAGTACAGTGCGATTATGTCTGGCTGGTCCAGACCCCCTTCTAGGGTCAGAGAGCCCACCTTCATTGCAATCAACTCAATCACAGTCTCGTACCATTATGCACGAAGCTGTACTTCTGCTCTTCTGCTTCCTGGGCCTACAGCTTACATATCTTACATGGGGTCTGCTGCAGGAGAAGATAATGACGCAGGTAATGTGCTAACACCAGTCCACTTCAAAGAGCTGCCTTCTCTACGTTAAGGTTGACTTATTGTAATCTGTTTTGATACTTATGCTATGTTAGTCCCATTGAAAGTGAGACAGGATATTGTAAGACCCCAAAAGAAAATCATTTATGTGAATATTTGTTGAGAGTGTAATTTGTTTTTGGTGTTGATATGAGTTAGTTGAGTAACGAAAACGTGTTGCTATTGTTCATTGTTACAAAAAATTAAGTTTGTTTAAAGACGTCATAAATGTTAAGTTCCATATTTAATTTTAATATATATGTATAAGTAAAAGTATTATATGTGATCAATATTAAAAGCGAAGGGAGAATAGCTAAAGATCGCTTCCCTAACAATATGGGAATTATTTGATGAATGCATATGCGGATGTACACAAAAAGAAGGTAGCATCATGTGATGTGGCGCTGAAATCGTTAATAGCGTCTGTGTGCTTGATATGAGAAGACATGTTTTTACAGTCTCTTGGATGTGAGTAGAAAATTGACTAAACTTTCATGAAGCTTTTGTTGTAAAGTTGTTAAAAAACTGGAAAGACTATCTATATAATATAAATTGGTGCGACGAAAAGTAATTTAAGTGTAGAGCCGAGATAAAGTGTTAATAAAGTGAATTATTATAGTGAGGTAACATGGAGTGTTTGTTCATTCCATCTAGTACCACAACCTGGGGTAGAAAAAGAATCTCATAGCTCAGCGCATACAAAGCAATATATTATAAAAACAGCACCAAAAGCATTTAACTTGGCAGTCCTATATGTGGATGACTATATCATTCCTTCAGATAAAATACTTGAAAGAGAATTATTTGAATTGTATAACATTCAAGACTTGTTTGGAAAGTTCTTGTACTAAGTTCTAATTGAGCTTTTTCTAAAATTTATTTTATTATTTTTATACTTATCAGCATAGTGACTTCATATTCAACGATAATACTATAACTTCTATATTCCCTCATTGTAAAAAGATTGTCTAACAGTGCAAATTTAGAGTTTTGAGTGACTTATAATCTCTGCATCTGAGGTAAATCTCTGTGCAGTGAGTCATTTCTTCACACTTGGCAAGAGCTAAAGTTCACTAGGAGCCACATAAGGGTTGAATAGGGCTTATTGTCCTAGGGCAAAAAGAGAGGAAATAGAAAAGAAAAGAGTTTCAGAATCAAACTAATTTATTTCATGAAATACACATTAATTAAATGAACTATAATCTGTACAAACAGCAACCAAAAAGTGAAGGGACGTGAATGAAGTTCTATGAGGGTTGTCTGTGAAACAAGGTTCCCATCTGCAGTCACGAGGAATGCTGTTACAGGAGACCTGGCAGCACTGGCATGTAGCTTGGTTCTCCCTCTACCTGTACCCCTCCCTGTAAGCTGTCTGTGATGCTGTCTTGGCTTAGCAGCTATTAGAAATGGAGCTTCCACTCATTTTTCCTGCCAGGTGCGAATTACACTCTGTGATACATTTTTTGTGTGCAAAAAGACTGCACCAGTGGACATTCGTTCCCAACTGTGTGAAGCGTACGGAGAGATGAGCATACAACACATGTGCAAATGATGCAAAGAATTTAAAGACACACATACAGACGTCCAGGATGACCAGCGTTCTGGACAGCCATTGGTTTCGGATGAAACGATTGTGAAAGTGGAAGAAGCAATGCTGAAGGATCGAAGGGTGATGGTTCAGGAGACCTGCAAAATGATCCCTGATGTCAGCAAGATCTACATTCACAAAATTTTGACCAATCATTTGGAGTACACCAAGGTGGGTGGAGACATGCTCATGAAGGGAGTGCATTTCCATCATGACAATGCTTGTCCGCACATTGCCCATGTGACAACCAATCTTATCAACAAATTTGGATGGGATACTGTCACACACCCTCCTTACAGCCCAGACCTAGCCCCAAGTGACTACCATTTCTTCCCTGATTTGAAGGAACACCTGCATGGGACACATTTCAGAACTGGAGAGAAACTGAAAGAAACTGTTTTAAGCTATTTTTGCCACACAGCAGGAGAGTTCTACGATGCAGGCATACAAAAGATGGTACACTACATGCAAAAATACATTGATCAGAATGGTGATTATGTCGAAAAATAGGAAAAAGTGTAAGCTTTCCAAAAATGTATTATTCAATGTAAATATGTTTTTCATTGTGAAAAAAGATCATCAACACTTCATGGATTAGGAGACTTCTCCTGTTCCGGCCTCAAGTCTCTCTCCACCTTCTCATTGGTCTTCCAACATCTCTCCTTCCATATGGTTGGTAATTGTATGCCATTTTGGGATATTGGGTATTGTCCATCCTTTGTAAATGATTTCTCCAGCTTTTCCTACATCGGTTTATTTTATCATCTATTGGGCAAATACCTAGTTCTTCATTATTTATTTATGCCAACAAACTTACTGTTGGTGTTTTTAAACACACAAGCCGTGTGTGGGCAAAGTTTAAGAGGTAGAACTGGAACTTAAAAATTCAATGCCACAACTGGGATTTGCGGAAGGTCTGTGGTTCAAATCCCAGTTGTGGCATTGAATTTTTAAGTTCCAGTTCTACCTCTTAAACCTAGTTCTTCTCTTATTTCTTAATTTTTTATTTTATCCATTATTGTACATCCTTTTATGGCTCTAAGGTATCTGATTTCTGCTGCATTTATTTTATCCCATTCTTTTTTCTTTATCATCCATATTTCACAACCATATGTTAACGTTGGAATCACCACTGTTTTGTAAAATTTTAAGCTTGTTTCTTTTCTAGTGTTTCTTTTTAATGTTCTTGCTAATATTCTGCAACTTGTGGAATTTACTTACTTTATTATTTAGGTTTTGGTTATTCTGATATGTTATATTGCATCCTGAATTATTAAACTTGTGTACCTGTTCCAGCACTATGTTATTTGTCACTATTTTGAACCTGTGAGGGTACTTTCCTTGAAAGGCCATTATTTTCATTTTATTGGTTGATACTTGAAGACCATATTCTCTTAATACATTCCCCAGTTGGAAAACACTTTTCTGTAAATCATTTTCTGTTTCTTGAATTATTATGATATCGTCAGCATATAGTAGCATATTTATTGTATTATTTCTATTTAAAGATTGCAAACCTTATTTTACGGACAACCCTCATACATTGTGGCATATAAAGAATCCCACTTGAGAACTATCCTCCTATTTGTTACTGCCAGTACCTTCTTTGCGTCAGACTGAGGACTTTCCAAACCGCCCTGTATTTGCCAACATAATTTTGTATCTCTAAAAATTGCCTTCTTCCAGCATTATGAACATTGCATTGAATTTGCTAATTTGGTTTAAGCTCATACTGCAACACCCTCCTCTTGCATTTCTGAGTTACAAATAAAGGAGAAGAAATGTATCCAGAAGTTTTCACAAATATGACAGCTGATATATTTCTGCTTAATTTCTAAAATTAAATAAATATAAATTGGTTTTATAAGTATTGCTTTTGACGCTTTTTGCAGTGCATAGATGCATGAAAGTTTTTTAGTTCATCTTGAAGTGGTAAGAAGGTTTGTGCAAGTAGGAAAGATTACTATTGTACCCCCAGTTTGACTACCAATGAATACGTTAAATTTAATTTTTTATCAGTTTTTGTGGCCAAGGAACTCAGCCCACAAGCAATTACAGTTATTACAAATGCCATGTAACTTGGCCTCTATAGTGTGGAGGAAGCATGTCTGCCTCGCATTCCAAAGGTACCGGATTTGAATCTTTGTTAGGGTGATGGGTGATTTAACCAGATAAGGCTTTTTGGGATTTTCCCTAATCCTGAAAATATGAAATGTTGGATAACTTTTAAGCTCTGTGGACTCATTTTAGCATCATTTCACCCATTTCATTCAGTCATGTATTGTCTGATATGACCTAACCATTTAAAGGATGCTAAGAAAAAAAGTAAGTGCCTTTATCAAGAGAGCTGCGTTCACATAATAGAATCCTAGACACAATTCACTTGAATATATTCTAGATGTTCTCGGGCTTCAAGCCAGGTGTAGTGATGGAGAGCCATCAACGTTTTGGGAGTGCGCATCTCTCCCATCATCAGGATGATGAATGACTGATGCGAGTGAAAGGACCAGTGTATATAATGTCAATAGCTCTTCATCACTTGAAGCCCGAGAATGTCTAGAATATATTCGTTGCCAGGAAAGCTCAGATCTTATTTCAACTCACTTGAAGTTCTAAAAAAAACAGATCCAACCAACCGGAGACAGCATGAACAAAGGTGAGCAAGGGATAGCATCACTGACCTGAGTGAACCCTTGAACAGCATAAACAAATTGAAAAAATCTGGCAGCAATGGTGTATATCGTGGGCTATCAAAGCTATCACCGAAGCCCATTTCTAAAGCAAACTAGAAATTAATAATGTTAATAATAATTGCAATACCATTGTATGGCCAGTGGATCTCCAGCCCTGACGTTTCACATCTATAATGATTTGGAGGGGGAAGGTTAACATTGCCAATGTATAGTAATGAGTTTTGGGAAATGGATTCTAAAAATTATCTTAACAATGAAGCTATACAATGTTTATTAAGTTTAAAACATTGAAATACAGATTTTGGTTTTATTTTTATGCAGTATCTTCGTTACACCACTATTCTGCTGGAACATTACCTTTACATCTGTTATGGACAGTAGCTCTTACTTTTGGCACACTGGAAGCGAGGAATGCACCGGTTGTTAAAACTTTCTGCTAGCACCAATCAGCGGTCTCACTGCAAGGCATGAGGCTTCCAAATGTAGTGCCATGTTGCCAACTCTGTTTTGCAAGGACCATGTGGTTTCAATTGCTTTGGTGTTTGTGCAGGTTTCTTTTTGGTAGGTAAACGGTATAACAGTTGCCTCCATATTCTACTATTCTGTGATCATTTATAGGCATACTGTCCATGTAAATTTACGAAGTAGCGATGCGATCTTCAGATGTATGAAATGTTTCAAATATTCTGTTTGAAATTCCCACTAAAGAACTGGCAACACAGCGCCACGAGGCCTGGAGAAATGTCAGAGCCGGAGATCCACTGGCTGTACAATAGTCAGTTTCCCTCATAAAGAGTTAGTGCATAGGATGGAATATGGGTCAATCCACGTCAAATCGCACACCCGTAAAACACAACTTTTTCGTAGAAGGTTCAAATTTTTTTTATGAATAATAGGCATCAAATAAGGATACCCGTATTTTTAAATCACTTGCTTAGTTATGGCTATTAGAAATTAAGCAATTTCTGCGCGCATTGTAATATATAATCACTTTAAGAGGTAGAACTGGAACTTAAAAATTCAATGCCACAGCTGGGATTTGAACCACAGATCCTCCGCTTACTAGGTGGGTGCTCTAACCATTAAGCTACTGTGACAACCTGCCAGAATGACATTGAATTCTCAAACCAGTTCGTATTTTTCCCAGTAAACCACAAAGGCAGTCTCACATCAGAGACAATTACCCCAATGGTGACTTACTATTGCAAGTATTTTATGTCCTGGGATTAAATAACCTTCAGATGGTAATTATTATTTATTTATGCCAACAAACTTACTGTTGGTGTTTCTAAACACAAACCGTGTGTGGGCAATTTATAAGAGGTAGAACTGGAACTTAAAAACTCAATGCCACAGCTGGGATTTGAGTCACAGATCCTCCGCTTACTAGGTGAGTGCTCTAACCATTAAGCTGCTATGCCAGAATGACATTGAATTCTCAAACCAATTCGTATTTTTCCCAGTAAACCACAAAGGCAGTCTCACATCAGAGACAGTTACCCCAATGGTGACTTACTATTGCAAGTACTTTATGTCCTGGGATTAAATAACCAACAGTAAGTTTGTTGGCATAAATAAATCATAATTACCATCTGAAGACTGTCTCCGATCATGCAGACCTTCCCCCTTCCTCCCCATGTTGTGCATGGTTTCATTCGCAGAATTATACAATATGAGCTGATGAAAGAGACAAAAGCTATGACTTCGCCTACAGGACTTCCAGTCAAGGTCAGGGGCCAAGAACGATGGATACAGCTATGCTTTAAAATTACACTCCTTCATTCCTTTGTCAAAAACTGAAGCTTTAGTGAAACAATTTTCTTTCGAAGAAGGAGGTAGACGAGTAGAAATTTAAAGTTTTGTGTTGTATGTAAACATCAGTTTAAAATGCATATTTTAAAAACATTTATAAGATGCTAATAGTGTACACTGGGCTGTCCATAGTGAAGGCCATGTAGGTACATATTGTGATGCATTAGCTATAGCCAAGGTTATTGGGAATTCTTGGTCAGGCAGTTGGAACTGTAAACGTGATAAGCCATGTACTTGCCCAACATAAAATTGATAAGGGCATTACCAAAGATAAATGAGGTATATTAATTATTACTAAATATTTATTAACATTTGTTAATAAGTGCTATTGCCAGAGAACTAAAAGCTTCTGGAAGTGTCAACATCTCAAACATTCTGGAAAGTTTCTCTGGCTCTATAGGTGAGTCATTCCTGCAGTGTTCGAGAGTGAACCAGTCTGGTAAAGCAAGTCATTGAGTCTGGCAAAGTGAGTTCTTGTGCAGTTAGTGAGTGATAGAGTTAATGTGTACATTTCTGGTGCAGCGAGTGAACTGTCCATAAGAAGAGGCTACATCAGGTGTGATGTGACAGTGAATAATGGAACTATAATCAGTGCCAATCAATAAAGAGATTGACAGTTCACAGCAAGAGAGACATGATGTTGCCACTTATTGCAACCACATGAAGAGTGCCTTAGGATTATGTGTACGGAAGCAGTTTGATTGCACTTGGAATGTAGAGCGGGAGTTATTATATTCATATTTGAAGACAATAGTAAAATAGTGAATCTACATGCAAAGGATAGAACATGCAAGTATGTATATGAATGTAGAGCTTCATGTTAACAAAAGATACATACCTGTGAAATATTGTAGTGGTAAAATACCACTGGTATCCAAATTGCTTACATCATAGCTATTGTTGCTGGAATTACCCATGGAAATGACAACTGTTCTATCATTTCTTTCAAAACTTTTTCACTTTTCCATGTTGCACTTGTTATGCCCTTTGTATGAGTAATCTGTTTTTCAGTTTTTGCTGCTATTAGAGCCATGGGCATTGTGAGGGAGGGGGGTAGGGGGACAGCCCCCTCTGGAATCTTATATGTTCAATGTGCAATCAGTTACTATTAGACTATTATTTTAATTTTGATGTAAAGAAAAATGTTTATTTAGCACAAATTAATATGGTTATCCACAACAAATACTGTAACTTTTGGCAACAAAATAATGAACTAATACCTATTGTTTGATTGCAAACTTTCAACATGCACCCCCCCCCCCCCCCCCTGCTGGAAAAGGGTCTGTCTATGCCCATTTTTAGAGCCTCTTCTGTAGCTTTATTACAGATGACACAGTGAAATCTTTGTTGTTTTGTCCAACATAACTCTTTTGTTCGGCCTACATTAATTCAGTTGGGTTAAACTAGCAAAGGGAGAAGCCAAACTACTTTGTGACCATGTTCTGCAGCAACACCATCGACTGCATAATTCTTTAACCTTTACCAAATATGATTTTATTCACTTCCTGAGTACACTCAGGTTTTGTTTGGTTGCACTCTCTGTGTCAATATGTTTGATCATTGTTAAATATTCATTAAATGTGCAAGACAAATAGCAAATGCTCCGTACATATGCCTATATACTCAGACTCATACATACGTAAGCACAAGACAAATAACCACATAAATAACAA